>LR539623.1:96744-418668 GCA_900536315.3 Caenorhabditis becei
TAACAAGATTCTGAAGCCCGTCGTGTTTTTCTTTTGTTTCCATGGAAGGAATTGAGCCCCGCGATCTTGGCACGCATGAATCACGGGAACAACTTTGGCACGGATGTATGGAGACATGGAGACAGCTCCTGGCGCGGATAAATTAGAATTTGAATGTGCTGGCCGCGAGTGTTGTCAGTAGTTGCACAGAATACATGATTTATGACTTTGTGATTGCGAAATTGAGCACAACTTCTGGAAGGAAGCCGTGCAGTGGCTGGAAATTGGTCCAGCCTTGATCGGTTGATCAGAAATCGGAAAAGCTTCAGCGAAAGAGACTGTCTCTGATTAGCAGGAAGAAGAAGCAAGGAAGAAGAAACAAGGAAGAGAACACGAAACAAAGAACACGGTATTTATAGAAGTACTGTTTATTACGGTTTTAGAGGGCTTATGGGTTGTACTCGATTGGGAGGTTCTTGCGGCGAACCATGCCGTCTCCCTGGAACCATTCACGGCGGAACTGCTTGGCGGCACCGTCCGGGGTGTTGGTCCATTCGACGGTGATGCGGTCGTTGTTGGTGTCCTCCTGTCCGTAGGCGAAGGCATCGCACGAGACGGCGAGGAGCACAGCCTCCTTGGGGTCGAGCACTCCACATGGTGGGTCCACTCCGAGACGCTTCATGTTGGTCGTCTTGATTCCGTATCCGATGCGGCGGGCCGACGAGTTGATCACCTTGATGTGGTAGGTGTGCTTGTCGTCGTACGGCGCATTGAACACGATCTTCGCGTTCGGCTGGGTCTGGATGTCTCCTGGTGGGACGGATTGGGCCATGTCGATTGGATGGAGTTGTTGGAACTCTATGAGAATATTGACGATCCGCCCCCTATTTATGCGATTTCTTATCAGCAGATTTGATCTTTGCTCCAGATCCCTAGATAGATAAGGTCAGAAAAAAGGACAAGTTTACGCTAAAAACTGATTATGGCAGATCCGCGTGAAACTTTTCGAGGAAGTCGCGGGGAAACCCAGAGAAACAAGAGTTCACTCTAAAAATCAGTTTTTTTCTCCAAAATCATCATTTTTGTTAGACAGGCATGACGAAAAACAAAAGAGCACATAACTTCCTTGAATATGTGTTCTGCTTCCTGTCTAGAAATCCGAGCCAAAAGTCAGAGCGGCAAGAAGACGTGCCCTTCCGACAGACAGAATCCGACGCGCCCGTTTCGTCTTTTTCTATTTTCAGAATCCTAATGAAATCCATCTTTGATCAGAGGTCTGTAGATCTTGATCAGAGAATTCACAGCTCGAGATCATTTCTCACATTTTCTCCGAATTACCCGACCAAATTCCATTATCACCCACCCATGCCTGCCTATTTTTGTCATCCATTCAATACTTCCGTTTGATCAAAAACCTCCTGGTGTCGATGTCGATTTCGGAAAGGAAAACCTAATTAGAGACCGCCTTTCTATACGAAAACACGCGGCGTCGTGGACATGTGAAAAAGCATGTCTAGTGCACCTGACAAGTTGTTTTTGTCACCAAGACGTCGTTGGCTCCGCCCAGTTACTCGAGTCGCGCGGAGCACATTTCTCATTCTTGTTCGGAGACACTGCCTTGTGTGCAACGTTACGTTTTGATTCGTTGGTCTGCTGATTCAGAAGCTTGAGAAATGCTCGACGACAACATTGAGCTCGTCACCAAAGTCATCACTTTCTTCTTCCCGTATGATGCCAAGGTGGAAGGTAAGGATGACTGTACTGTATGATGTTTGACGGATGATTTGCAGAGTATGAGTACACCGATTGGTATCCTGGAGATCCCCGAGACTTCACCGAGGGACATCCTCACGGTCATGAGACCTGGGGACATGGCCAAAGAGGCTGGTGGGAGAAGGACGACAATGGATGGCACTGGTACTGGGAGGATGCTGACGCAACTCCGAGAACCACTCTGGTGCCACATATCGCTTCGACTACGACTCGACCAATGCTGGCCTCTGTGAGTTCATGAGTAGAATCTGTCCTGTTCAATCAGATGTTTCCAGTCCGTGTCACCATCGGAAGTGCACGAGTACTCCGACGCACTGCTCTCCGTGGTTCTTGGCTTCTACTCTCTGCTGCTTCTGATTGCTTTCGTTAGCAATATTCTGCTTGCAAACGTGATTAAAAAGTATCGCTGGGTGAGTTATTGCGTCCGCTGACTAATTGTTCCGTTTTGATTCCAGGGAATGAAAATGGCGCTGTTATTCCACTTGTGCGTGACTGGAGCCCTGCTGTGCATAACCAACTCGTTGCACCTGCTCGCCAGCGGATATCATTTGTTGAAAAGGCAGAAGGTTGGTTGGTTTGGTGGTGGTGTATAGTCAGAAAGGGCAGCTGAAATAACGAGTACTCGGAAAACGAAATTGGGCAGTGAACTGAAGGTTCTGATCTTTTCGTCGTCTGGGGGATGACGAGCATTCCGCAATATCTCAAGCCTTTTCAGAACAGCGCATTGGTCCTACAATCGTTTGCTATCATCGCCTGGATTGACCATGTCATCAGCTTCGCTCTGCTCATCTTCGTCATGTACTTGGCCATTTTCTGCTTCAAGTTCTACTGGAACAACAAGACCAGAAGTGTCGAATGGGGGAGATCTTACGTGCTGTACGCAGTCATCTCCACCTGGATAATTGCCTTCCTCGTCGCCGGATTCACTGCCTTCTTCCAATGCGATTCCCACATTGACCAACAGGATCAATGCATCAAGATCGTCTGTGCCGTCTCCAACATCTTCTCAGCAATCTTCACTGAACTGCTCACTCGTGTTCGAGTCTTCATTCCGATCATCATCATCCTTCTTATCTTGTTATCAGTCCGAGTCGGCTCCTCGACAGTCCGACGAGAGAGCATGGGGAAGGTGGAGGGAGCAGACATCCACGGAGATCGCGAGCTTCTGCTCATGTGTTCGTTGGTCTTCGGTATCTACGAGGTGAGACGCTCTGACTAATTGCCTGTTTTCACATGTCTCTGTTTTTGTCACCCTCCTTCTCAGAATAACTCTTGTGCCTTTTCAGCTCTCAATTATGGTTCCCCAACTGCTCATTTACTTCTGCATCTCCCCACTTCTCTCTGTTTGCGCTTGGCACTTCGGCGTCCTTTTCTCAACCATGGCAACGCCGATCGCAGTTCTGGCAATCAGCAGAAACACGAGAGATCGCATGTGGATGCTGTACTCTTGTGCTGGAAAGGGAAGGAATGCGCCACAGGGAAGCTACGCGCACACGGCGAAGAAGTACCACGAGAGTTTGTGTTTGGAGGATTCGAAAGCGCAGAGACCGCCAGATAGGTACATTCGGGAACCGTCGTCGACTTCTTCCGATCTGCATCAACAACGGAAACTGTCAATGATTGTCGAGGAACCAACAAAACCGTCTACTTCGTCTTCTTCAGTCATGGAACAGAAGATCGTCGAAGCAGTCCCGGTCAAACAACCAACTCCAGAACCTCACTTTTCGAAAGCTCCCAAAATGAAGAACGTCGTCAGGTACATCCGAATAGATGAGCTTCCAACTGAAACCTTTCTATTCCAGAGTTCAATCTGCTGACCAAGTTGCCCGAAACACAGTGGACTACGAGTACTCCCGTCGCCGAATGTCTCATAACGACATGCCACAAGTCGGAAACACAGACCGTCTCGCGAACTTGGTGAACTCGAAGATGCATAGATTCAGTCTGGGAAACCTCCGTCCGACGGTGAACATGCACCTTCCCAATACGATCGTCGTCCATCATGTTCATCACGAAAACAAGATAAGACCCATGGAACTGAACCCGAGTGTCAGTGTGATTGAGTGATAATGCTGTGATTGATAAGGAAACCTATATGTATTTTGTCATGAAAAATGTAAATGATTGAATCAATAAAGTATTTGGAAAGTTCTTGCACCTACAGGTTCACATCATCGTTTCGTTACAAAACCTCTAAAACTTTCATTTTTCCGTTCGGCCAATTTATCTTCTTTGATAACCTAGACTGTATTCGCTTGAACCTCCCACCGATTTCTCACGTCATCTGCTGATCTTCAGCCGCTCGTCGTCATAAATCCCTTTTCAAGAAGCGCCTGTCAACGACAGTCTCAGTGAGAAACCCTCCAGACGTCAGCTTCTAAAAATAGAAAAAGATCAAGCCGATTCCACTTCCGGCAAGTCAACGAATCAAGAAATTTAAATTTCACTTATCCATCAATCAATCGATATCTTTATCAGTGACCGGTTCTGATAAATCAACATAATCGTTGCTACCACTTATATGCATAATTCTTATCTTATCACTCGGCCGTTCCGATGGCCAAGAATCGGGCGACTCTGTGACTTCCCAGCCCCTGTTTCTCTTTGTTTTGTTACAAAAACACTTGGGTTTGCTTACTTTTTTATGAGAAAAGGGTGGATTTTGTTAATTTGATGATTGATAAGGGTTCGCCGATTCCATCGACTCATCCAACTAATACTTTCTGTCAGTCTCCCATTCAACCCGTCCCTTCTCCATTTTCTCTCTGTTTTGCTTTCCAACTTGTTTATCGATGTATTGGTTTATTAAACTTACCTCACTATCAGGTTCATGAGTAACTAGAGACAAGATACGCAGACCAGCATTCTCCAAAAATGAATGTCTTTCGGTGTTTGTTTGCTGTTGCGCCTAGCACAAATGTAATCGAAAAGTGAAAAGTGAAAAGCACAAAGTGCACCAGGACAGCCTAATTTTACACATTTCCCTTCTTCTCTAATCCTCTTGAAAAAAGAAGTAAAAGAGGTGAGAGAGAGTGGAAACTACACGTGATTGGGTGGAAAGAACGAGAAAGAAACAGTTGTGCGATGAGAAGGAGAAGTTGAAGCGGAGAGAAGGATCCGAGTGATTGCCAGGTCAGGTTTTTGTTTCGAGAGCACGTCTAGACCTTCCAGAAGAGGATCTGAGAAGTGTGATCTTTTGGTGTTTTGGGTATATAAGCTGTGTTGACTGTGTTCGTTCCTGTGTTATTACAAGTTGTTTTCCTGTTTTCGACTGATCGATATGCCAGTGTCTTCTGAAGATGTTTCGGGATCACGGATATTCCTACAGAAGCATCATCAAGACTTTCTCGAGAACAATTCGAATCCTGAACCTTCTGATACCTCAATAGTTTTGCCCTTTTCACTCATCACATGTTCTTCACTGCCTTCTTTACAATCGTAACGACTTCATCGAAACACTTCTTGAACCCCCAAAAAAGTTCCCCCGGTAACCCATCCTGTCCCCTGATAAATATGTTTGTGTCTTCTCTCGGTCTCGCCCATTCATTCGCCCCTCGACCACCGCTCACCCAATCGTTTTTCTTCTCCACACACCGTCTTCTCCTTCTATCACCCATCGATAGACCCCTATCAGTGTGTGTAATCGACTGACTGAACTGTGCGCCAGTTTGTTTGTGTATGTGAGAAACAGAGGTCGAAAGTTGAGAAACAGAAGAGAAACATTTGATTTTCACATGATCACCTACTTTTTTCACTTCGTTTTCCTTTTTCTTTCGCCTCCATTGTTGTTTCAAGAGATGCTGATTACTGTAGACATTGTAGTTCCAACGCTTCTACATCCCTATTACAGATCAAAAATGGGGAGCGAAAACCGCGAGAACCTGGAGAAAAAAGTACGGGAGCCGTTCTCCCGTACGACGAAGGACGAGCCGGTGACTGATGAACAGCGCCGGAAAGAACTGTGGCATTTGCTGGATCTGCTGGAAGTCGAGTACAAGAAGACGACTGATCTGCACACTCTCATTTCCTCCGTGTCAGAACCGATGACTTTGGCGTGGAAAAGGAGGGATCCCAAGTCCGAAATCGCATTCAAGGTGACGAATTCATCCTTGAATTGATTTGCATTCTCAACTTTCAGGGTCTTCTGTTGATTCTGGAATACTGTTTGAGTCACGTGTTTGATGGTCATGAAGTATTCGAAGTCTTCGTCACTTCCCTCGGATACAATACTGTTATTTTCTGGAAGTGAGTTCAGATTATTTGCTCTTTCCATCAATACATTGCAGACACTGTGCTGGTTACGTCTTTGATTCGGACCTGGGTCGTGGAACCAAGTATCGCGATGCTTTGCTCTTTTCATTGACTCTGTACGATGTGAACACTGGAAAGAACAGACTACGGTAACTACCTTCTGAGACATCGTGCAACTCCCTCGGGTTTCAGAGAGCTGTACGCAGCTGTCCCTGGAATCAGAAAGTCTCTTCTCGGTGTGAATGCGAAGCAATTCGGAGAGAGGTACCATCACTTGCAGAAGAAGTTGTCGAGATATGGATCAAATGCTTCCCTCTGCAGTGCATCCAGCGATAGTGAGGCTGAAGACGGTGAGTTCTTGCAAGGTATCTGATAATGAAGAATAGGTTTCAGTGCACAACGTCAAATCAGGGAATCATTCGGAGAGTGAAGGAGAGGAAGACATGAAGAAGCCGAGAAGTGGACTGGCTACTCCCCATTTCCAGGTAATTTATGAAGTTCAGAATTCGTAAACGAAATCGAATTCAGCAACGCGTCATCAATGTTTCCAACGCTCCTCCAGTTTCGTTGAAAAGGGAAAAGACTGGTGACTGGGAGATCAAGCAAGGATCCGGAGGACTCGTCGCTTGCGTCGACCCAGTGATGTCTAAGGATCATGAGAATCTCTGGCTGGCCAACTTGGGAATGAACATCAATGATAAAAGACATAAGAAGTGAGTGGAAAGTCATCAAAAATTAGACAGAACATGTTCCTTCAGAAGAGGATCCGTCGTCTCCATTCCTGAATCTCTATCTTTCCCAACCACCAACACCCTCGGACTTCCTCTGATCAAACAAACGATTGCCGATGTGTTCTTCCACGTGCTCGCTGACGATGACATGGATGCTCCGAAGAATGAAAAGCAGAAGAAGGCCAGGGAGGAAATGTCTCTTCTCGGTGTCCTCAACAATTACAATCGTGGAAACTACAAGCTGAACCCGGTAGTTGTTCAGGAAGAGGACTACAACGTGTACTACGGGGGAATCAGTAACGGACTGCTCTGGCCGGCTCTGCACAACCTTCCGGAATACATCGTCAGCGAGTACAACGACGAGAAGCAGCTGAGAGCTCACTGGTGTGCTTACGTGCGTGTCAACTACCAGTTTGCCATCGACGCCGTCAGAAACAGTCGTCCGCAGGACTTTATCTGGATTCACGACTACCATCTGATGCTCGTCGGAATGATCATGCAGTCACTGGATCAGCACTTGGAAGTCGGGTTCTTCCTGCACATTCCGTTCCAGCCACCTGGAGAGTTCTTCTCAAAATATGCAACTGTTGGATTCGCAGTGCTCCGAGGACTGCTCAGATTCACAAAGGTCGGGTTCCAAACGCATCGTGACAGAACCAAGTACATCGAACTGGTGCAGCACTATCTGGGAACAGCTAAGATTGTGTACGACAACAAGATGGATATCTACTCAGGTAAGATAGGGAATGTAAATAATCTCGAGAAAAGTTCAATGTTCAGTGACCTACGAAGGCTGGACTTGTTCTCTGGGAGTGTTCCCAGTGAGCATCAAGAACGACGACTTCTTGAAGTTTGTGGATCTTCCCGAGACGATAAAGCTGAAGAACGACATTCGGAAGAGGATTATGGGGGAGAATCCAGCAGTTGACGGTCGCTTTTTCTTCTCTGTTGAACGTTTCGATTACACGAAGGGAATCATGGAGAAGCTGCAGGCATATCAGAAGTATTATGAAAGACATCCTGACCGAATCGGCAAGGATGTTCTGTACCAGATCGCCGTGACGAATCGACGAAGTGTGGACACCTATCGAGTGTATCAGGACGAGTGTATCGAGTTGGCGGACAAGATCAACCAGACATTCAAGGATCCCAGCAACCCAACCTGGAAGCCTCTGATCTTCCAGACCGACGGAATGCAGAGAAGTGAACTGGTCGCTGCCTACCTCGCCATGGACATCGGAGTGGTGACCCCAAAGAAGGACGGAATGAATCTTGTCGCTAAGGAGATGCTCGTCTGCAACCCACGAGCCGGTCTGGTTCTTTCTACTGGAGCAGGATCCGAGATTCAGTTCACCACTGCTGGATTGTACAAGGAGAACGGAGAGAAGAACTATCACAGGATTTCGAACGTGTTTGATGCCGACGCCTACTGTGACGCCTTCTACGCTGCAGCTCTAGAGTCAGAAGAAGTGAGAGCGGAGCATGGAAAGAGACTTCACGAGTTCATAATGGCAAATGACATCGAGAGATGGAGCAGTGCGTTCTTGGACCCCAGCTGGACACATGAGGTCATCAGACCAACACAGGTAAACCCATCAGTGCAAAAGAGACATTCCAACTGTTACCAACTTTCAGATCGTGACCCTCGACGACTTCTTCTCCCTTATGATGAAAACCCGCAACGTACGCCGTCAAATCGTCGGTCGAGTCCTCAAGGGAATCCCAATCCGCAGCCATTTCGCAATCTCTCTTCGCAATGCGAAAGACTCCCTCGAACAGATTTGCAAGCCTGGAACACACACAGCGGAGTTCAAATCCGGACCGGATTCTACCGAAGTCGCTCATTTTGAAATCGATAACGAGCTGCAAGAGTTCGAAAGGGACTTGTCGTTTATCGAGTACGTCCAGAGCGACGACGCTGACAATGTGGAGCAGTTTGTCGATGTGAGTTGTTCTTGCTTTTTACATCTAACTAGCATTCAAGTTTTTATTTATTTTTCATTGATTATTCTGTTTTATTACACACTCTTGTATCCTAACTCCTCTGCAACAATGTCTCCACGAGAGTCTCGTTGCCGATGGTCAGTTCGTCTGTGAGCACGACCGTCTCGTTGTGCTCCTTCCTCATTCCGTGTCCCTTTCTCATCTTCTTGTGATGACGTGGCTTCTGAGTGACTTCCGGCTCGTCAAAATGAATTTCTGGAAGGTTGAACGGCTTGCACTTCTTGCGGTATTGCTTGCAAGCAAAGTGCTTCTTGTATTTCATCGAGCAGATCTTTTGGAAGTTGAGGCACTGCTCCAACGGGCTAGTTTGTGTCTGGTTGGTCTGAAACGCTGGATTCTTTATGGGGACTGATCTTTGTGATCACAAACCGAAACGTCAGTCGAGTTGTTCGAGCTGATCTCGGTCAGGTTGAACTTCTTGCAGTACTTCCTGAACACCTTGCAACTGTTGTGTCCTCTGTACTTCTGCCCGCACTTTGTCTGATGCTTCAGGCACTCCTCAGCGCTTTTCGGGACGTTCGATTTCTGAGTGACATCAGTTGAAACAAACAAAAACAAGTTGCGGTTCTACCTTGCCCGCTTTGCCCCTTCTCGCAATCTCCGGTCTGTACTCGCAGTTCTTCTCGTAAAAGTAGCAGTGGCCGTTGTATCCCTTCTTTGCCAAACAGTTCTTTCTCAAATCATCGCATTCCATCGAGATATCAGGCAGTTCGAAGGTTGCGTTCGACTGAAAAAAGACACTCGAAATGAGGAACCGAGTGATTAAACTGACCGAAGTTCCCAAAATGTTTCTGATGGTTTCATTGGAAACGAGTCGGGGGCACCAGGCAGGGCAGATTCTCTCGTGGGTCGTCGTGGTGTTGTCCGAATCCTCGAGAAGACTTTGAATCTTGTCGTGGGGGGAACAGGCTTCGCACTGACAGAGATTGATGTAGCAGGAGGAGTCGGAGAAATAGAAACAGTAGTTGGCATCACTAGAATTGGACATTGAATTAGGAAAAGAAGGATAGAACTCACAGAATCTCGCAAATGTCAGCAGCGTCGAGAGAAACGTGGCTCAGCGCCAGGACAGCGACCAACACCAGCAAGCGATACGCCATGACTGCCAAGAGATTGATTCCGTCTCGCCTTACCTATCCGTCCTTCTCACGGCCTTGGAAATATTTGGAAATTCGGAAGCGGGGACTGTGGGTGGCACTGCTGCTAATGGTCAATCACTTTTATTTCATGACAGTTCATGACCTACTTTTTCACCCTTCTGCGCCACACAATTTTTAGTAGCCCTGGAGGGGGATAAGGAGGAATCGAGAGAGCGATGGAATGCGTGTGGACAAGTGCACTTGAGAAGAGGACAAATCGGGAAAACGAGACGAAGTGAAACCGATTCGGAACTAAAACTACTTGGAGGACTAGAAGAAGACGAAGAGGAAAACACTTGGGAACGTTGAAAACACGTCATCGGGAATGGGAAACGTGACAAAAAACAGAAGAGATGAGTAATTGGAAATCTGTTTTATGGTCAGTGGTGACCTAAAATAATCAAGGAGACGACGAAAGCTTTGAAACTGGAAGCATTGCAACATCACAATCAAACTGTTGGAATCCTTGTTCAGGATGTTGTGAAGATGATGAACTCTATGGAAGAAAGGACTAAGTTCCTTCTGAAAACGCTCCAGCAGCGCTTTTCCAATTTTCCGGTTCCTTTAGTATAGTTGTTGCTCTCTTCCGTTTCAAGTCCCCAGAGGTTTCCTAAACAACATGTTTTCTGTCCTCTCCAAGCTCAAGAGACCATGTTTCGCCATATCACTTGTCCAATTCCCCTTTCCAATTCGTCATTTACTTCCCCAAAACTGACATTTCGAAATGTTTCCCACTCACTTGTGTATTAATCTCAATAATTACCTGTTGCTCTCCTCCGCACACGCCATCTTCCCACTCCGCTGACCCATACTTCCGTGAGACTCAGGAGAGCAGAGGACAGCCGAGAAGAAGCATGCTCGACGCGCGGAGAGGACGATTGCAGCGTGGAGAAGCCGGTGTTGAGCCTAGCGAGAGAGCACGCGAGAGCGTGTCGTCATGACGACGGGGAGGAAAGAGGCGACGGAGCAGCAGAGAGACTCCTTCCTGCTCACTCGCTTCTGTTTCTCGCCTCGTGCCGAGAAGTTGCTCTATTTCGTATTCGCTGTTATCAATGGGTCTCATAGACGTTCTCAAATCATTCAAGTCGCCCAGTGGCCGCGAGATTCGCATTCTTCTGCTCGGCCTGGACAACGCCGGCAAGACGACAATTCTGAAGCAGTTGTCTTCTGAAGACGTGCAACACGTGACACCCACTAAGGGCTTCAACGTGAAGACGGTCGCTGCGATGGGCGACATTCGTCTGAACGTGTGGGACATCGGAGGGCAACGGTCGATCCGTCCGTACTGGTCCAACTACTTCGACAACATCGACACGCTCATCTTCGTCATTGACAGCAACGACAAGAAGCGTTTCGACGAGATGAACATCGAACTCGGCGAGCTGCTCGACGAAGAGAAGCTCAGCAAGGTCCCGGTGCTCATCTTCGCCAACAAACAGGATCTGCCGACTTCAGCCCCGTCCGACGAGATCTCCAGAAGGTAAGATAGAGTGACGTGCTCTCCCCTCAGATTGCTCTTGCTCAGACTGTGTCTTGACCTGCTCCGCGATAGAAAGTGGCACATACAAGCGTGCTCGGCGCTGAAGAACGAGGGCATCAACGACGGAATCGCCTGGGTGGCCAACAACTTGAAGGCTCCAGCTAAGAAGTAGTCCCTGCGTTTCGAGATCTCTCTGTCTCCGTTTCCGTCTGTCAATTTCATCATCGTATCATTATTTTGTCAGTTATCCCATTTCCTTCCGTTCCTTCAATAAATCTAATAACCAAGTGACGTCTTCATTTGTTTATCTTTGCATCGTTTCCTCTTATCAACCGACTCTTTATCATTTCAGACACTCATCAGCTCGCATCCGATATCGATCGACACTTACAAGAAGGAGGTGGAAAACGTAAGGCTTTGTAGTCAAGGCGACGGGCGGCCCGCAAACGGGAGCCGCGTTATAATAAGCACTCTCTCCTAGATTAGTTTTCGGCATTCCATTTGTTTTTCCCGTTTTTCAGGCCGTCGAGTTGCTTTCCAAAGCCGATCATTTCCATTACTTCTTCACCGACAGGGACGGAACACTCAAGAGTTACTCATGCAGCTACCCGTCCAGCATCCAGCCGGCATATTCCGGAGTCATCCAGGTGATCGAAAAAACGTAGGGCTGGTTATGAAATCAGAGAGTTGCAGGCGCAATTCGCTCGCAGGTGTGCTCAGACATGCGTGATCCTGACTACTGCGCCTCTCATGCATATCGGTGAGTTAGTGTCAGGTGCAGATTACGCCTTGCTCACACGGCTCTTGAACCGGAAATTGTTTCTTCGGACAAGGATATAACTTCCAGGTGTTCTTGACGTATCCACCATCCCTAACGGCTACTATTACTTCGGAGCTTCTGGAGGCCGTGAATGGTTCATTGACTCTGGTCACAACTTCAAGGATGAGTCGATTCTGAAGGGAGAAAAGGTCGATGTGCTGGCCAGTGTAAGGATACAAATCTTGGTTTAGTGCATACCTTCCCTGCTCAGGCTTTCACTCGAATCTCTCATCTTCTCGAAGAAGCCGAGTTCCGTCCGTTCACTTGGGTCGGATCGGGACTTCAGAAGCACTACGGTCACTTGACCATTGCTTATCAGGACGTGTACAGATCCATCAGTGAGGCACAGGGCAAACGTCTCTTTGAAGAGGTTGAGAAGATCATTATGGATGTGGATCCACAAGGGACAAGACTTCAGTTGTCTCACACTGATTATGATATCAAGGTGTATATGAAGGTGAGCTGAAGGAGTAAGTGGGAAAGAATGCTTCTCTGACTTCAGACGGAACTCGACGGAAGAGTGTTTGATAAGGGAGACGGACTGAGAATGTTGTGCGAAAAGATGCATTGCGACTTGACGGTTAGTGATGAAGTAGGGGAACTTGTGAATGAGTTGATACTTCAGGAAGGAAATGTGCTCGTGTGTGGTGACTCTTCGACAGATATTCCGATGCTGAAAGAGTGCCTGAAAAGAAATGCAAAGGGAGTTTACACCATCTGGGTGACCACTAATGAGCCACTCAAAGAAGAGGTTAGTTGTGAATCTGAATCCCCCAAATGAGTCCTCCACCTCCAGGTCCGTTCCCTGTGCGCCTCCTACTCCAACACCAACATCGCCTTCGTCTCGTGTCCAGAAGTCCTGCTCGGCGCCATGGCTCAAGCAACGATCCGCGAGATCAACATCACGAGAACCCGGAAACTTTCGACAATAATCGTTTAGAGACTATAATTGAACAATTTGTTGTCTGTATAGGTAGACCCACTCTTCCGTTTTCTATGGGTTTCTATTCTTACGCATTTTGGTTTTGAATTGACAAATTTTGGAATTCAATGAAGGCTGGTTTTAGTAATACATATTTTTTTCACAATCCTTATGTTTTTTTTGAAAGCCTTGAATATTTCAAGTAAAAGAAGAAATAATGCTTGTCATGTTTTGTTGTTTCTTCATCCTTTCATCAGCAATTTTGCTGTCGTTCCTCTAGGTTTTGAACGCTCTCAACCGATCAAAATGTCTATTTTTGGTGGAATCTCTGCGTCAGGAAGGCGAGCCAGTAGAGTCGGCACCATAATCTCAAATTCCGTGTTTCCAGCTCTCTCCACTTATCGATTTATCCGTTTCATCAACACATTCATTCAATTGACTCAATAATGTTGCGTCCATTTTTATCGTCACATCAATTTTCTCTAGTCGGACCATTCCCGTACCTCGTCATTCAGTCTAACTGACCTCCTCGCTCACAGTCGCATAATGAGCTCTCTCACTGCTTCCCTCCTCTCCAACGTCTACACTGCCACTTTCGAATATCCGGAAGAGTCGTGTATGTACCGCGGAGAGATCTCCCTGATCCCTGCCAAGACTTCTGACGTGCTGTCGCCACTGGAGAAGAAAGTTCGGCAGTACGCCGTCAACCTGGAGAACGGTCACCTCGTTCTGCCCACTCTGGTCAGTCTGAACCTGCTGAGAACCAGGCTGAGCCTCTATGAGAAGTACAACATCAGGAGACTCGCCAACAAGTTCCTCTACAAGGCAGAGACCATGGATGAAGTACTCAAGCTCGCCAATAGAATCAAGACCATGGAGAAGATGGAATTCAAGAGGAAGAACGCTCTCGCTGCTGCTCCGATGCCCGAGATCCGTCAGATCAAGGAAGAGTCGACTGCTTCTTCTACCTGCTCTTCTTCTGGTTCTTCTTCTGGAACATCTTCCCCGCAGTCCGAGCCAGAAAACGTCTTCCTGACCGGATCCATCGACGTTTCCGCTACACTCGATCGCCTTCTCAAGTTCGTCAAGAAGACTGAATAATTCAATTCTCTTTCCTTTTAATTTCATTTTGTAAATCTCCTAATTCTGATAACTTTTCATGTATATCCCAACTTTTTTTCGGTTGTGTCGATCTCTTATATTTACATTTTTCATTTTTTTTCATGTCACTTAATTGATTTTCCAACAATAAATATACAAAATTACATAAATCTACTCGTTTTTCACTCCCCACACTTTCCAAAACACTTTTCACTTCACGAACAAGTGACCGGTATCAGAATCAGTCAAAGTGCAGTGTCTCCCTCGTTCCGCCCGTGATAACATTATCACGAAAGGTGCGACCTCATAAATCTGTCACCGGAACAAGAAATGTGTCAAATTCGCGAGGTTACTATCACAAGCGGTCAATCAGAAAAGTGCACGGGTGATGAATTGCACGCGAGTTTGATGGATGTTATCAGCGGCCGAAAGCGACGTTTCGACGCAGACAACACGCGGCGAACGAGCGGTTTTGAGTATTTTGTAGTGCGGATAATTCGGGAACTGATCTTTTCAGTTAGAGACTGATCTTTTCGAGATTCGATTCCCCGATAAGCAAAAGTTTGCCCGGACAGTTTAAAATGTGATTGAAAGTTCGAATGGGCGCACTGAGTACTGGAGGCAAATCAAGCAGCAACTAGAGCGTGCTGTTCAAACCGATTGGGAGCTCGTGTGACCGTTATACTTGGAAAACACATTTTTTACTCGATCTCTGAAAACAACTTTGCTGTTTTTCTATTGCGCGCCCGGCATTTGCAGTGTCTGCTGCCGACCCCATGTTCATAAGTACACTTTCGACCGTCGCTCGGCTATTGCGCGCGTGGCCCAGCGGTTAACTCGACTGCCCGCCAGCCGACATGCCGTTGGTTCGTGCACCGCCTCTCTACCAAACACTTGCGTGTACATTTATTGCAAGTGCATGGAAGAGGCGAATAGCTTCGAATGGAATCCACCCCTTCAACTATCAGACCATTGGGTTGCGGGGACTTTACCCCGTTCGACATTTTTTCGCCATTTTGGACAGTGTCCTATGATGTTTATGGCCCCTCAATTTTTCAATCCGTGTAGCATTTTGACCTAGTTTCAAAATCCCAAATTAATAAATCAGTGAAACATTGAAATATACGCCGATACGGCGACCTCTAACACCTCCGAAAAATTAATGATGATGAGGGCGGGCGCCCTTTTTGAAACATTCATGAAACAATGGCGCGGACTCCATTTATCGTGGACGCTGTCACCTTCAGACGGGCCAAAATTAATGTGAGTCCCTGTCCGGATTCACATTTTGATCCCTACACTCTTCCGAAGATCCTGGAGGAAAACGGGAAGAAATCGGTTTTTGATGATGTTCGTCGCTTCGATTTCTTCCGTTTTAGGCTGATTCGAGTGTCTTGAAATAACACGGAAATCCGTTTTATGGGTAATTAAAACGACGTATCGGTATCGAAATGAGAGGTGGAAAGAGACGAGAAAGTGATTGAGGTATCGAAGAGGAGAGGATCGGGAGGCTGATATCTGATTAAGTTGGTAGACTGCTACCTCTGGATCACGTTCTCAACTTGCTTTGAAGTTGACATTGCTTTCCACAAAGTTTGCCTGTATTTAGTATCACAGTTTGAGTCAAGTAACGCTTTGTTCAGGAACGGAGTCTAACATTTTGTGTTCCATTATTGTACCTTGTGATATTCTGCTATCCATCTACCGTATTCCTTATCAATGGTTCCGCCTGTCCAAAAAGTCTCCAGCAGGACATTGTGATCATTGAGAATCACCGTTTTATCACCTTGATCACCAGACACTTTTTGTCTTCCAACAGTCCCCCATTTGTCTTCGTTCCTTCGAAAAGAGAAACGTGTCGGGTCAGAATGAGATCTTCTCCAGCCACCGGTTCGCTCGAATCGTCATTTTTATGAACCTCGCCTGTCAACCGACCGGCTAACCCTCAAATGATAAACAAATCGAGGAGGACACAAACTGTTCCAGTGACATCAACTCTTTTTATGGCGCTTCTCGTTCCCAGGAACCAGTAGCCGGGCCACCGTAATCCCCGGGAATGACGGGATGAAATACCTGATAAGGTGATAAGATTTATGTGCATATCGGGTCGGAATGCGGAGAGAAGTGCATCACAGGGTCGAAAACCGACTATGATATCATTGTTATCGTTTGGCCGTTAATTGGAGGAGGAGGTGACAGAAGATGCTAGTTCATTTCTGCAGAACCGACCAGATCATTTCGGTTCGGCATTTCGATCTTTGTTTAGAAGCAATGTTGTTCTTGGATTACTGTAACAACCGGTCTTAAGTTTCATGCAAACCCGATCATTTCCGAATCCAAGCTAATACAATCCAGGAATCCGGAATAGTTCTGTAACCAGCTTTCAAGCAAAAAAAAGCGGAACAGTTGCAGAGTCGTGGCTTATTTCTATCGTTGTATCTCAAAACTTCATATCGCATTCAAGTTTTCAAATTGGCGCGCATGATACCTCGCAGCGAAAACTACAGTAAGATTTGCATTTTTCAGTTATTTTTGGCTATTTTGCAGTTTTCGTAAGATTTTCTGTTGGGAAACATGAAAAATCCAACAGTTTACTCGAAAACAGTCAAAAATCATTGAAAATTGCAAATCTTACTGTAGTTTTCGCTGCAAGACATTGTGCGCGCCAATTTGAAAATTTGAATGCGAGATGAAGTTTTTAGATACAACGATAATAGCTCTCATTCTGTTTTTTCAGTTGTTTTCGGTAAAACTTTTAGTCTTGGAATCAGCCTCGTTCTGTCACAAACTGGGAGGATCCCCCCTTGTGCCTATAGTATAGGTTCAAAGCATTACCTCTGTCAGCAGCTGGATTAGAGGGTTTCTCCGTTGAGAATGAAATCAGAATTAGGGTCACTCGAGTGCATATACCCTTCGAATGACATCACTTTCCTCCCGTTTTCACCTCACAGCAAGACGTCTCGGATTACGAAAACTTTGCACCCGTGAACTTTCAACTTGTTCGATTCGTCTCTGCACTTGGAGGGCCGAGCCGCGGATTGAGGTCAATGGGATTACTGTATGTGGGTAATCGAGAGCGGAAAAGTTTGCACCGAATCGAAAGCATTCTCGCACGGGAGGAACACGGGGAATCGGGGGATTAGGAGGTGACCCTGAGCCAGAAAAACAGAATGTGGATCAACGGAACAAGCCGATTGGAGACGGGAGAGGCGAATTTCGGGATATTCTGAATTTGAATTGAAACAGTGAAACGGAGTGGATGATGCAAAGAACGGTCGAGAATTATGAGGAATTAGGAGTCGAGTCAAAGAGGGAGAGTTTGGATATTTGAACTTGTGGATTCTTGGAGGTTTCGGAGTCTCATGAAGGATCCGATCCTCCGGGAACGGGCTAGGTGAGAGTGACAGTACGGGTACGGTAGCAGATCAAACGTTTGTTCCGTTGGTTCTTTTTTGTGATTTCAGTTTATTTACCAATCAAACTTGCTGGAAGTTGGAACGCCAACTTTTCCTGATTTATAACTCTAAACAAAACAAATAGTAACTGAATCCCCTCGAAAAACGATTCGAATCTCAAATGTTACCAGTTACTCAAAGTCTATCTTCTACTGTTTCCAAGCTTCAAAATCATTCTATCTCGACCCATATTTTCACAAAATTTCATGTGCAAACAGTGAAGGCTCAGTTTTAAATTCTGTCACACAATCGGATCCAAAGCCGAAGATCTTCATGACCAGACAATCAGAATCTTCTCGTTTCAAAAACTTCTCGACCCGGATGTCATCGACGTGGTTTCTGATAATTGATAACTTTTTGTCACAATCCAGAGATACACGTACAGTACCAATGACCGAGAGGAACATTTCGATCACTCCTCCATTCGCACTTCATGATCCCACCTCCTTCTCGATCGGAAACCACTTCTTTTTTTCCAGACACAGAGCCGTTTTCAATCAATCAAAGTGACCTGAAAATGTCTCAATTTGTCTCATCGAAGAACATCATTTTGAACCCGAAGCCGTCCGTTTCTTCGCTTCTCTGCCTTTCTCAATTCCTGCCCTGCTTTGTCAGGACGACGCCCCGGGAAGCCGGGAAGAAGCCCCGCCCCCTGATTTGAGGAGAAGAAGAAGAAGTCTCAGGATTCATATTGATGAACCTGGAGAAGTACGGCGTACTCTGCAGATGATGATGAAGCCGGCAGTGAAGCTGTTACTTTTGCTTTTCTGTATTTTGTTGACTTATAGTGAAGGTGGGTCGAATGAGTTCATTTCAATACGTTACTGTAGATTACACATGTTCAATAATTTATTCAGTGCAAATTCAATGTGAGATCATAATGTAGGCCAAGTTTTGACATATTTGATCAGAATCCGGGTGGTCCGAAAGTTCAGATCGTTTAATTCAGTGACCCTGTGAAAAAGTTTTCATGATAAGAACATCACGGATACTGTAGTAGTTTTGATAAAAAGACATCGAGAGTGATAGATGATTCGGCCGGAGATACGCGAGATCAAACGACTAATCTACAGTAATCCGAGGGCATTTTTCAGGAAAATCCGATGGGAAACCGTTCACTGAAAAAGATCTGGACAATGTGAAACTTGATGAGAAAGGATTTGATAAGGCAAGGAGTTGATGAGATTAAATGTTGACATAAACAACGTTTTAGATCAAAACAATCCACACCAACTGGTATGTCCATTCGATGAAGGCCCTGATTGCCCAACTTTCCCGTAATCTGCTTCCGAAACTTTCGGACGGTACGATTTCCCTGTCAATCCAATTATTTGCATAAGTTGCAGAGACGAAGAAAGAGTTTATCGAGTGCCTCACCAAAATACACGACAAAAAAGACCTTGTGGAGTCGTCGAAATGTGTGATGCAGGCTCGTGAGAAGTACAACGTCGAGAAGAAGTGGAAGCCAGTGAAGAAGATCGGCAGGTGAGTTGGAGAGGGAATATAAGTGCAGCGGAAGGAGCGGCGGGTTATCGACCGCGTGGCGCAGGTGGGAGTGCGCGCAAACTGCCGGCGAGCAGACGACGGTTCGATCCCGCTCGGGTGCGATGAATAATTGATAAGTTTCGGCTGACTCATTTGATGACCCAATTATATGCTGAGCACAATCTTTTTTGTGTTTACAGAACCAAACCAAAATCTGAGATCCTCAAGGAGAAGTCTGTGAAGTTGAGTATCCAAAAGCTGGAGAAGAAAACGACTCTGGCGGATCTGCCAAAGGAGCTTCAAAAGTTTCCAACAGCAACCCGCAAGCCAGTGAAGGTACGATGGGAGAGCAAAGCTCACAGGACTGTGGAGAAGTGGAATTCTGAAAAGAAAGAGCTTCTGGAGAAGAAGAGAAAGGCATTGGAGAAGGCGCGGATTCTGAAGAATGCTTATAAATCAGTGATGACAAATCAGGAAGCTGTGAGTGACAAGATGAAGGAATGGAAAAACGAGAAGAAGATGGAACTTTTGAAAAGAAGAGTTCACGACAACAAGGAGACGATGATAATCGAGTTCAAGAAGAAGTGGAGGAGTCAGAGACAGATACCGTACTCGGAGAAGATGAGGAAGGCGATGAAGAGGATGGACGGAGTGGCTAGAAGAAGACGGGTGAAGAGAAGTTTGACGAGGTTGGTGGTGGATTCTGTGATGAAGAGTGACTCGAATGGGTTCGTCGTCAAGAACATGAAGTACATGCCGAGTCTGAAGACGAAGGAGAGATCTCCGGTGGAGAGGGTCACAGGGATGCTCAGGGCACTGTTCACGAACCGGACAGAGACGTGAGTTACCAGTTGGAACTTGGAAGACATCTTCCTGAACATTCCAGAGATTCCACTTGGGCTGACACGTATAAAGCACTGATAAACTTGAAAAAGAAGATGAACGAGAAGGAAAAGGAATCTGGAGCCAGGGTGTACAACGAGAGAATGTACGATTTAGTGTTGGACATTCCGCAGAAGGAAGAGTTCGCAATGTTTGACAAGGTGGGCTGATAGCGCTTATCACTCAATCATATCAGCTGTTCAGGGAAAGATGCCGAGTGTGCTACGGGAAGCGTTCGACCTGATGAATACCATCGAGAGACGGAGTAAGCAGAAGGGCGACTCGAACATCAAGTTCTTGAGGTAAGTACTTTCGGGTAACCGGACCGCCCATGCCGATCTCTGACCGTTTGATTGTTTCATCTCGGGAGATAGACAAGCCATGCGGTGATAGCGGGGTTTGCAGGACAAATCGGAGATAATCGGAGACAATGGACAGGGGGCAAAGGTGTAATGTTATGATAAGCGAACGGCACGAAGAAATCGAGAGGAGCGGGATAGGTGATAAGGGAATGTCTGCCAGGGACACTGGTTTTGACACCTTTCGCTTTCTAGAACAAGACGAAAATAGGAATATTTTGGTGTCTAGGGAATATCTAATTTGAAAGAAGAATGCGAACTCTGAACAGCAAAAAGGCTTCGGACCATGACAACCGAGCTTTTCCCCAGTTTCAAAAACTGTTTCATTTCAGTCCCCGGTTCGCAGCAGTCATGCCCGACAAGAACGAGAACCGCGGAAGGCTGTCTCCGTCGATCCTTTCGTTCTACAACGACGAGTCGGAAGATCAGATTCTCCCGTTGCCGAAGGTGAGAAGTTCAAAAGATTATCATCGATATCTCGCCCATCATCACGTATCAGTGATGATCCGCATACAAACAATGCAATGTCTTCTGTTCAGATGTTGGATTCCACCGGAATGCAAGGAAAAGACCGTGACAGCATCATCGAACTCGTGATGGAGGTGTCCGGAGTGAAGGGAATCGTGCACGACGCGATGAAGATGCTCAAGAGCACCGAACTTCCGGAACTGGATCTCGCGATGAACGACAATGCGAAGAAGTCCGCGCAGATGGTACAGGACATTCAGAAGTCGTACAATCGCAAACAGAAGAAGGATATGAAGAACCGTGGATTCACTCTGTTGGACCCGAAGCAGATGGAGAAACTGATGACGGACCAGGGAATCGCCGGAAGAGATGATATATTCAATCTGAAGGAATACGCAATGTTGTCGATGTTGGACAGGAAGGAGATGGTTTGGGATATGGTCAGACACATTGCTTTCGGTGTTTCCGGAATGGTACGAGTCGTTACAAACATACACTTTCATATTTGAATTCTGCAGAAAGCCAACTCGACACTTCGTGTCAAACGACAGTCTTCAGTCTGGGGTCCTCATGTTCTGAGTCCAACAGTCCTTTCGCCAATCCTCTTCACTCCAATTTACGGTCTCAACGTGCTGGGTCCTACAGTGAGTATCCTACTTCGAAGCTTTTCCAATTCCCCTCTTCCAGGTGCTCTCTCCCGGTCTCTTCACCCCTCTGATCCTCAACCCTGCCGTCCTCTCCCCGTACGTCTTCTCCCCGACCGTCGGAATCCCCTTCATCCTGTCCCCTTATCTCCTCTCCCCTTACGTCTTCTCTCCCCTCGTCATGGCTCCATTCATCCTGAACCCCTACGTGCTTTCCCCCAACGTCTTCAACCCGTACGTCCTCTCCCCACTCGTGCTTTCCCCTCTCGTCATCTGTCCGGACGTCGTCTCTCCGATGACCCTGGGCGGCGCCATCCTGTCCCCAGCAGTTCTTTCCCCTTCGGTGCTCTCTAAATCGTATGTAATGGCCAATGTGCTCTCGCCAACTTTCCTTTCTTAATTCTTTTGCTGGTATCCTCTTCTAGGTATTGATTTCCCGAGATCTACGTGTTCTTTCCAGTGCTCAGGCACCCTAATCCGCCGACTAACCCCCAACTAACCGCTTCATCTTACCCTGTTCTACTGGTAACTCTCCCATCTTTCCACCGACGATCCCCTCAGTGTTCCTTTTCTTTTCTGTTTGATTCCTTAGCTAAGCTATTATGATAATAAATGTTCCGAACGTGTCGCTTATCAACTGATAATCGGGTCAAGCAGAGAGTGGTAGGTGACAAAGTGTTAACCAGTAGACATGGTTGTCACCGTCAGAAACCGTTCCTTTCTGTTTCTTCTTTTATTCGGTAACTTCTTATTTGCTTCTGTAGATTCAGAAGACGTCCCAGGTAACATTCTGAAAGGATTCAGAAGTGATCAGACATATTCTCAGAGTCAATACGATCCCAGCTTCTAAGTGTTCCTGAAAAGCGAAAGATTGCGAAAATTCATTATGACTGGTATGGGTATTCTCTGAAGAGATTGATGGTTCAGATGGGGAAGGGCGTTTTGAAGAATCTCGATTCTGGTAGGTCACTGTTTTGTCTGAAACTTAATGAAGTATTCTTTAATGAGCTCAAACAAGTTTCTGGAATGTCTGAAAAGAATCGAAGTTTCGGCGAAATCACAAGAATTGGAGAAGATTGCGAAATGTCTGACTTATGCGAAGATGAAGGAGATGAAGTTGAAAAGGCTTGGATGGAAGCGGAACGAAAGAAAAAGCCCTTTCAAGAAGAAGGTTCCGAAGGATGAGTTCATGAGGAGAAGAGTGAAGAGAAGCTACCGACTCAAAGATAAACAGTTCTTTGTGAGTTCCCTCTCTGTTACAGTAACCACTTCTCGGTCATTTCCAGATAAAAACCCAGCAATCGTACTCTCTAAAAGACCGCCCGTCCAGTCCGATCTCCAACTTCTCCAATCTGCTGCTGACTCTTCTCAAGAACACGACGTCATCCGAAACGGAGGAGAAGTGGGCATCGACGTTCCGACGCATGAAGAGGTGAATCGGCGGGCCCATAAATTATAAGTCAGAACATAATCAGCCTGTTGTTTCCCTGATGTCTCCTCGACAAAAGACCAAGTTTCCTGATTTCGAAAACGTTGTTGTCCGTTTCCAAAAATGTCCCCCCTGTTTCAATGATACATCTCTGATCGTTGAGATGATAACAAAGGCGATAAAATTTGCACTGAATATACAAAATGATACAGGATTTGAAATCAGAACACAGTGTGTTTCGGTGCGTTTTGATCAGTAGATAAGGGAATGTGAAGGAAAGGGAACAATCACTGACTTCTTTCAGATTGAACAAGAACTTGGAACGGAGTAGGTCATCCACGTATCGGACAATCAAACAAAGAGCATTTGATCTTGTGTTCGACGATGAAAATCATTCTGATGAGAACTTGGAGGTGTTGTGAGAACTTTTCGTTTTCCTGTGCAAATGTTCATAATTCAGATTCCTGTCCCAGTCAGTCATCCATTGATCCAGGACGGTTTGAAACTTTTGAACACGATCACAGGGAATCGGAAAACACCGATATCAGCAAGGATTCTGAGCCCCCGAATTGCTCCGCTGACTTCTTCGAATTCTCATGGAATACTCTCTCCATCGATATTTCCGTTCTATAAAGATGACGTGGAAGACCAACTGTTTCCGATTCCAGATGTAGGTGGTTGAAAAAGAGTGTATGAACCCATCATAATTTCAGCTCATTGAGAAATCCGGATTCGAAAGATCAGAAAAAGACAAGCTTCTCGCGTTTCTGATGGAGATTTCCAGAACACGACCAATTCTAGACGAAGCAATGAAAGTGAGGAGTTGATGGGAAACGGAACCTAATTGATTTGCAGATGGTGAAACTTCTCAACCCTGAGAAGAAATCGTTTGCTCACGAAGAACAGCACAATGCAGTTTTATCAGCAACTGATAAAATGAGCAAGGACTTTGAGGGACTCGAGAAATCGCTGACAGCTGGACAGAGGAAAGAGCTAAAGACTAGTGGGTTTTCCTTGCTGGAAATGCCACAAATGGAGAGTCTTTTTGGGAAATACGGTGAGTATAAAATCAGAAGTTAGGACAGTTTCAACTGCTGAATCTCAGACGCCGGCTCAGTTCTCCGACATCCGGAAATGGCCAGCTACAGTAACTACACAAAGTCAGAACGGATGCTATCACTCTGGAAGTCTATCGAGAACATTGCATTCCCGTTCTCGAGCCGTCGTGCAAAGCGTGGCCGCACCATCCGAGTCGGCGACGTGACAGTCTACACGGCTCTCAACCCGACAGTCCTCTCTCCGTACATGTTCTCCCCAGTCTACGGACTCTCCGTCCTCGGCCCCGTCATCTTCTCTCCCAACATCTTCTCCCCTCTGATCCTCAACCCCTCCGTTCTTTCCCCCTGGATCTTCTCCCCGGCTTTCCCCCTCCCCTTCATCCTCTCCCCATACGTCCTCTCTCCCTACATATTCTCTCCACTGGTAATGGCTCCATTCATCCTGAATCCTTACGTGCTTTCCCCCAACATCTTCAACCCCTATGTCCTGTCCCCCTTGGTGCTTTCTCCCCTCTTCCTCTGCCCAGATGTCTTCTCCCCAATGGTTCTGGGAGGTGTGATACTGTCTCCGAACAGTTTCTCTCCAGCAGTGTTTTCCAAATCCTATATCATGGCTACAGTGCTTTCTCCAACTGTTCTTTCCTAATTTCGTCACGACTCACAACTCTAATAAAAAGAAAGATCCTACCAGAAGTTCTAAAACAACTTGGCTCTTTAATCTTCCTGATTCAGCTTCCTTTGAAAAACAGTCTCCATTAAGTTGTGATACTTCACCAAACAAGCACACAGAACCACTCGCGTGGCTACATAAGCGATTAAAATGTTTAACCAACCCCTGCTGGCCGTTCTTTCGCCCAGCAGTCAGTCATCCATCACCGTTTCGTTTTGCAATAAATTTGTTTATATTTATACAAACTGGCCGCTCTCTTTCCGATCGACAACCACCTCGTTCACCCTTCCACCACTGCGCAACATTCGTTCGGTTCGCATCAATTAAAATTGTGCAGCGAAGAGGAAACGAAGGAAACGAGGCAGATGTTCAAGTTTTTGCCGCGAGAGCAAGCTCATCAATTTCTGTTGATCACCCGCTTCCCATGTGTTTTGCGACACTCTCCCTTTCGTTTTTTGTGTGTGTGTCACCCATTTTTCAATGGACACGCTGGGTGGCTCGCGTTTCTGTTTCCTGTCGTAGAGGTTGTTTTACTGACTGACTTTCGGAAGGAAGACAACGAGCTCTAGCATAGAGAATCACTCCATGTTGCAGGTTTCCAAGTGGAAGAGAGCTTTCAGAAAGCGTTGATACTGTGGAAATGGCAGTACGAGAGTGTCACAGAGATTCATGGGGAAGTTTTGTGTTCCATCTGAATGCATTCATCCCTTTTTATACAATTGAATCTGTCTTTTCACTAGTTTATAGCCGTTTGAATAATCCTTGTGGGATCTAAACTGACGGGGGACACATCTCGCATCTCGGACCTCAATTTATATAGAAGCTGTCATGAGACGCTAAGCGTCCATAATTGACTCTGGTAGCTCTCCTCCCTTCGTCCCCATCGAGCCCTCTCCCTTCCCCTTCACACCTCTTCAATGCCATTCCAATCTCGTTTCCGCTTCCCATACCATCCTCCCAGTTATTGTTTTGTTGTCTTCTCGTGTCTGCTTCTCCCCTATCCGCGCCACTCTCTCGTTTCGTTTCGCAACGTCTCCTTTTCTATTCTGCCGTTCTCTGCGTCTCCCTTCTCTCCGCTCCCTGTCCGTCAACAAATAGTGAGGATTCTCTCTCTCTCTCTCTTTCACTCTCTTTCCTCCTCAATCATCTTCCTTCACTTTCAAAAATGAAATGCAACAAGAAGCTGACAATGTTGCAGTGACACCTCTCAAACGGAACATGTGTTGACTCGCACAGCTCTCAACGAGCATAATTACACCCGGCCCGACCCGTTCTTTCGCTCTCAAAACTCGCCGCTATCCGATTACTTTCGACTCTCGATACCACTTCACAACTCGCGCCCGCCCTTTTTCACGCTCAGATTTGAATTGCCGCCGGCGAGCAAACAGATCGCTTGTTTTTCCTCTTTGAAACCGATCCCGGCTCCCTTTATTTTCTTCTTTTCCACTTTCCCATATGCATGCCATCACAACCCCAGATGGCGACGGACCGCCTAATCCCAAATTCATTAGCACATCTCATTCTCCATTCTCTTGCTCTGCTTCTCCTCCTGTCCATTTTCCCGACTCGTCTCCTTTTTCATCTCTATTCTTTTCAAAGAGACTTTTTGACTAGCTAAAACGCAAAAAGCACGCACGAGGGGCCCCAGAAACAACATGGCAATTTAGTTTTGCAAACCAACAACTTTCTGCAGCAGTGTCTGCGTCTCTTCAAATTGCTGACTCTCTCGATGTCTTCAATAGAGAAAAACATGACACTAGATCCGAGTTCATGCTCCCCGTAGCCAGGTCCAGCTGCTAAACGGGCTTTATGTTCTTATTTCAGTATCATGTTCGGACAGACACTAAAACATAGTGTCTCGTCTTGTATCCGACAGTTACTACCTCATAAACTTTATGGGTTCCATTGAGATAAAAGATTCCGAAGATGTTCAGGGTCATCTCAACAGAATCTCGAGTGGATAAGAGTAAGGACAATTCTACATTGAATTGAAAAACGGAGAACAACCGAAACTTTGACAGAAGGATAACATCCCCAGATAATTCTGAATCTAAATGGTCATCGTCTTCTTGTACTTTTTGTATTTCTGAAGTGTCCTTCTCACTTATCTCTCTTCTTAATTCTCCCATCAATCACTATTCCTCAGTAACCCCTAATCATCTTATAGACACGAAATGGACGCCACCGACCGGCTAATGCCGGGTCCAGAGGGCAAGACGCCAAGGTTAGTGCAAGCGAATTGGGTCTGAATGTCCTTTGAACACATTCCAATTGATAACATCCTCCCCCACAGACTCCGCCCGTTTCATTTCGATTAAAAAGACATCTGCAGATTCTACGAAGTCGACCGCGGCAACAAGACAGAGAGCTATATCAGTGCAGTGTCTGGCAATCCAGTGGTTCCCGAGAACTTGATGATGAAGGAGCGACAACCAGAAGCAGAGGCTCCTCCGAAGCCTTGGGAGAAGCCGACGGCAGTGGCGAAGCCGAAGGATCCGAATCAGATCGGATTGAACGAGGAAGAGCTGGAACAGTTCAGGAACGACCCGTGCTGGAAGTTCATCAGGTTGGTTGCGTATTGCATTGTAGCCTTTGTCAAAGGTCATGTTCCGCTGTACAGCCCATATTCTCTTAGCGTGGGCCTTTGATCTGTCGAGCAAACATTCGCGCCATGCGCTTTTCTTTTTCTCTGTTTACGCTTCCTTCCTAATTCCTGGCACAGTGCCAATTACCTCTGATTCCAGAACTGCCCTCTTTGTGCTCTTCTGGCTTATCTGGCTCGCCCTCTTCGCCGTCGCCATCCTCCTCATCTGCCTTTCCCCAGCTTGTATCATTCGAGAAAAGCCCAACTGGTGGCAGACTGCAGTGGCCTATCATGTCTGGGTGCCTTCGTTCCAGGATTCAGATGGAGATGGTGTTGGAGACGTGCCTGGACTGATTGACAGACTCGATCAGTTGAGAAAGTCAGGAGTCCAGACGGTTTGGCCGTCGCCTTTCCTGATATCAGACGATGATAAGACTGCTGTGAGAAGCTTTAGTCAGATGGATCCGAAGCTTGGAGTGAATCAGAAGGCAGACGAACTGATCGAGAAGATTCACGAGAAAGGTCAGTGCTGACCTTCTCTGACATAACTCTTATCAACCAAATTGCAGAAATGAAGATAGTGATCAGTCTCCCGATCGCGACGACTTCTCTCGAACACGAGTGGTTCTTGAACTCGGCGTCTGCAAGCAAGACCCCCAATGCCAACTACTCGCAGTTCTACACTTGGGTCAGCAAGGCGGCAGACTCCAACTATTTCACCGAGCACAAGAATCTATTTTATCTGCACGAGAAAGGTATCCGATTACATCTGAGATCATCCCCGAAATGCTTCTTTCTCTGCAGGAAATCCCAATTCTGCTGTGCTAAACTGGCAGAATTCCAACTTACGAGAGCACATGTTCAATGCTCTTTCCAACTGGATTGATCGAGGAATTGATGGGTTTGAGCTTCTCGGCATTGAGTATCTGGCGAGAACTCCAAATGGAACTGAACCCGAGTGGAATGCGATTTATGACGTCATCAGAGACATCCGGTTCCACGTGGACACCTACTCCAACGAAAGTACAATTGCCAAGGGAAAGAAGATGTAGGGGACTTTGAACAGCAGGGAGAGACACACATTGTTTGCAATTTCAGAGCTCTGTTTTCAACAAGAGAAGAGGCAAAGGAGAAGGATAAGAAGAGAATGGCAAAGAGCGGAATGGATACAGTGATCAACTATGAGTTGGGAGAGGTTGAGAAGGATACGAGTGAGTTGGACGATGAGCTACGACTGATCCAATGTACCATTTCAGAGATCTGCCACAGAAATGAAGGATCAGTGGCCACTTGTGTGCATGAAATCTTGTCCGATGTCCTGTTGTTCCATTCGTTGAACGAACAAGTTTGGCCTCACTGGAGGGTTAGTCTCTAGGGTCTCTAGGAACAAAAATATGTTCATGTTTTCAGTTCGGCTCCCCGGAATTGTCCCGACTGGCTTCCCGTGTTGGATCCCGTCCCCATGCACAACTTCTCATGATGCTCCAAATGGTTCTTCCTGGAACTAACAATATCTACTACGGAGAAGAAATCGGCATGCGGAACCTGGCGAATGACTCAAAAGTTCCGCCACAACGAGGAGCGATGCAGTGGGATGAGACCCTCAACGGAGGCTTCTCTTCTTCCATCGGTCCACCAGTTCCATCCAACATTGACGTGGCAAACATCAACTGGAAGAGACAGTACTCGGAACCCCAGTCGACACTGAAGATCTTCTCGAAACTGGCGAAGCTGAGACAGAGAGAGGATGCACTGAAGACTGGAACAACGCTGATTGGAAAACTCGTCGATGGAGCATTCACTGTCACGAGATTCAATCACTTCGAGAATCGGACAACTGGAAATGTGAGTCCTTCTTTTCTGAATTCATGTCTCTGAAAACACAAACACCATGGCGATGCGTCAAGCATGAATAAAAAGCAAAACATCTGCGACAGTTGTCAACATTTTGATAATGATTTTGATAATAATCTTCTGATTTCTGAGTATCTGAACTCTGACTTTTGAGATGTTAACAAACAGGAAGTGTTTTTTAGATCTACGTGGCTGCCTTGAATTTTGCCGAGCACCCAGTCAAACTTCCGCTCACTGATCTTCCGAACAACGAGAAACTCCAGAAGTCAACGGTATCTCAATTGAGCTGTTAGCCTTCGCATATCTTTTCTCCAGATTGTGACCGCGACTTCGAATTGTGAAGTCTATTTCGCCCGCCAGACAGTGGACTTTGGATCGAAAGAGATTGAGCTGGAGCCGAACCAAGGCGTCGTGTTCCGTTACCCGGCCTAACTGATCCAAGAAGGGCTGACTCACTCGCGTCTTTTCACTTTCCCACCCACAAATACTGCTTTCTCTTCCGATGGTGCATACATTTTCAGCGTCTCTTTCTCTTTACTTACTAGGCTCTGATTGTTCTGAATGATGTGACATATCCGCCCGCGTGAATGTTTCTTGAACAAACTCAAAATAAAACAAGTTGATCAAAGATTCTTCAAATGATTTATGAGCGATTGCTGGGAAAGAGTTGTCGGAAAATGCGATTACTCAAAAGGTTGCTTTCTGAAGGAAACAATCTCTGCTCGCATCGTGAGAACTTATTTCCTTGTGCACGGAATGAGTGATTTATAGGTCATTCAAAAAAACCAATATTAGCTCCGTCGAGAAATGGGGAGGTGCTGATAAGTTAACAAGAAAACATGCTTTCTTGCTTTTTCTCGTTTTTCCGTTGACGTCTGAGAGTCTGTTCTGATAATCAGCATACAAGTTTTTAGAACAAATGGTTCCAGATAAACCGATGTGCCATGTAATTGAGCCTAGTGATCGTTTGAATGTATTCACAGAACCAAAAATGAAGTATGATTGTCAGACACTATTCACTCATTTTGTAAAAAGTGTCTGTTAGATCCAGAGATTTTTTTCTAATGTCGTGTTTTGTCAGCCAGTTCTTATTCCAGAATGGCAAAGTTCAGAAGCCAACAGGGAATGTAGCCTGATCGAGTAATCAGATTGTCAATCTATATTCGGGCATAACTACTTCAACTCGGAAACGATTCCATGAACCTCCATCTTCCAAGTTTTCTTCGATCTTTCAAAGTTCTTCACTTCTAATCACCTCCTCTGTTTGCTCAATACCTGTAATTATAACATCTTCAAATAGAACGTATAGTTCCTTGAGTAACGTCCTCACAATTCCAGTCTCCGCCCCTTCATATCATTTTGCTTTTCGTCATTCATCAACAAATTGTTTAGTCTTCCAGCGCAGCTGAAGCGAAAAGTCACACTGTTAGAGTGCAGTCTGATTTTCTGATTTGTATAATTACACACGTAAAGAGCAGACCTTTGAAATAAGCCTTCAGCTGTATCTCTTTATCTCGATTTTCAGAATTCGTCTAACTCTGAAATCTCAAAAATCTTCTCACCGGTTTCTAGTCCTCCGCCATCTCAGTTTCTGTTCCAACTTTAAAAATAGCCCGAAAAACTTGATATTCCAAAGCGATACTTCTCCACCAGAATATCTCTTGTCTCGCTTATTCACCTGCTTTTCCGATTTCTGATACCAATCTCAAAAACCACTTTGTTACGTAACCAGTCGAATTGCAGGGCTCCCCGAGTCAATCAGTCGCTTTCAGAGACATGTACATCAAGTATTTCAACAAGACGTATTCCATAATCGAAGGATCGTATCCCATCTACCTAACCGTTTTCTACTTGCAAGTGCTTCTGATATTCATCGTGTAAGTGGAAAAAACACATTTCAGAAGAAAGAAAGCAAGTTTTCAGACTGCTATATTACCTTCTGAATGTGTTCATTGACATAAGAACCAACCAATTCGTCACGAACACTCAAAAAATCCACCATGCGATCTACCTTCCGTGTGTTCTCGGACACGTGATGTGTCTTGCACAGAAAGTCCTGCTTATCGTCGATTCTCCTGCAGGTAATCCCGAATGTGGGAACTTGTGTATTGGAGCATAGGGTTCAGTGCTCCGGTTCCACTAGTCTACTTCTGACACATGCTCATTCCCCCGAAGTTCCCGATCAATTATTCTGATAACGAATCCGAAAGAAAACAACTCTGAATTTACAAATCCCAAGTTCCCACAACTCGTTTTCGAATGACACACAAATCTCATAACTCTGTTTTCCAGGAGACGACATGAGCAACAGCGTGTTCTACACAATCTCTCTCCTCCGAGCAGTCTTCTGTTTCCCTGGATTCTACTGTCTCTCGGCTTTCGTCGCGGAGAGATGGTTCGCAACGTATTTCCTGAATGATTATGAGAAAGTTCAAAGAACTTGGCTTGTATTCATCATTCTATGGGTCATTTACTCAATTGCTTTCATTTCTGCCCTTGATTTCCATCACGGTTTGTGAATAAGTGCTCCATGATTTCTAAACATTCCGTTCTTTCAGCTCCGAGCACGATTCCGCACGCCTGTGTGTTCATTGGTCTCAGTTGTCTCGCCTACCTCGTAAGTAACCATTCATCTTTTCTCCTCTGTAATTCAATATTCCAGGGTAACTACGGCAACTTCCTGGTCAATCGGAACTACTACTACGAGAGCAACAGACACGACGGCGGCGGTTACTCACTCGCCCAGCGGTTTCAAATTTCCGAGAATATCCGGTTCTCATTTGTAAGACTAATCATATTCGAGAAGGTTCCTGATTTGATTTCGTTTCAGTTCTTCAATCGACTCGCCCTCAGCATTGCCTTCTTTCAAATCAGCGGCCCAATTTGTCTCCTTATTGATAACTTGGACATTTCGAGGTCATGGAAGAACCTGAACACTATAGTCTACGACACAATTTGTTTATTGTGAGTAACTAAACAGAATAATCAGAAAGTAATCTGATTTTCCTCTTTCCAGGTACGCAATTGTCACTCCGTTTGTGATTTATCATCATAACCCCAAGTATAAAGCGGAACTCGCGCGGATAATTGCGAAATGTCGGAGAACAACGAACAAAAAGAACCAGATAAAGCCGATGGACTCTGTGGAGGACAGCTTCAACTCGCTCAAGATCCAGGACACGTTCGGAAATCAGATTGTTTTCGATACGAGTCAACAGACTAACACGTACTTTCGGGAACTGGACAGGTCATGGCAGTGATCTTCGAGTTTATGTACATATTGCACGTTTTGATTAGAAATATAAAGTAATCGAATTCGTCTACTTCTTCTTTCCGATTCCCATTCCACTTCCACGAATCACCTCGACTGCTCCGAATCCAGCTGGCAGGTTGATGTCGTCGACGTCCGTCTGAAATATGAACATGAGTGAAGCGAAGATCCTTTCAACCGACCTTTCCGATGGCAAACGGACCACTCGGGTTGACTGCCCCGTATCCCGGTTCGTATCCCGTGATCTTCTTGTTCTTCGAGTTCTTCGCCAATTTCGAGAACACATTGTTGAGAGAAGGAACTCCGAGAGCCTTGGCCACTGATTCTCCGAACTGCGAGTCTCCGCGGTTCGGTGGTCCCAGTCCGAGACTCGGGTACCCACGGGACAGAGCGTTCATTGAACGAGCCGGTCCTTTTCCGGTACGGTGACCCAGAACTCCGACTTCTCCTCCGTAGTTCAACATCATTCCGCCGATCTGAAAAAAGAAAAAGTCCAGTATGTTTCCGTATTCATTGCCATTTTTGAGTGTCTGATTTTTGTTTAATCGAGCGTAAGCTGAAAAGTGTCCGCTAGCTGCCCTTTCTGTTTTCGTCTCCCTAATTTTGATTCTTTGAACATGACGTACCTGATTGAAGAACGGCAGCTTCTCGTTTCCAATGTCCGCTCCTTGACTCGTTCGGAACTCCATTCCAGGGATGGCTCCCAGTCCGAATGCCCAACTCCTTCCCACTCCAAAGTTTCCGTTCTTCTGCTTCTGTCCGTATCCCGACGGTCGTCCTTCGTCTTCTGCTGTTTGATAACGACTCGGGTACAGATTGATGTTGGGCACTCCGCACATGTCCGAGAACTGTTGACAGAACTGCTGCAGGTCGTACCTGAGTTTCTTTCCAGGACGGCACGTCAGTTGGAACTGGTACTGGTTGGCGGGGCAGTACTTCCTCCAGTCCTTTTCCTTCTGGAGGGTCGGGAAGATGGAATAGAGAAGATTCTGATGAGTTGGAGGATAGTAGAGACGAGGTGCATGAGTGGTTGTTATCCGGACGACTTCAGAAGTCTCTTCTAGACTAATATCCTCTTCTGAATCAAAGGTTTCTTCACTTTTGCTTGCGATAAACTTTGTTTTGAATGGATCTTCCGGTCGATTCGGATGTGCAGATTGTACGAGAATGGGAATAAGTAACAGTAGGGAATAAAAAGGGAGAGAAGGTGGCATGATGAGGAGGGAAATGATTGTGGAAAAATTGTGGAAACGAGACGATGAAGCCGATTTTTCATCGAGAAAGACCGGTTCATATCAGTCATTAATTCCGAGGGAATTGCGATGTGACTGTGGATTGCGACATCGAAAAACAGATTGTGTAGTCTGGAAGAAGCAAGTACGCTCCATCGAAACAGTCGACTGAGAGATCACGATTTATATATACAAACAGAAAAGAAAAAACCAACATAAATAGAATGCAATAAATATCTGATCAAGTACTGAATGCTTATCCTCTAACCGTGTTCAGGAAGCCTCCGAGTCCAGAGAGGAAGTTTCCACCTCCGGAAGTCCTCTTGTAGTCAGCAGCTTCCTTCTGGAATCTGTCCTCTTGCAGTTTCTCGAAGGCTCCGCACTTCTTGTCCTTCAGGATGTTCGGGATCGAGTTGGCCGTGGTGGCTGCTTCGAAAAGAAGGTTCGTCTTGACCTTGGCTCCTTCGATATCATAGTCAACGACAGCGTGCTGGCAGGCAAGAAGACGATCTGGGTCACGCTTCGAGACCCAGTATTCGAGAAGTTCAGAGTTGGTCGGAGTGTAGGATCCCTGATCGAGCGAGTTGGCAGCCAGCCATTCTCCGATGATTGCGAACTTGAACGCCTTTCCGAGCAGTGGATTGTCTATCTGCGCGAAGAATTCCTTCTCGAGCTCCGGTCTCGTCTGTCCTCTCTCATAGAACTTCATCCACACGTCGACTGCTCCTTGTTTCTGCCAGTAGTCCTTCTGCCAGACCGACTTGGAGAAAGCAGTGCACATGGTGAAGTTTGGATCCTCTGGCGGTGGGCACAGTTTAGTTGTCAGTCTGTAGGTGCGCTCTCCGGTGGCACGGCACAAGTTTCCTTCCGTGTTCTCCAGAAGCTTCAGTTTTCTGGACTCCTTGCACCAATCGCAGTAGAAGCATTCACGTCCGCAGGTGGCCACGTCCATGCATCGGAGTTTTCCGATCGGCTGAATGGAAACGTCCAACTTCATGGCCAACTTGTTGATGTGAACTCCTGGTGGCAAGGTGATATCGATTCCCATGTCGAAGCAGTCTGGCCAAGTGAGATGCACAGTTCCGTCTCCCTCTCTCTGGGACGGATGGCTGAAAGTTGGGTTAGCCAACTTGATCGGCTCGGTGCACTCGCGTCCAGTGAGTTCCTTACAGCATGGGGCAGATCTCACATCCTTCAGTTTGGCGATGAAGAGGTTCTTGGAAATGACTGCTTCATAGGACTTTGGTCCAGTCTGCTTCACTGATCCGGTTCCGATCGGAACGTCCTTGTCGTTGTAGACGACGGTGTTTCCGTTCTTGTCAGCCACGACCTTTCCGACGGATTGTCCCTTGGCATCGTAACACTGAGAGACTCCTGGGGTTTCGGCAGTGCAGTGGTACTTGTTGTTTCTTCTTCCGAACAGAGATTGCTCGAGGTCGGAGCCAATCAAGTTGTCAGCAGAGAGAGTCGCGTCAGTTTTCTTTCCGTTTTGAGAGATAGTGTAGGCATACTTTCCGTTCTTTCCCTTCTCCTGAAATGAAAGATTGTTATCAACTTCGTTGAAGAGACCAGTTGCTCACCTTGTCAAAGTACGACAAGGTACCGTCTCCAGATTTGTTGTTGTGAGCATGTGGGTTGAGTTTGAAGTCGAGTTTCTCATTGACGGCTTCGAATTCAGTTTGCTAAACAGAGTGATTCGTGTGAGGAATGTTTCAAAAAATGCTCACCGATGGGTCTCCCTTGAGGTCTCCCTTGGCAATTGTGTCAAGTTCATATTGTCCATCGGCCTTCAGAAGAGCATGCTCTCCATCTGAATCCGTCTTGGTGCGGAGTTGTGCTCTAGAAAAGGGATATAGTTCCTGGTCTGACCCAACCAACTCACTTGTGTCCGTCAACGGTGGCGATACCTCCTTTGTCTCCGATCTTCTGCACCTGTGCTCTTTTTCCGTCGAAAGTTTCGGCTGCTGCGACGTTTCCGGAAGAAGAAGCACTGAACCGCTGCTGGGTGTTCAGCAGATCCAGCACGACTTTCTCTTTGTTCGAAGCGTCGAGGGATACCTGGAAACCTGTTCTTTATGACGTGATCTTGATGTGAAAGCGAATGTTTGTGATTCATGGTCTGTGAAGCTCCGAAGGCGAAATCGGATGTAGATCAGAACGCATGCAAGGTAAAGGGAGACAAGGAACTATGATCTCAATTCAGAATAAAGTACTTCAAAAACGAACCCTCTGAACTTCCTTCTGTCGTTTGTCGAGCCATGCCGAGTCGACCTCGATGTGCTTCCTCTTCTCGTTCAAACTGGCATGATTCGGGATGAGCTGCGAACTGACCGCCACCGTCAGAGTGGCCAGACAAACGAGAAGCTTTTTCCGCATCTGAATCGATAAATGAAAGGATATCGGTGGAGGGATGTGATAAGAGTCGGAACGTAGACACGAGGGGATAAAGAGACTGATGTAGGGCAACTGCGTCGCTTGCGCATCCCCAATTATCTTCGTTATCGTCGGAAGGCCGGCGGGCGCGGCTTGTCGTAATGGAGGACAGCTGGAGAAAAGGGAAGATGCGCAAGTTTAAGATCGGCGTCATCGATAATTTCGACACGGACAAGTAGTTACATGATCCTGTTTCAGTCGCCTTGATCTCCTTCCTTTTATTTGATTTTTTCAGTTTAAAGTGCTTCTAGATGAGTCAACAATTAGAGAGAAGCAGAAGCAAAACGATTCATTTGTCGAACATATTGAAGACATTCGAATTGAAAGAAAGAAAGAAAAAATAAATTATCACAGAAGTTGAAGAACAATCATAACACTCTAATCCTGCCTACCGCACCCTTCTTCTGTAGAGCCACCGCTTGCGATGCATCCATTCGTCGCACGGCTTCACGTTCTTTCCGTCGATCGCCGTCGCCATCAGGTCCAGTTTCACTCCGTTCAGCTCCACGTCAGCAATGCATCCGACAAAGTTCTTTGAGAACAAGCCACCGGTTGCCTTGGAAATATCGGGGACTCCTCCGACAAAAATGTTTCCGTCGACGTTGAGCATCGCGAGGATTCCCGTGCTCCGTCCGTTGATCTCCCGGTAGTTGTCCACCTTCATCTGACCCTCTCTTCCCTTTCTTTCGAATCGGACGCTGTGCTCTTTTCCGTCATCAACACGTTCTTCAGAAACCAAATGAGCTGCTCCACCACCAAGTTCGTACCTGAAAAAGAAAGCCTGCTTCAGCAGAACCATCTCGGAAACTCACGAGAAATGCAGATGTCCGTTGACGATTCCAACTGAAATGTAGTCCTCCATCTGCGTAACCGTCGGTCTCTGCCCTTGCCAAAGCAACACTCCGTTCGGCTGCTCCGTCTTGAACTTGAACGCAACGATTTCATCCTTCTCCGATGTCAGATGCGGGAACTCATCTGACGACAACTCAATGAAAGCGTTTCCATCGAATCTCGCTGCATGTTCAATCGGCTTGACTAAAACACAACAATCGAAAATTGGCATCAGGTTCTGTGATACTTACACAAACTACACGTGGGTCCATCATAGTACAGTTTGCATTCGCAAGTGTAATGTGTCTTGTTTCGAGGTACACACTGTCCATTCATTCCGCACGTCGAGTTTGCACAGATGCTCTTTTCGGGTTCTTCAGTGGATGGCAGAGGACATTCTCCTGAACAACAGACACAGAGATTGAGAGGATATTTGTGAAAGGACAAACCTCCAGGACATTCTTCGTCTCCTTCTACTTCAACATCTTCTTCGGAATCCGGAGGAAGAGTTCCTTCACTGTAATCCGCATCTGGAGCAATTGTACTGATATGGGCAATCTCTTCTTCTTCATCGCTAATATCGTTCTCTGAAACGCTGAATCTGATGAGCTGATTATAAAAAACACTGACCGTCAATTGGTTCAGTTGGAAGAACCACTGGATCAACAGTTGTGGTCGTTTCCACGGGAATGATTATTTCCGGATCATCATCTCTCGATGTCTCGTAGAAGTAGTAAACCTCTTCAGTTGTAGTCGGAGGTTCGGTGGTGGTTGTGGTGGTGGGTTCCTCAGTTGTAGTAGTAGTAGTGGTGGTGGTTGTAGTTGTAGTCGTGGTAGTTGTGGTCTCCGGTTCCGGTTCTGGTTCTGGCTCTGGTTCCTCTGTTGGCTCTTCCGTAGTCGTTGGTTCCTCGGTAACTGGCTCTGGTTCTTCCGTCGGCTCTTCAGTCGGTTCCTCAGTCGGTTCCTCAGTTGTCGTTGCTTCTTCAATGTCCTCCGACGGGAACACACTCTCATCACACGACGATATGTCTCCAGAAGACGAAAGATTCTGAAGATCCAAGTCTTCCGAGTTGATCAAGATCTCGTAGACACATCCTTGGAACGACCTCTCTACGACATCTGAAGGTGAGTTCAATCCGGGAGGAAGTCCTCCGATGAAGATTTCAGTTCCTGGTTTCAGACCGTCGGATTCAATCTAAAGTACACATTGTGATGTTTTGTGTGAGGCTATAAAGTTCGAATTGCGTGTGACTCACTGTGGAAACCTGATTGCCGTTCACCGTCATGACGAGTACATTGTCTGTCTGCGAGACGGAGACGTCGATCGGTTTGCCAGGTTCCAGGGGTTCACTTCGGATCTTTTCCACTTCTGGAAACACTGATAACAACAGTGAAATGATTCGAACTGATACCTTTGTTGGGTCGGTTCAATGTGAAGACAACTTGGTTTTCAATGAGAGAAAGAGAGGCGTACTGCTTTGTTGTTGATCCGTATTCCGAGGCAAAGTACATCAGAATGTGCTCATCGCTGTCAGTTTGTGGACGCAGTCTCATTTTGATCTGATACAGTTATTTTGAAAAACATCTGTGATCTGTTTCAACGAACCGATTCAAACTTCACTGGTCTTTTGACAGCGAGGAATGAAGTGTCGGAAGTGAATCCCAGTGGTTGCGGGATCTGTGCCTTCTCTTCGCATCGGAGACCAGTCGTTCCTAGCGGACAGACACATTGCCAGCTCTCCTCATTGTCAACACAGATTCCACTGTTGCAGTTCTCTGAACTCAATCCTTATTCAACAAGTTTCCTTTCCGAACACCTCACCATCATGGCACGAAGACGACCTCCACTGACAGTAATCTCCGTGATACTTGTCATTGCACTCACAGCTGAATCCCTTGTTGTTGTTTGAGTTTCTGCACGTAGCACCGTTCAGACAAAGGTTCGTGGTGGCACACGCATCGTATTTGATGACGGATGCTGGGATCCGGGCGTCTCCGAGACCAACGTTCTGACCAGAGAGAATCACTTGACTGATGACACCTGGAAAACAGAAGGTTGCAGTGCTCTTATAGTAGTTTTACCATTGAAATCCTCAGCTTCACTAGCCGGCTCGAACCTTCCTCCAATGAAAACAGGTCGGTTCACTCCGACAGTCAGCCTCGGAAGCGGATTCGTGTGTCTTCTGATTGTCGCCATGTCGTCGTTCAGCTGAATTGTCACTTGATCTTTATCGTTCTTGATTTTGATGACGTTCCATTCATTAGGATTGATCGGGTTGGTGGTCTCTACGATTTCTGGAAAGATCGGAGTTATCTTCCCTTATGCAATAGAAGAAAACACTTACGTCTTCCATTTCCAATATCAAACTCATAGAGAATAGTTCCATGGTCAGTGATCTTTGCTTCATGATGAATGGTATCGAATGGCTGAGCCAGCAGATCTCCAGAGTTAATTCTCTTCGTTTCAAAGATTATTCCCTTCGGGTTAGAAGAATTCAAAGTGATCTGAATGTCGAAATTGACCAACTCCTCGTCTGTCAGTGGAGGGAGTTCAATGGGTTCTCCGGAGATGACCGGGACAAAGTCTTCGACTTGAAGATCCACTGTCGACACGACTGGCTCTACCTCCTTCACAATCTCGCAAGTGTACCTGATCACATCTTCTCTTATCATCATTTTTTCAATTCAACTCACGATCCCTCATCATTCCGGTGAACTGCTGGTAGTACTAGAACTCCTTGTTCCACTCGAGACCCTTGAGGCAGATCTCCTTCTCCACGAGTCCAAACGACGGTTTGGTTAGGAACGGTTTCAGTTTTCCCGATGCAAGAAAGGAATGCTGGTTCTCCAACTGTATAGATTACTGGAAGGGGTTCAGCGAAAGTGAACGAGTGGTCAGCTGAAAAGGAAGGGGTTAGGGATAGAAGAGGGGAAGAAAGGAAAGATAGAGCAGGGGGAGCCGAGGAGGGCGTCACTTTCAGATTTCAAACTAAAACCCTTAACAACTCTGTTCCAGTTCAGTTTCTGACATAACGAAGCTCCGATACGTTGCATACATCTTCCAGAACCACATTGTAAGCGCATGTTTTTTATCAGGTCATCAATAAGTTTTCTGATAGCCTTTCATCGTTATTACATTTCACCAGAACCTTCCAAACGTTGTCTCCGTTACATCGCTCTCCCATAAAACGACTTCATGCAATCTGAGTAAATGTCCTCGGCAACATCAACTTCATCAAATCAATCAACATCTGAACAACACTATCACACTTCCGATAAAGTTCTGCACAAATCGACATGTTGGTGAGTCACTCACTCCACACACCTCCTGTTTTTTGTGATACCTTGCTAATGTTTTATTTATTCTCTCATCGGTACATATACTCGAAAAGCAAGAAGAGTAAGTTGAAAAAGACACGAAAAAATGGGAAAAAAGGGAAGAAAAGTGATGATGATACGGGGAAATTCGGGGGGAAAGGACTAACTCACTGCAGCACCACAAAGCAAGGAAAAGGACAAGAATGGGAAGAGGGACACTAGAAAAGACAGGAAAAGGTCAGAATTATGTAACACACCGGTTACCGGTTGGGCAGTGGAAAAAGAAAAAAAAGGCAATAGGCACGGAAAGTCTCGTTTTTAGAAATTGGTTAGGTTCAAGAAAAAAGTCAAAGACATAAAACACTCAGGCACACTAAAGGGAGATACTCTTTTGGTTGGACTCTCGCGGATCCCTTAGAACCAGGATCCGAAGAGTTTGGTGGTGGTACGCGTCTTGCGAGAAGCCGCCTGCGGGTTCTGCGCGTTGCGTCTGCGGTGTCGCATGCGGCGCCCTCGTCTGTTCCCCAGGTGTTTTCGCTTGCGTTTTCCGGATCCGACGTTGAGCACAGTGCGCGTCTGCAGGGGTCCGGCCTTGGTCTTGGCGACGCATCGGTAGACTCCGGCGTTGTCTTCCTTCAGGTCAGTGAACAGAAGACGTCCTCCGGTAACCTGAAATCGAAGTGTTCGGAAACTGTTAGACTGATAAGGTTCTGAGGAAACTGATATCACGGAGCTCCCGAGTTCAAGGGAACGGGTGTTATGTGTTTGCGGAAAGCTCACAGTTGAGTTGCAGACAGTCTCGCAGCCAGATGCGAAAACCACGCCCGTGCACTTCCGTTCAAACACATAACCCCAAGTTCCCATTCGAAATCTGAAGTCCATGTCATGCAAACAAAACGAAAAACTTGAAAACCGATGTAAATCATGGGTTGATTGTGACCGAGTAATCTGGGGAAAAAGATAAGGAAACCAATATCAAATCAAGGAAATCAATGGAACTCATCGGGGGGATCGGAATCAGTTTTCAGGTTTTCAGAGCAACTTCACGACTACTCAAACTTACGGTCGTGTTGCAAACAACGTCATGTCTAAGAATTGGATACATCTGAAACGGTTACAAGTAGCCGAAGCGGGCTCTACTGTACTGGGAAACTGATGGAATGTTCTAGATACCTGAGCGTTTGGTGGGAGATCGTCGTTTCCTTCCTTGTTCCAGGTGATTACAGCAGACGGATCTCCAGTGACCTTGCAGTCGAACCAGGCGCGATCTCCGATCTGTGGGGACTCGGACGAGACTTCGAGAAGAACTTGGATGATGGTGTCAGGGACTGAAACGGGACGATGAGCAGAGAACAGGTCTCTTGTTGCTTACCAAACATCTGAGCAGTGACGAATCCGTCGACGACGTTTCCTTCGAAAGAGACATGGCAAATGTAGGTTCCAGAAGAGGCGTCGTCGAACTCCTTGATCTCGATCTTGTTTCCGTTCGGTACTGCCTTGGCTGGCAAGTCTCCGTTCTCGTAGACCCATTCGACCTTGGATCCAGGGACCGAGTAGATCGGGCAAGTGAACGAAGCATCGGATTTGTCGTCGAACTTCACGGTTTGGGCATCTGAAAAGCAAAAAATAAGAAAGAGACAGGCTTTCCAGTGTCCGAATTCTAAGTGTCATGTCAATTTCAGTCTCAATCCTAGAACAATATCTCACGAGATTTGTCTTGTTGTCCGACGGAAACGGCCGTGTAGGCGGATCCGATGACAAGTCCGTTGTTGTCTTCCACATTGCACCGGTACACTCCGAAGTCGTTCGATGGGTCGGCTCTATTGATCTCGAGAGTTGGCTCAGTGCCAAGTTGACGGACAAGGGAACCTCCGCGGAGCAGGGCCCACTTGAAGTGTTCTCCGTTTTCGGCTCCTGAAAACAATGAATTTGGTGCAAGGAACAAATAATAAAGCTGATGTTGAGTTGATATTTCTGAAAAGCTTTGTTGAAAAGCAATGCATTACTTCAGGCTATTTTTAAATGAAAGCTGATATCGCAATGAAGCAAAACGAACCTTTTGTTAGAAGTTGAAGTTGAACGGACAAAAGTTAGAAGACACAGACACATAAATCCTTCGATTCGTCTCTGAAATCTTCCCCGAGCCCCGCTTTTCCCCGTTAGTTTCGACTCTGAGACATGACTGACACTTGACGGACACAGTTAAAGTAATGATTAGTGGAAGAAAAGACACATAACCTAGTGGTCCCTGCTGCTGCACGATCACAATGTTGGCCGACTGTCCGACTTCGTAGTTTGACGATTCCAGAGTACAGTAGTAAAAGCCGCGGTCGCACAAGTCGACGTGTTTGAGATGTAAGTGGTTAGTGTTGGCGACGTTAGTGAACGAGACAAGATCTTCGGAGGCATGCCACCAAAGAACACGTGCTTTTGGATCTGAGTCCGTTGAAGCATGAAGCTGGAAGTGTTGGATGACTCACCTTGGACAGAGCACTTGAGCACGATGTTGTCTCCCTGAGACACAACTCGGACACGTGGTGGCTCGATCTCGACCTTCGGCTCATCGTCAGCTTCGGAAGAAGAGTGGACATGGACGGATGCGGCGGCGATGATCTCGTTGTTACGGTAACCGTTGCAGCGGTACTCTCCGGCATAGGAGTTCTGGAACAATGCATTGATAGGTCAGAGAGAGAGGAAGGTGTAGTTACCTTGAAGCTTGGGAAGTGCAAAAGTCCTGGTTCGTTGTGTTCCTCGACATCGGTTGGCAGCTGGTCATCAACCTTCTCCCACTCGAGTCTGTCGACGAGTGAGCTTCCGGTGGCTGTGCAGATCAGTTCTCCCTTCTCTCCCTGATCGAACCATTGAGAAGATCCTCCCAAGATGGAGACGGTGGCGATTCTGGATGGCTCCACGACCTCGATGTAGATGTTCTTAGTGGCGGTGGCGTGGGCGCTGGATCCCTTGCAAGTGTAAACTCCGGCGTTTCCGAGTCCGACGTTCGGGTGTCTGATGAATTGTTCCGAGATGGTAACCGGCTTGAAGTCGTCTGGAAGATCTCCTCTCTCCGGTCCTGGGTCATGAAGCCATTCGACTTCTGGCTCCGGATCTCCTGGAGCTCCGAATGCCTCGCATTTCACTTGGAGTGGCTCTCCAACAGTGACGATCAATTTAGGTCCAGCCGGGTTGGTCTTGACGGTGAGCGATGGTCCGATGTTGACGGATCCGTGGTCTGTGGCTTCACCAATAGGGTTCGAAGCCGTGCAAGTGTAGTCTCCGTTGAGTTCGGAACGACCGTTGGAGAAGTCAAGAATATTTGGCTCAAGCGGTGTAACGTCGTGTGGTAGAGGAGATCCGTTGGGTCCAGTCCATGTAATCTTTGGAGTAGGCGATCCTGTAGTGATGCATCGGAACTGGTGTCGCTCTCCTGGCTTCCCGTTCCAAGTGCGGGGCTCGACGACGGCAGTTGGGGGCTCTTGGTCTGAAATGGAGAAGGTTATGAAGATCGGGGGACGGAATGTCTAAGGAGCTCAAAAAGTTTCTGTGCGGGATCAGATAGGATAGGATAGACAAAAGGGGAAAGTGAAAGAGTGCGCAAACCCTCAGTGACTTCCAATCGAACGGGATCGGCGACTCCGGTGCCAAAGTCGTTGGTGGCAGAGCAGATGTACTCTCCGACGTTGTCATCTCCGGCGGAAGAGATCACGATGTCGTCTCCTTCTTGTCTGACGCCTTCTGGCAACGGCGCGTTCTCATCCTTGAATCCCCACTTGATGCGGGCCGGCGTCTCGGAGTGGGCGACACAGTTGAAACGTGCTGGTGATCCAGGAGCCACCGAGAGGAGTGGTGGGGTGGCGACTGGACGTGGTGGAGTGCCTTCTGAAAGTGAGGGGCGACAGTGAAAGGGAAAGAGTGGTGGAAAAGGGGGAAATGTGTATGAAAGATAACACAAATAGGTTGAAAGTGTGAAACAAAGGTCAAACCAGGTGTAACGTGGAGAGTGCTCGGGTTGGTCTTCTGCGGACGCCCGTGGTCCGGAGTGTAGACGCATACGTAGTTGCCGGCGTCCTGAAGCTGGGTCGAAGGGATCGTCAGCACTCCGCGATCATCGCTGGATCCGAATGGAAGTGCCCGACCGTCGGGTCTCTCGTAGGAGAGGAACTGGACGGCGCCTGGATTTCCAGGCACTTCGCATTGGATCTTGGCTGGATCTCCCTCTGGGACTGTCTGAGTCTGTGGGGTGATGACAGGGTGCGCTGCTGGTTCTGAATGAAAGACAAACGTACGTTACACGACGATCACACTTCAAAACACTGCAAAAGTGCAAGAAAGAAGAGAAAACTGAGAGATAGGGAGAGGAATAAACTAACGGGATTGGAGAGGAGCAACGGGTCCATCAGTGACGTGGACTGTAGCTGGGCTAGACTCGACTGGAGATCCAGATTCTGGATCGCGAGCGGTGCAGATATAGTCTCCTTCGTCGGACTTTTCGGCTCTCTGGACAGCCAGAAGTCCGTTGTTCTCGTCGGCGTCTTCGTTGAGCTGTCCGGCGACCCTGCGGAAGGACAACTGAACATTGGGATGTCCGGGGACGTAGCATCTGATGCGGAATGGAGAGTCTTCTGGGACAGTCTGCTCAGCTGGTTCGATGACTGGTCGGATTGCTGGAAGGGGGTGAGGATAGGAAAGAAAACCAAAGGATAGTCGGAAAAAGGAAAATTGCATGCAGGGGAAAATAATCACTTCAGAAATGCATCCATTCTCTGAAACGGAACTTACGAGACTTGACGATGACTCTGGCCGGGTTGGACTCGACTGGTCGGTTCGTGGTGGGGTCAGTGGCAGTGCAGATGTACTCGTCCTCGTCGGCTTTAAGGGTTCTTGGAATCTCGAGGTTGCCCTGGGACACTCTGGCGTGAACTGGAATCGGGCGACGTCCTCTTTTGGTGAACTGCAGCTGGATGTTCGGGTGTCCTGGAACCCAGCACCGGATGCGGGACGGCTCTCCCTCGTTGACGGTTTGAACTGGTGGGTCGATTTGTGGCTGGATGGCTTGTGCTGGAAAAGTTAGGAACTCGGGAATATTCTCGGTAATCTGTGCTTACGCTGGTTGACGTTGAGTCTAGCTGGTGGTGATCTTTGAGTGTTACCGTCTGGTTCGGTAGCCGTGCACTCGTAATCTCCGGCATCTGTGAGCTGAGCCTTGTCGAGTCTCAAGAATCCGTCACGCTCGAGAACTCCGTGTGGCAGAGGTCTTCCGTCCTTTCTGGACCACTTGAGCTGAGCACGTGGCTGTCCTGGAACCCAACATCTGAACTGAGCTGGATCGTTGACGTTGACAGTCTGGTTTGGTGGGTCGATCTGTGGAGCGGCTCTTGCTGAAACGAAAATAATGGATACGAGCTGTTTTCCGAAATGAAATTACGTTGCGGAGCTGGATCTCTGATGTTGAGACTGACTGGCTCCGATTGGAGTGGGGTGTTGTCTCTTGGATCGGTGGCTGTGCACACGTACTGTCCGGCCTCGTGGTCAGTGGCACGTGGAATGTGGAGAATTCCTTGTTGCTCCTGGACTCCGTTTGGAAGGGATCCGCCTCCTGGACGGGACCACTTGAGCTGCACGTTCGAGTTTCCTGGCACCCAGCACTTGAAACGAGCTGGCTGACCACGATCAACGGTTTGACGGATTGGATCGACCTTTGGTGGGACGACCGCTGGAAGTCAAAGGGTAGAGAAAAACTACGATAAATCGATGATACTGGCTGATAAGGATATCTGAACCACAATGTCTGACATGAGGACTCTTCAGAAACATGAATGTTAGACACTTTCAAAAGACAGAGGAAGTCACTCTAGATCACTTCAGAAACTCTCACTGCAACATACGTTTTTTGACTTCAAGAACAGCTGGTGGCGACTGTCCGATTCCGTACTGGTTGGCTGCTGAGCAGATGTATCTTCCGGCGTGGTGCATTTCGGATTGCGGGATCTTGAGGGCGTTTCCAGTCTGGTAGACTCCGTGAGGAAGAGGTCCTCCCAACTGATCTCTGTGCCAAGTGATCTGGCAGTCTGGAATTCCTGGGACCCAGCAACGGAAAGCTGCTGGCTCTCCCTCATTGACGACGAGGTGTGGAGGGTCGATGACGGGCTGTGGGGGACGTCCGCCTGAATACAACAAACGTCAAGAGCATTCCACATGCGGAAAAGGAGATGGGGAAGAATGGGAAAGGTACGAAAAGAACATGAAAGTGGTCGGGGGTTAGAGGAACCGAGAAACAAACTTATTCGTCGCGAGACTGTTAGCAAGGCGTCGTCGGTGGCGTACTGGGTGATGGTCGTCGCCGTGCACCGATACTGTCCGGCATGTTCTGCCTCGACGCCTTCCAGCACCAAGTAGCCGTCGTAGGCCTGCGCGTTCGAGGGCAGGCTCACTGCTCCGACTTTCGTCCATTCCACGTGGATTTTCTCGGTCTGAAAATGTTGGAAAACTCAAACTGATTGGTTAGTTTGATTAGAAAGAAGTCAGAAAAGCTGGTTGGTTATATTACCGTGTAGCCAGTGACCTGGCAGATCCAGTGGACGCGGTCCCCGGGATGCGCGATTTGTCGCTTCGGCTCCATTATCCTGACGCGTAACACTAAAACGGCAAAGAAGATATTAGGGGAAATGAAAATCAACTCGAAACCAAAACAACTCAAGAGTGTTTCTTTCTGTTCAATTCAGTGGATTACTGTGACGACGAAGACGACGGACAATACTGTAACGGACACACTTGGACGACGACACAAAAATACGTTTATTGGTTTAATTTGCAAATTTTTGTTATTATGTGGCAGTGGTATATGAAATTGAAACAAGAGAGAGATATAGAGATGGAGAGAAAGAGATGGACAAAACACATGTGAATAGGGGGGATAGACTCTGGAAAAGTAACGAACAAATCAAGTAACACACGGCTCCTAAAGCGAAACGATAAAGTGATTGCGGCAGTTGGGGGAGGGGAAAAGGAGGTGTACGAACACAGAATTCTTCTTTTTTTCATGTTTTTTCTCAAATTTTTTGACGATATCATCCGACATTTACGGGACATGATACAAACACGGAACGAAACAAGAACACACGCAAACACAGTGGTGAGAGGGAATCATCTAATGATGATAGAATCGCGAGCGGACGCGGATTCGTCGCCGTCGGTGACGACGTTGCGAGGTGGAGGAGGAGGAAGACGTGACAGAGTTCGCGGCGTAATCACCTTCATGTGGCTTCTGGACGAAGGTGATGTCCTCGTTGGTGACCTGTCCGATCGGCTCGCAGACACGGCCGGCTGGCTTGTTCGAGCGGGTGTATCCTGGCGCGCACTCATTGCAGAGACGTCCCTGAAGTCCGGCGGGGCAGATGCGGCAAGCGACCTGTCCTTCCTGATCAAGGTAGCAGTCGGAGGCTCCTCTGGAAACGATTCAGGTTATCAAAATCAAGTGATAAAGGGCTTACGGGCATGGGCATGGGGTGCAGTCGTATGGAGATCCCTTGGTGGCGTCCCCGTAGTATCCCTTCTTGCACCGTTCGCAGTGGGTTCCCTCGGTGTTGTGCTCGCAGAGCAGGCATCTTCCGAACGAGTCGCATCCTCTTGGAGAGTGGTTGTTGCAGTGGCATGGGGCTCTGGTGGCTTCTGGCTGACAATCGTTTGGAGTTCCACGACGGGCATCTCCGACGAATCCAGGCTTGCAGCGCTCACACTGATCTCCTTCGGTGTTGTGCTGGCAGTCGAGGCAGTATCCGTATTCCTTGTCGCACTGGCTGGCATGTCCGTTGCACTCGCACTTCTCGCAAAGTCCGAGATAGAGACCTCCTCCGGTGCGGGAGTATCCTGGAGCGCAGTCTTCGCAGGAAGTTCCGACGTATCCTGGTGGGCAGACGCACTGTTCGACTTCGGCGGCAGTGAGTCCTTGACCGTACGGCTCGGCGAACTCGAAGTTGACGGAAATGAGGGAGGAGTCGGTGCAATCGTCATTGTAGGTGGACTTGATGAGAAGAGTGTCGAGGTCGGCAAGGGTCATGAGAAGATGTTCACGGGTGGCCTGTTGACCGTCGACGCGTTGCCAGCTGAAACAGGAACTGTGCTCAGAGAAACTTCAGAAATAACTCACTTGGTCTCGAAGATGGAGATCTCAACATTGTTTTCTCTATCTGGGTGGAATGGCTCTCTGTGCTTGTACTGAAGAGTGATATCGTTTCCCTGAAAACAATACGAATGAGATTCCCTCAATTCTCCCAATGAACATACTCTCAGAATGACATCAGCTCCCTGGTCAGTGCTTCCGCTTCCAGAGAATCGGAAAGTGTACTTGAGAACTCCTCCGTAAGCGGTGACCTTGTCTCCAAGGAACTTCTCTGGCAGTTTCCAGTACAGAGTCTGTCCGCGAGCCTCTTCGAAGCTTCTGAACTCGATCTGTTGCCCGGAAACGTGTGGTCTGGTCTGTGGAGAGAATGGCTGACGGGAGTCAGAGGTGGTGACCTCGAGCTGATCACGATCCCCACGAGTGTAATCGATGCTGACCTGGAAAAGAAGACAAAGTTCTTGTCATTTGGTTAATGTCTTGATCGGATTATGTTACACATTGGAACTAATACCTAAAGTGCAATATGTCAGTTTCACTTACGGTTGTTCTTCTGTAGTTGGAAGCAGAGCACTGCTGAGTGACACCCGAGCAGAAGCACGGAATACATCCTTGTGGGTTAGTTGGAGCGAGTCCGAACGAGTTCGGCGCGCAGCGGTCGCAGTTCGGACCGACGACGGAGGTCTTGCACTGGCACTGCTGTCCGTGGGAAGCAGTCGGAGCAACGGCTCCCGGACCGCACTGCTGGACTTGACGCTGGACTGGCACGCAGGTTCCGAGGTATGGTCCGTGACCACTGCGCTCGTATCCTGGGGCACAGTCTTCGCAAGACGTTCCGACGTATCCTGGTGGGCAGACGCACTGCTCGACTTCAAGAGCAAGTCCGTCGGGGGTCACACGATCCACAGCGATCTCCCAGGAGACATCTCCGAGGCTGGTGGTGGATTGGTGGGCAACGTGAGTGGCACGGATCAGGAAGGCGTCGAGGTCGGCGAGAACCATGAGCAGATCCTCGCGGGTAGCCGGGGCTCCGTTGAGTTGCTCATAGTTAGTCTCGTAAGTCTCGACGGTGATTCTGACCGGGGAGTCGGACTGGAGCACTTGCTCTTGGTTGCGAACTCGGTGGACCAGGATGTTCTGGTTGCCCTTGAGCACGACCATCGGTTCGCTGCTGTGCTGACCCTGTCCGGAGAACTCAATCTCAAACTCCATCTTTCCACCGTATGCAGTGACCTTGTCTCCGAGGAACCGCTGCGGAAGACGCCAGTACTTAGTGACTCCATCGGTGGTTCCCTCGAATGTGAGGTATCCAGTCTTGAAGAAAGTGTACTCATTGTTGCGGTCAACGGAGCGCTCCTCCATATCGGACATAGTGACTCCTTCGGCATCTCCAGCGAACATAAGACGGTCCTGAACAGCATCCGGTTGAGATGTCTTATTGAGAAGAAGAATGGAAGAGGGACGAGGGAAGATACGGCATGCAGGAGATTAGAACCGAGTTCAGAGTTAGACAGAAATAAACATAGGACTTTAAAACTTTACGCTTTGGACAGGAGGACATCAGACAAAACACTTACACAAGCGGCGTCCTGAAACAGTTAGCATTAAAATTGAAAACGGTGACGACGAGACGAAACGACGACAAGTGTGCGTTTTTCAAATATCAAAAGAGTAAGGAGGTACGGTATGTATGGGGACGGCAGTGACAGCTTTTTGAGTACCAAACTTAACATTGAATCATGCCGTCAGCACAGTGACCCACAAGTAACAGAACTTTATTTCGAAACGTTTCACATCCCCTGACACACCGTACACTCACTCGGCCAACTGATCCCTTGACTCACCTTGGTTCTGTAGTATCCACTGCTGCGGCAGTCCTGAGTGACTCCGAAGCAGAAGCACTTGAGGCAGCCATCTGGGCTCTTCTCGGAGAGATGGAACGATCCTGGCTTGCACTGGTCGCAGTTTGGTCCGGTGACCTGTGGCTTGCAGTCACACGATCCGTAGTTGTTCGGGTACGGGCTAACGGCTCCACGGGTGTCGCAAGAAGCTCTCTGTGGCGGAGCAGTTGGTGGTGGTGGCTGTGGACGTTGTTCGTCGACGACTCGCACGATGCAGTCTGGGGTGGCGAGCACGCGGCCCTTCACGTTGATCGCCTCGCAAGTGTAGGCTCCCTGATCGACTGGTCTGCAAGCAACCGATTCGGCATGATTCATTCGAAGTTTCAAGTTCAGAACACACTTGGCAAGTCTTGTAACACCTGCAGTTCTCTCCCCTCAAACACTTGCCATAAACAATATTATCAGTAATCAGTCCCGCTCTTCTTCTCTCTGATTTCCCTTCTATGGTGGCAAGTGCCTCTAGGCGCCTGGCGGTCAATTAAATTCCATATATATAATGAATTTGATTGAAAGTGTTGCATGAGTGAGCGAAAGAGTGAAGGCGTCGAGGAGAGGTGCCAGACAAACGTTTTGATGTCTTATTTGGAACCGGTCCAAGCGGGGGTCTGCCCCCTAACACATTCTCAAAAGTGATGATAAGGCAGCGGGGGGAGAAGATAGCTACTGATAGGATAGCTATCTATCGCTATCATCAATCGTCCAACCAACAACCTCGCCGCCGGGGCAATGAATGAAGGTCGTAAATTTACACGACAATTGGTTTACAAAAACATTGCCAAAGCCTTGATGATTGAAATCAGAAGATAGGGAGAACTTACTGAGCATCGTGGATGGTCAGAGTTCCGTATCCTCCCTCGGAGGTCTGCAGACAACGTGGCGGCTCACAGACTGGTCCCCAGTTGAGGCGCCAGTTGATGTATGGCTCTGGGACGGCGACGGCCTTGCAAGTCAGCGAGAATGTGGATCCACGTGGCACTTGCAGGTTGGTCTGTGGTGGGTCGACGACGGTTGGCTGAACGCATCCGACCTCATCGGATCCATCGTGACAATCGTTGGTTCCGTCGCAGTGGAACGAGGATGGGACACATTGACGACGGTCGTGGCATTGGAATTCGGTTGGTTTGCAGCCGGTGGCGCTGGCCTTGGCGTCTGAACAAATCACGTTTTGTTTCAAATCCACCCACTCATTGCGTCATGACTTACTGCAGTTCAGCTCGTCGGAGTTGTCTCCGCAATCGTCATCTCCGTCGCAAAGCCACATTTTTTGGACGCACTTGTTGTTGTTGCACTTGAACTCGTTCGGCTCGCAAGTTCTCGAGATCGACGGGCAGTTGGCCTCGTCGGATCGGTCGCGACAGTCTGGCTCTCCGTCACACACGTATTCGTTCTTGACGCATTCGTTGTTGCCGCACGCCTTCTCGTCAGCCATGCACTGTCCGGCTGGACGGAGTCCGTTCGAAACTTCTTGGGGTCCATCTGAGCAAAGAGTAAAGAGATGCTCGGAGCAAAGGTAAACTTACAAGACACAACACTCAGAGTGGCTCTGGCTTCAACAGACTGTCCGTTGAAGTCAGCAACACAGATGTAGGTGCCAGCATCAGCAAGGGTGACAGGGTTGATGGTAAGACGACCTCCAGAATCATGGGCAGAAGATGGAAGTGGTCCTCCGACTCTAGCCCATCTAGTGGTTGGGTAGACGGAATTGTCGGAAGTTCTGGCACGGCAGTCAAAGGAGACGTCGCGTCCATCTCTGACTTCCTTCTCGGTTGGGAAGACGGTGATCTGGATGTCAGAGACCTCGTCGTCAGAGTCGATGTCTTGGTCTGAAAAGTTGAGGATGGAATGGGATCTTCGGACTGTTCGATCAACCCGATCCTAGCTTCTTACTCACACGTCTGTCTGTGTTTTCGGGGACGTGCCGCGTCGGTGGCGAGTAGCAGCGCTAGCGCCACCACTACTATCGACGACCGCATCGTTCGATCTTCGTTCAAAAACACACTTCTGTGTGGATGAATGAAGAGGGAAAAGAAGCGGCGCGGATTTGTGTTTGGAGCACCCTGAGATGATAAGGAGTGATAAAGAATAAGGAGAGAAAGAGAATGAAAGGGCAGAGTTCTGAAACTGAAATCAACAAGCAAGGAAATAAAAAGGTTTATGACCTTGGTCTTGAAACCCTTTCGAGAACGGAAAGAGAGAAAGAATGACAGTTCGATTGGGCAAATTGTAATATCTGAAGAGATAAGTGTAGAAGATAGGAGTGGGCACTACCTAAAGAACACTACAGTAATAGGAAAGGGTTCAGAAGTGGAGAGACCTTTCGAAAAGTTCAAGAGGAAACACCGCAGGACGCATGTCCTTCAGTCAGTGGCATCTGTGGCATTCCGTGGACATTCCACGAGAAATGACACCACCACCGCTGACGAAAAAACGCCTATTTTGGTCGGGCAATTCCCGTGCCTCACCCATCAAATTGATAACGGGTGGTGCTCTCACTCGGCGGAGGAGCTCCAGAAAAGAGCAAAGCGGAGTGAAGAGAGTCAGGAGGAGAGATGAAGAAGTATGAGTATGGCACGGAGCACAGGCACAGGTATTGTTTATTTTACAACAAAATGATACGGGGAAGGAGTAAATGGGCGGAGGAGGAGGTGACCAAACAATATCTTCGTGGAAACCCAAAGTGTGTTTCATTCTGGAGCCCTCCCCGATTTCACAAAGAGCCATCTGGCTTCTCCGAAATGTTGCATGAAATGGGCTTGGGAAACAAAACGAGAGAGGGGGCGTGGCTCCTGATTCTCGACTACCCCCGATGAAAAATTCACACACAATCTGGTTCGGAATGGGTAGAGGAAGGGGGGGAGCGGAGAGGATGGGTTGCATTCAGCATCTGGCCGCAAAAAAAGAGCCGGTTGATGGATGCGCCAGCCGGTGATGGATGCTGCCATCGGAATTTGTATAGAAATTATAGACTTTTTGCTGTGCATTGTGTTTAATGCGGAACGGATATCAGAAGCAAGGATGTGGTTCATGATTCGTTACGGCAGCTGCACCAGAAGCATGGAGCTAGAAGGCAGATGTATCCGAAATGTTTCTATCTGCATAGTCATTCCTCTCCTAAGAGCAAAAAGTATCCAAACTAAATGTTTACTCCGACAGCTACCGTAACCAGTTTTCGTGTGATAGTGATACGATCTCTGATGCACTGGCTCAACGGTGCGAAACGATATCCAGTTAGATCCAGACAAGAAAGGTCGAGTTGCAAGATAGAAACCGCGCTTCTTTTTTCGTGCGAAAACCAAACAATCCGGCACTAATATCCGAGAGTATTTACAAGTGACTGTTTGCTTCTTCGCAGAAGCAGCAAAAAGAGCATCTTCGGAGGGAGGAAACGAAACGAATCGGGCCAAGGGCAAAGGGAAACAACTTAGACTTGAACATGCCAAAGTGCTAGTAGGGGAGTTCGAGGAGGTCTTTTTTGAGGGAGGCAATGCAAATAAGACAGTAATAGAGTAGCGGGATGTGGGTGGGCGCCACGTCACACCGTCAACTTCCGTCGGTTGACCAGTCAGAGAGAAGACAACAAAGATACAATTACATGTGGCACCAGACTGGATGGTTTGGTTGAAAAATGAACACAGGAAGTGGAACAAGATTGATTCAATTGACAGACCGACCGACAGGCGTGCAGACCCGATCAACAGAAATTGGCGGAGGACGTGGTCGGGGGTTCAGAAAAAAAGAGACATGGTTTCGAAAAGGCTTCGTTTCCGTCAGATTGATGGGGTTGTTGGTGGTGGTGGGAGAGCGGGGAAAGCGATATGTGATTTGAGAATGTGAAATGAATTGAATGCGGTGTGGGGAAGGAAGCGAAGGGTGTGGCTGCGTACGGAAGGATGGGGATGCCTACCGTCTCGCGCAGAAGAAAAGAGAGACTAAGTGAGTGGCGGTGAACTGAACTGCACTGGCAAACCCAACGGGAGATGATAAAAAACATTTCAAGAGACAGAGAGATTTGAACTCGGCGGGTGGGTGAGAGAGAAGGTGGCACTTGTTGCCAGTGAACAAGTGACAAGGGATGAGAAAAGAAAAAAGAAGAAGAAGAAGAAGCTCTCGAATGTTGCGGTCGGATCAGATCGGCATCGGAGAGAGAAGCAAGCTGTGGGAGGGCACAAAAAATGATCCGAGGAACGAGACGCAGACTGCGCGAGTTGATCAGGATGCAAAAAGGGTTCGAGAATCAGAAGGGTGGAAGGGAAAGGGCATGGAATTGAAAGGAATTGATGTAGTGAGAAAAGGGAAAGGGGCCTGTTGGGCGGGGTTCGAAACGGTTTTCTTTCCGGCTAGGTGATATGATAATGGTAATTGATCACTGAACCGCGGCTGCAGCCAAAACGGGCGATGGGAATGAGAAGAAGCTAGACATGGGGGGGAGACGAGGACTACGGTAGCTCGGAAGGGCTGAAGCAGCAAACTACCTGAGCCCGTTTCGAAATTGGCTCTTCTGCTCCGAACCCATCATTTTTATAGGCTCTTAGGTTTTTGAAATGACTCACATTTCACATTTTGACTAATGACTCTGCTAGCTATTACGCTCCGCCTCTTTCATGACTCAAGTCCAGGACTACGATGCCAGATGTGTGGATCTTTGGAAGCATCACAACGAGACAAACGACTTCTTGGACCCGAAACCCTCTAATTTCAGGTGAGGTTGAGGGTGAGGAAAATGAAAATTGAACCGGTCTTAAAAGACCTGATAATCAAATCAAAATGCCGTAATTATTGAAGCGGTCATAAATGAGGCCAGCCCAGCAGCGCCTCCGGCCGCCCCGAGGCGACGAATGGTGATCATCTCATTTCGGGCACGACGTATGAAACAACTCATAAAAAGGCGGCGCTCGGGGAGTCCTTAGAGAATATGTGATATGTACAACACAACCAACAACTCGTTGCCCACTCAAAACGTCTCTCTTTCTCTTCCGACTCCCGACATCTATACTTTACACTTTGTTGTTCGCATGTCAACTTTTTTGTGTCGAGAAGAATGTCTCACTTTTGGACCCTCGACTTTGATGAGAGCTATCAGGTTCCCCTTCACACCTCGTTGAGTAATGTGTTCCCGACTTGCCCCCGGGTCCGCCGCCCTTGGCGATACTGATATTGTGGTGTGTGTGGAGAGGGATGGATGGCGGCGAAGGCAACGGTAGATAGTGATCAGAGGGGTGCCGATCGAACGAACGCATTATCACAAGTCATGATTACATTCTCGCACTGGTCATCAAAATGTCCTAGTTTCTACGTGATCCAACTAATTGCGACAGGCAGACGAAAGTACGCTTTTCGAAGCTGTGACGTGGCGCGCGGAAGCAATTCGAAGTGTGTAATAATTGGTTCAATGAACTGCACGTTTTCTGCAAATCGAACAGATAGCCGATATCATTCATATCAGTGTGTACGAAAAACGCAAAAACACTCGGAAGTGTTCAGCAACTGAAGATAGAGAGATCTAGTGATAAGAGAAGTGATTGGCACCTGCTGGCACTTGATATCTAGTGCACGTACAGAGTACAGCTAGCAAAAACACTAACAACGTTAAGGACAGTTTTGAAGTGATAAGGAGAGCAGGTGTTTGAGGGGGAGGAGACGATGATAAGACGGAGGTTCTAGTGACTTCAAAGGGTTCCGAAACTGTTCTGTAAGGTAACGAAGGAGCCGGAACAGAGAATATGGATGAAAGTGATCTGTTCACGGTGTAATTCAGGACAGAAAATGACTTGTAGCTTTTTCCTATCAGGACATGGCTTCTAGATAGAGTTCTTCACTTTAGGGCTACCGTAATCCCTTTGAGCAGTAAGTAAGGAACTGAAGTGGTTACTGTAGTTTCCGTGATCGTTAAGAAGGGCCTAAATTTAGGCTATCAATCTCCATCTGAACTTCATCATGATCGAAAGATGGCGCTTATGATTGGCACGAATCAGAAGGAAAAGTGTGACGTGGCACAATGAAAAGAGAGAGAAAGTTGAAAATGGAGAAGCACTAAATCAAGCAATATATCACAGAAAAAGAAAATCAACAGACAGATATACGTTCCGATTTACACTTGTACACAAAAGTCTCTGAGTCTCTCTGCATCCCCACCCACTCCTGTGTTGCGCAGTCCGTCGAAAAGAAGATACAGCAAATCAAAGGCGTGGTTTCGGTCTCAAACCGCAAACATTACTGTCGTCGATGATGTTGAAGGAGAAGGAGAAAGAGAAATGATAAGATGATGAAGATGAAGGGGAATGGAATGGAGAAGACGACGAAGGTGGAGACGATTATGAAGACGACGACGGAGGGCTGATTATTGACATGTTTGTCGGTTATCACTGGTATGTACCGGCTGAAGAGAAAAGTCGCCGAGTCATAAACAACATGAAAACATTGACGGAAAATGCGGTAGACCAGGCAAAGATTGATCATCGCGTCTTCTGTCATCGGGAGCAGCTCTCCTTCTCTTTTTCTCCAGTTGCAATGGCAGCCAATTTTTCATCTTGTTGTTGTTTAGAGACGTGTATTTACACACACACACAACCACAATTGCTCTGGACACGAGAAGGAGCCGCCCGACGGGAATGACCGCCGGATGGACCGGCTGGTCCACAATTTCCTCGAGATTGGGTCGACTGATAGGAACGGGGGTGCGAGAGGGCGAGTGGAAGGAAGTTTATCAATTTTCGGATAATTTGTGATGATTGGAAGAACGAAAGAATGAAGGAGACGAAAGGTTCTGGGTCAGCAGGAAATTGAAAACTGGCATGCGTCTGCGGGTGTCGTGGACGATTTGGATAAGGATGAAGGGATAAGGAGAAGGTTGAACGGAATGAATTATGAAGATACACATGTTCGAGGTGACACATTTTCACGAAAGGCTGGAGTACTGTAGTTCCATCTCAACTTGACTAGCATCAAGATAATTTTGGAAAAGCTTTGAAGTCTAGTGAGCTCTACAGAAGTTATTGAATGTGGTTTTCTAGTCAACTAATCAAGATGTCTATGAGTCACACAACTGTCCGTTTTCCAATTTCGAACAAGAACAGTCTCTAGTATCAGTAGCATTCTCCCTTTTTCTTTTCTCCTTTTTAGTTCTCCCAAAACAAATCCGATCGAAAAATTTGGATGAGTCATCGCCCGAGATCGGGTATACTCTTGTCCATGGGCAAGTTCCTTTTGACGGTGAGAAGGGAACGTTATGCATATCCGAGTAGATGAACAGATTTCTCGAAAAGGAAGTGGAAAGTGCAAGTTGAAAAGCAAAGAAAAAGGAACAAGAAAAAGAAAACAAGGGGAGAGAGAGAGAAAGAGCAAAGTGTTTCCAAACAAATCCGCGCCTGAAGGATATCCCTTTCTCAGTTGATGATAAGTGCAACCACTTGAAGTTTCGAAACTGACCTGGATAATTGGCAGCTGGAGGGAGGGCTGGAGCAGCGACATGTTGTTGATGATGGGAAGGAGCAGGTTGGTGAGCAGGCTCCGGGGCGGTCGGGGCACGATCCGCACAGTTCTGCTCGTCGGAGGCATCGAGACAGTCCGGACGAGTGTCACAGACACGGCGCCTGCAACAATATGACTTTGGAAAGATCACTTCTAATCACTCACTTATCAATACATTCTCCAATGGCACACTGGAACTCATGCTCCAAGCAACCAACGGCACTGTCTCCATCGTATTCGTCGTGGAATGTCACTTCGGTGCTCTCAACCTGGGTAGCATGTAAAAGTGCTTGCTGTTGGGCTCTGGCACGGGTCTCTTCCTCTTGACGGCGACGATGCTCCTCTTCCCTTCTTCTGTGCTCTTCAAGACGTCTTCTGTGCTCCTCGTGTTGATCGTGAGATGGCTGAGCTGGATGGGCTGGATGGGCAGGTTGAGCAGGCTGAGCGGGATGTTGTTGTTGAGCTTGATGATGCTGAACGTGGTGAGTTTCATGCTGTTGAGTCTGATGATGTTGATGGTGTTGTTGATGTTGCTGAGCCTGTTGTGTAGTAGTTGCGACAGATTCTCCTCTTCTGGCCATGGCAGCTTTGAAGTATTCTGAAACTTGCATTTCTAAGTGTCCTTCAGAAACGTCTCATTCTTACCACATTCAGTTTCATCGGATCCATCCTCACAGTCGTATTTGTGATTACACTGCAACGCCTTATCAATGCACTTTCCGTCTCTCTTGCACTCAAATTGAAGCGTGGCGCATCTCGAAGAAGTTTCTTGAACCGATTCTGGAGCAGGCGCTGGTGGTGGAATCGGGGCAGCAGGCTGATCCTGATCTTCATTCGAGTCACAGTTGGTCTCATCTGAACCGTCTCCGCAGTCGTCCACTCCGTCGCAGAGTTTGTCGTAATGGAAGCATTTGGTCTCGGCCAGATACGGACATCTGAACTCCTGATCGTTGCACAGAAGACCTTCTGGATCTTCGACTTCGGCGGAAACAGATTCTGGAGCAGCGGTTGGTTGAGGATGGGCTGGAGCAGCTTCTCGAGATCCTCCTTCTTGTTTTTGTTGCTCCGCATGGTACTTTTGGACAGCGAGGTAGTATTCTGAATTGAAAGTGTTACTCTTCAGTCAAAGAAGTTCGGGTTGATCAATTATCCCCGCCTTCATATGTTTTCAATCTCATACCCAGCTAAGCGTTTCTAAAGCTTAGAAGTCGTAAGATCAGGTTTTTGCTGAACACGCCAGGAAGCGGGATCAATCTACACATACCACAGGTTGTCTCATCGGATCCATCGGCACAGTCGTACTTTCTGTTGCATTTCTGACTTTCCTCGATGCACTGTCCGGTGGCACACTTGAACTGTCCTTCGAGACATTCACTCTGGCGCTTGCGGGTCTCTGGAAAAAAGTTGCGATATGTTTGTATCCGTTCCGATTTTCTATTCAGAATCCTCCGTAAGGCATGGATTAGCATAGGTGCGTGTTTGAATGCGTGCGCAGGACAAGGCGAGAGAACACGGCGGATAGCGGAGACGCTGATCGAGAAACTGTCGGCGTCCAGTCCGCCCTAGATTCATCTCGCCGAAGAACTACAGGATAGTCATAGCAGTCAGAAGCCTCTGGGTCGGCTGTGAAGATGACCGCTTCTTCTTCGAAAGCCCCTCCGAAACGGGTGCTCTTCGAGTACCCGCCACTCAAAGAAGTTCCAGTATGTTTCGCAGTAACTTTCTGCACTATGGTCTACGCCTGGTATGGTGTTTTTAGGTAAGTAGAAGTTATTGATTTTTAGTGTTTCAAAGTTTCTCGTTTTCAGTGCAAGTCAGAAGTTTCAATGGAACATTGGCGATTTCGGAGTTTGGAGTACTCCTCCTATATTCGGAAACTTGACTGGTCCATCTGTGAAAGTAAGTTCCCTTTCGAGGAGAACATTAATTCAAAAACAAAACCAATTTCAGGATGTTTCGAACTGGGAATGGTTTAACTGGTCCAAGTTTGCTTATAGTTACCTCCCAGTCTTCGGCAGTCACTTTCTCCTCTTCAACATTGGCTCAGCTTTCCTTTCTGAAGCCATCTTCGTGCCCCTCTACATCTTGGCTTCTATGGGAGCAGTATCTTACTACTTCTCTCCGTTCCTAGTGCTGCTCTCAATCATTCAGGGAGCATTGGTGTTTTCCGCAGCAACTTACGCCAAGTGAGTTTCATCAGACACTGTTTATATTTCTCAACTATTCTATCCAGGAAAACGTGGGCAGTTTGGATCAGTGCCCTCCCAATTCTCTACATCACCATGCACTGGACCGACTCCCTCTCCAATGATCCGTTCCTCGTCTACACATTCCTCAACTATTCTCTGCTTCACTACATATCATTCGGTCTTGAACTTCTTCGTGGAAACGCGAGAAAAGAAGACAACACAGCTGTGAAACAATATGTTCGGATGCTGTTCTATACTTTCTACCAGCCATATCTCTTCTCGCTCATCGTCTTGTACCCCGATTTCGAGAGACAGATAAGAGAGAGGTTCGTTGGGTTGCAAAAATGTGAGTATTGAGATATTCTTTCAGAACTTCTCGTCCCCGTGACTGGAAAAACTGTGTCTGGGCAGGTGTCCGAGTTGCCCTCTGGTGGTTCCTGATTGAGTTTGCCCTCCACTTCTTCTACTTTGAAGCTATTCTAAGAAACCATTCCTATCTCTTCTCACTTCCCAAAGATCAGTTCGTTGCTCTTGGAATGGCAATGGGAATCTTCTTCCATCTGAAGTACTCACTGATCTTCGGATTGCCGTCCCTCTTTGCCAAATTAGACAACATGGACCCACTTCCAGGACCAATTTGTCTCACCAGAGTTACCCTCTACTCAAAGGTTCGTAAGTCTTGTTCCTTTTTTCTCTAACTACTCTACTCTAGGCGTGGCGTGAGTTCGACCGCGGTCTCTACCAGTTCTTCAAAACGTACATCTTCGTCCCGTTCTGCGCCCCAACTTTCTCTCTTCAACGCAAGATCGTTGGAGTGTTCATTTCCTACGGCTTCGTTCTTCTCTGGCACGGATTCTACCATCATAACATTGCGAGTGGCCTAATTAGTACCAGATACTAGGATCTCCCGACCCCCACTCGAGAACATTGACAACAAACTAATTATCCAATCGTTCTAGGTCTGGATCGGTCTCAACATCGTGGCCTTGTTCATCGAAATGGGATCGAAAGCCGTCTACACGATCGAAGGAGTCAAGAAGTGGAGAGAGGCCAACTTGTCCGACGTGGCATTCAGAAGGATCCTGGCCTGGTGCCATATCCTTCCGTTCGCCATCGGACTCTACTCAAACTTCTATTTCTTGGGAGGATCCGAAGTGGGAGCTGCTTTTGTGCAGCGGTTTTTGATAGAGGAGACTATCACTTTCAGGTGAGAAAAAGAGAAAATTCCAGAATAGAGACAATTTTCAGGTGGCCTTTCCTTTTGATTATCAGTTTGGGATGGTTCCACGCGAACACAGCTATGGAAGTGGACAGACTGAAGAGTTTGCAAAAGACGAAGAAAGAGTAAACACATTGGTTTTCCTAACTTATTTGCTTGTACATAATGATAAAAATGATAAAGACTTACTTGCGATCGGGCAGCACAATCCATGAACACATTCGGTCTGGGATGGGCACACCTTGTTCGACCAGCAGTAGCTGGAGCCGTGACTGTAATGGGACAGTTCAAGGGATGTCAAGGAAGGCAATCTACTCACAGACTGAACTCTGGCTCAGATCCATCATGACATAGAGCATTAACCTTGACGTGATGCACGTGGTGTGGCTTGTAAATCTTGCGTGGGTGGGAGCAGGCCTGAAAACGTTCTCTTTGCTTCTGCTCAGCTGAATCCAATTGGCTTTTTTGCCAGTTTTCTTTTTCAGATTCCCCATTCCTTTTCAGCTCTGATTCTCGGATACCTTTTCATCGGAACCGTCGTGGCAATCCTTCCATCCGTCGCAAACGACAACCGTCGGCACGCAAACATTGGTCGACTCGCATCGGAACTCATTCGATTTGCATTGCACTTCTGTAAAATATTCGCTCGTCCAGCATCATCAAAAACTTGAGAACTTGAGGCATTGCGCGCGAAAAACAAAACAAGCTGCAGGGAAAAAAGCCGGGTTCCTGGAGGCAACAAGTGCTCCTGGAGTCAACCTGGTCAATATTTAACTATTGTTTCTCGAGCCCCGACCAGCAGTCTTCTTGTGGCTTTCCACCCCCGGGGCAACTCGTGTTTGGTTAGACTTTCGGACATGGCGCACCCCTACCGAAATTATTAAAAATGAGTCATGAGTCAAATTCTGCATTGAGAAAAGGTCTCAAAGAGGGCCAGAATGCAATAATCAGTGATCAATTGATAGTATTGGTACGAGGTAGTACTCGTGAGTTGAATGGAAGTGACTAATCGCAGGGCACTTACCAGAGCAGTGTTCCTCGTCATCTCCATCCGGACACTGAACACGTCGGTCGCAGAACTGAGAGACCGGAAGACAGTGACCAGACTTGCAGGCACGTTCGCCGCTCGGACAGTCGTCGGATTCGATTGCGACACGATCGGAAGTGATGCGAACCTGAAATCGATGTTCATCAGAGAAGTTCAGAAGAATCAGAAATCACCTCAAAGTCAGCCTCGACGTTCATTCCCTGCACAATCATCTTGTATGTTCCATCATCACTGTCAGTGGCGTTGATGATGCGGAGATGGTGCTTCTCGCCCTTTCGGTAGACACTCACACGGGCGTCCTCAGTCAGAGTCAGTTCTCCGACTCCGAGAATAACATCGTCTTTGGACCAGGCAATCTGGAACACATAACTCAGCATTGAAAAACTTCAAATTCTACCTTGCTGTCTCCGATAGAGTGGTCAATGGCAGCCGAGAGATGAATTGATCCGTGCTTCGGAGCAAAGACGACCTTTTCGGTCTGATGGATGATCGGCTGGTGCTGCTTGCACTTGCCGTGCTCTCTGTGCTCGTCCGATCCATCCGGACAGTCACGTCTTCCGTCGCATCGTTGGTCTGCCGGAATGCAAGTCTTGTCAAGACAGGTGAACTCGGTGGTGGCGCAAGAGGTTTCAGAATCTGAAGACATTAAAGTTCAAGTGATCAGCTCCAAGCAACAGATTCCCACTGCACACTGACCTCTCACAACATGAAGTTCAAATCCTTCATCGGAGACCGTGAGGTTTCCAATTTTGCCAGACTTGATGGCGGACAACAAGACATCGGACACTCGCGGAGACTCTTTCTCTGCGAACAGATCGACGTAGACAAGGGATCCAATGATCTTGTGATATCTACAACAATCACAAACTACATACAATTGGTCAATTTCAATGAAGGAGTGGGGGAAGTTTTTTGCTGGTTACTATGCGTTGTTTGCGTTTGTACTCTACCGTGTTTACTTTTTCAATGAAATCTTCTTTTCCGGAGACGCCATAGCAAACTCACTTATAATCAACGACTCTGGCGGTGTGCCGTCCTTCTAGGTCGGCAACAAGGGCTTGGATCGAGTGGGCGATGTCACGGGACGTGTTGACGTACTCGTCCGACTCGACGTTCTTCAGCTCATGAGTATACGGTAACTCGGGAAAGTTGATGGTCAACCGGTAGATGACCGTCAGCGACACGACGGAGAACAGCGAGAACGCCATCCTCCTGCCTGTCTAACTAGTAATGGGGGATATTTGATAAGGAGATGATATGGGATAGACCGAGAAAGGGGCGGGAGCTGCTCTCCTGTGCTCCGAGAAGACGGCTGACCGGCGGCGGCACAGTTGCAACTGTTGGGTCCTCGCCGCGGCGCCGCCCACTATTTTCTTCTTCGCTTCTTCTTCGTCTCCCTCCCGGGTGAGGTAAATATTTGCATTTTAGAGCCGCCCCGCCAGCACACACACACTTGAATAGCTTGTCATGCACCACGTTGCTAACCGCGGAGTATCATGGTATAACCATCATAATAGCATGAGAATGTTGGAAGCTGAAGAATGCGGGACGAGCGTGAGAAACTATCTTTTTTCGAGCCTTTGTACCGCGAAATGGGTTCGATCGGCCTGCGCCAATCCGCCAGCTCTTGAGGGTTACTGTAGCTGTCTGAAGTCACGAGATGAGAGTTTGGGAAGAAGCTACTGTGTCATCTTGATAACTACAGAATAGTTGCAAGAGCTCTTTTGAACTTGTTCCGTATCCCTCTCGATGACAGTGATCATCTTTGGAGCTGATCGATCAAACCTCACCGTCCGACCGCTGCAGGCATTCCGTCATCGTCGTCTCTCTTCCCCGATTTTCACATCCTCAAGTGTTTATCAATAGTACTCTCGGTATCCCACGGTCTGCACTATCATTCATTCCTGTGCTCTGTTTTTCCGATTTCCCTGACCTTATCACCTCCAAAAGAGGAAGTGATAAGGGGTGAGAAGGGCGAACTGCGAACTGTCCAACTGTTCTCAAATCGACGTAAATATTGACACATTAGCTCCAAATTATCCGACGAACGGCCGAACAGTAGCACTGAGGAAGGGTAGAGGTGAAAAGGCGGCGAAGCTTTGTTTGCTGATTCGCACTATCCGTTCTCTAAGAGTGCATTGGTTAGATGAAGTTTAGGGGAAAGGATGGTTATCCGGTGGAGGAAATGGATATGAAGTGTGAACAAAGAGGGCAGAACACAGAACACGTACTCTGAGAACGAGGTGAAGCTGGTTTCGCGAGGATCAAGATGGCAGCTCCCTCGAAAGATTCCAGAGGCTATGTGAACTATTGATCTAATTGTAATCAGTTCAGCAGCCGCAATATCTATGTGGACTTGACCTACTTCTAAACAGTGATCTTCTACTGACCTAAAAGAAGTTCAGGACCCTCTGTTATCAGGTTCCGAAAGTAAGCTTCTTCGAAATCCTGCCAACAATTCACAGCAAACCAGCGGCACACCATTCCCTCGCAAAGACACACATAGTTCTCAATTTGCTGCCCTTTTTTCTTTTTGCCGATGGACAGATAATAAGCACTTTTAGCGAGAGGCGTACTGTGTCAACAGTAGGATTCTCTTCGAAAAAGCAACAAAACGTGAACGTTTTCCGTCTCATAACACTCAAAAGAAAAGAAGTTGCCAAAACTCACAGAGCCGCAAAAAAGTGCAAACTAACCGTCGGTCCAGAGGCGAGATAGGAATGGTAGAGGAGAGGCGATCGTGATATTTACAGTGATTGTGATAAGAAAAAGAAAGGGTATCCTAGGTATTCGCATTTCGCATCGAGAACTTTGGTTGACTGCAAAGTGAAGTGCGGTTGCGCCGGCAAAGTTGTAACATTTCAATTCAATTTCGGGAGGTGTCAGCAACGGGTGGCCTAATGAATGACTGATATCTGGCAGACGTGCACATTTGTTGTTGTTTGCGGTGGATGCAATGGGATGGGGAGGAGCAGGGATACTAAGTGGTTCACACCTCGCAGCTTGTATGTTGAGTGAACATGTGAACCAAGACAAGTAAAACAATCAAGGAAATCAGTTTATTGCGGGCAAAATCAGTTTGTCAGTTAGGTGTAGAAGGACTCGGGGGCTCCGGTCTTCTTGCTCATCAGCACCGTCTTGACCGCCTTCTCGAAGTCGTCCTTTCCGACGCACTTCCGCTGAGCTCTCAGTGCCAACATTCCAGCTTCCGTGCACACCGCCTTGATCTCGGCTCCACTGATGCTCTTCTCCTTGCCCATCACACTTTCGTAAGAGACCGTCTTCTCGAGTGTCATTCCGCTCGTGTGGATCTGGAAAGAAATATTGAAATGAGGTTAACCACGCTTTTCTCACCCCGAAGATCTTCTGTCTCGTCTTGTCATCCGGTCTCGCGAACTCAATCTTTCTGTCAATGCGTCCGGGTCTGATGAGAGCGGGGTCAAGCGAGTCGATGCGGTTCGTGGCCATGATGACTTTGACGTCTCCACGACTCTCGAAACCGTCCAACTGGTTGAGCAGCTCCAGAAGAGTTCTCTGAACTTCTTGTTCTCCGCGAGATGAAGTGTCGAATCGTTTCGTTCCGACAGCGTCGATCTCGTCGATGAAGACAATCGACGGCGCCTGCTCCTTGGCCATCTGGAAGATCTGTCTCACGAGTCGTGCGCCTTCTCCACTGTTTTTCTGAACGAGATCAGCTCCAGTGGCACGGATGAACGTTGCAGATGTCGAGTTTGCGACGGCCTTTGCGAGAAGAGTCTTTCCAGTTCCAGGCTCTCCGTACAGAATGACTCCCTTCGGGGCGGTGATTCCCATCTCCTCGTAGTATTCTGGATGCGTCAGTGGCAACTCGACGGACTCCTTGATCTCCTGAATCTGGCTCTCACAGCCTCCAATGTCGTCGAAAGTCTCTTTCGGCGCCTTCTCGACCTTGTGTCCCATGGCATTGCTGTCAACTTTGTCGTCGAGAACTCCGACAATTGCTGTTGGAACAGTTTTGAACATTCCACCAGCCTTGACCATCACGAGAGCGTTCAATCGGAGCAGATCCTTGTCGACGATCGAGAGAATCGGCACGTACCACTCGCGTTTCGAGCCCTCCACCACCACTACGGCGTGCTTCTCATCGTCGAACAGCTCGTGGATTCTGGCCAGAGTCGTCGGAGTTCCACGGAGGTTCTGCACGATCTTCTGCTCGTTTCTCTTCTGAACGGCGGCCGGGCGCTTCTGATTCTGACGGCCGATAAACTCTTTCTGAAATTAGAGTTTCTCCTTTAAAATTCTCTCTCGTTTTTACCTCCAGTTGCAAGTAATCGTGGATGCGGTTCATTTTCAGAAGTCGGACGAGACACTGTCTACGTGGAGCCACGTTCGGCAGTTTGTTGGCGTTTTCGATGCCACGTCGGCCGCTTTTCATGGCCACTTTGAGAGCAGCATGCGTCGGCTTTTCGCGCTTCTGTTGGGGTTGGGCCAAACGGTTTCCCATTGTTAGTTCTGGAAGCCGCGGTTCATCTTGCTTCGATTCCTTCTTCGAAATCTTACCGAGTGGTGAGTTGTTGAAAGTGAGTGTTGCTAGTAGCAGTTGTAAAAACTGAAGTGATTTCAATTTTCAGTGTTCCCCCTTATCGTGGCTTATCTCGCTTTTTGATCTATCTAGAACACGTTGTTTTTTTCTCAAACTTGTTTTTTTTTCTGATTAACGTGGGAAATCTTTATTCTCACGTGACACAATTCTCCGAACTTACAAATATGAACAGATCAACACATAACATTTTGTTGTTATATTTATGCTTTCAGCTGGAAAAAACAGACAAGAAGGCAATGACAAAGTGTCACTGATAAGGCACACGCTGTGATAATAAATACGAGTCAACTCGGGACATCAGTTGTCGTCTTTCGGAGTGGTCGTTTCCTCGGCGGTCGCTGCTTCGTAGACCTTCTTCAGCTCCGGAACGATCTCTTCCTTCGTGAACTCTGCGGCGGCGTCGTATTTCTGGAAAAATAGAAATTGTGAGGGAGTCACGGGAATTTCAATGGAATACCTCGGAAAGCCACTCTCTGATGGTCTTGTGGGTCTCCGGGTCTTGCAGTTTCTCCTTGTACTCGTTGAACTTGTCCCGGATCGTTGGGCTCGCTGTCTCTTTGAACCAACCAGCGGCATCAGTCAATCCTCCACTGACCTGAAAGAACATGTTGTAGCAATGTGATAAGTTATCAGTCTCACTTTATCAGTCAAACTATCCCACCAATCGGCCTGGACGGAAGTGGCGAGCAGGAGAACGACGAGAAGAGAGAGGACGGCTGGGCGCATTTCGACTGGAAACAAGGAACTGAGACTTGGCTGCTCGTTTTATACTTTCAGTTTCACATTCTGATTCATCGCTTATCGTTATCAGAAAAAAAGAGAAAGAGGAGGCGGAAACGAATAAATAAAAACATTTCGAACATGATATGGGGACGAGAAAATGTGAAGAGTGAAGAAGATGGTTGAGTAGTGCACACTTGATATGCAAATAGGGTGAACATGTCCAAACACTGCTATCGGATAGGATAAAGAAGTTTGAAACGGGGAGAAGAAGAGCACGAGGAAGAGCAAAGAATGAGGAAGAGCAGGTGACTGGACACTGGTAGTAAACCGAGGAAGAGGCTACTCGGAAAGAAGGAAAGCATCGGATCGAAGGGGAGAGAATGCGATGAGTCACGGTCTGTTGCCAAAACCGGCGAACTGAACAGGCAGAAACCAGATCAGAAACCAGATTTTTGAATGGTTTTTTGCTGGGGGGAGGAGGAAGGTGAAGAAGTACTTGAGGAACCCAAAGATGGACAAATTTCAACCGGGAACTGCAAGTTCTTGAAGAAGAGGTTTGAAAACTATACGAACCTTTATTCAAACAACTTCAAGGAATTTAGAACTGAACACAGTCTCGAGGCGTTTCGATGACGTTCAAGAGAAACTGTACAGAGAGTTCCTCAGAATTTTGGGGTTCTGATTCAGCAAGGTCTGGAAAACGCAGATCTAGTACAGAGTACTCGGAAACTGTTTGTTGAAAGTTTGCAAAAATGGCAAGCCATCCGTGGAAAACGCTGGCAAATGCCTCGAAATCACCCAGGAAGGACAGGTTTTTCCCGAAGTGAGTGATGATGATCCGTTCCGCTAAACACACAGTCGCTCATGATACAAATGCCACGTCATGAGGGACGGAATCAGTAGCTAAAGGCAAGAAGCTGATAGATTGTCAGGCGGGAAGGGAAAGAGAGGCAGAGGAGGAGACAATGAGAGAGTGTAACAGTTGGACGAGTGTAACGGACACAGGGTCTTGCACCGAATCATTAGGAAATAACGGTGAGTGGTTGAGTCATAAGCGGTGAGTCAGCGAGTGAACGGCAAAACAAGAGGAGGTCGAAGACGCAAGGTCATTTAGGAACTGGTCGGTGCTCTTCCGAGGTGAGCCATAAATCAAAGAGATGCGAGGTCAAGGGTACGTACATTGTCTGCTCGTGATGAAATTTCAAAAAACCATCGTAATGTTCAAAACTGATCATATGTTTGAATACTTGTTGTGGCATAGTTTGTCTGTGAATTTGAATATTTTACGACCGCTTTCATGAAAAACGGGTTAGATCACACTGAAACATGTTGTTGTACTGTTTGAAAAACGGTTCATTGAAACAGAAAACACCTCTTCTCGCTCTGAATAAGAACACTGAAACAGCAACCTGAAAGTGACCCGTCTTCCCCAAAAAACAGCCCGATCTTCAACCCATTCATTCCGATTTCTCCAGTTTTCTTCTCACTAACAGTAAGCAACCGGTCGAGCGGACAGCACTACTCTACAATTACTCGCAGAACTGTCACCTACGCGATGGCGTCATTATACACGGGGGGACGGTGGTGCCGAGAAATCCGGGATATTTGCGAACGGAAAAGAAACCGACGATTAGCAGCGAAGGTGGGATACAAGGAGAAGAAGAAGAGCGAAAGTTTGTGTTTTGAGAGCAGAAGAAACTGGAGAACCACTGGGAACGCTTTGTGAATCATATGGAGTGGCTCATGTGCCTAGCTAAATGTCAGTCGGCTGGTAAGACGTTCAAAAGACGAATTCGACTAGATATTTCGCGTGTGCTGAATTCAAAACTGCTTGTTTCGTTTCCATGTTTCATTTTAGTTATTTGTCATCTACGAGAACAACATTTTAAAGGTGAACCCATCGTTCCTTTTCCAGGACCCAGAACCTTTTGCAGACAAACAAAAAGTGTCGTAGAACATGGCTGATGATGGTGGATACGAAGTGATGGGACCCACCGCAGGTCCCCCTCAACCATCGATTCCTCAGTTCCCGGCAGCTTCTGCTCCAGGACCTCCTGCTCCGGGCACTCCTGCTGCCAAGACACCTACTTCCGTTCCGCCTCCGAAGAATGCAGTTGCCAAGTCTGTTCATGATAGTGAAGTCGATTCTGCATTTGGGAAGGATAAGAAGAAGAAGCCGTCGGGAGGAGCTTCGAAACAGTCGAAGAAGCGGAAGGCAAAGGCTTCGGATGCAGAGGTTTGCAGAGCTTTTCTGATCAGAAGACATTCCGTATTCTTTCAGAGTGTGATGGAGAACGCGGACGGCGACGGCAAGGCCGCCTATCAAAGACCGAACGGCTGTGACATGTGCCAGCTCGCATTCGTCTGCTTCCTGCTGATCATCGTCATCGCGGTCACAATTCCAGTGCTGCTGGCTGCGACGGGCAGCACCGAAATCACGTTTATCACGGATAGATTGAGCAAACCCTAAGAAGCATGAAGTTGGTGTATTCATTGTGCACGAATAAAGTGTTTTTCCTGATTCTTTTTGGTATTTGCTTGATCCCTGTTCAGATTGCTCGCAGTTTCCAATTAGTTTCACCTCCCGTGAAGGAATCCTCCTTCCGATCATAAAATCTTATCACCGATTTCTTGATTTCGCCTGTCCCATCAGTCGAATCAAATCCCCTTCTCCGTCGTAGCTATCATCGAAAGCAAAGCGCTCTAATCGGATTTTGTTAACTTTTCGGTAGACTGAACAGCGGCAGGCGCCCTACAAATTCTTCTTCTTCTTCTCGTCGGACAGTCGCATGTTCACATCTTGGTAGTACGCACAACTGGGTCAATGCAAAGTCATCGGAAGAAGGGATATGTCGGAAGGAGGCGGAGGAGACCACCGGACGGGGGCCAAAAGGCGGTAGCCGAAGACGTTTGTCGGTAGCCGGACGAGCGACCGGACGACGGCGGCCGCGACACGAACCGATTTTCGTCGCCGTTGTTATTGTTTGGATACGGTTTCGTTCTGCCAGGGGGTCGGGCAACCGATTTACTGCCGACGGGATCCAGTCGGGCATCCCGTTTTAATCGCCTGTTAATAGTTGGAATTGGATTAGGTTCCCGAAACATTTGGTCTTCTCTTATCATCTTATCAGCAGGAACGGCCGAGAAGCGATTAGGCTTGTAGGTCTACTGAATTGGAAAAAGGAGCGGTTGGAGGTGGATGTGTGTTCTGGATTCGTCAACTTCTTCCTTGACTTTTCCGACGATCTGTCACTTTCACAGTCACACATATGTCACTTACACATACCAACTGCGGTATGTAGTATTCCACACAAAGGTAATTTAACCAATTTGTCTTTCCTTCATGACCTCATGTGCCGGAAAGCGTGAAATTTCGCTCATTGAACACTTCATCCCAGAAGCCTTCGCCTTTTTTCCCAAGATTCGTCCCGCTCGGTCATTTTCTCCACAGTTACATACAATCACAAGTTTTACCCGAAACTTTCGCCCGCGCACACAGTCACTCTCGCTTTCGCTTTCTCCAGAATGTCCAACTGAGTCCTCCATGCTGCTGCGACCATGCTTTCTCTTATAGCCAGCAAGCGTTCAGTTTGCATATCTTATGCGTTACTCAGCACTTTCCATCTCCTGGTGGATGCAAATAGGTGTGTCATTTTAACGCATCTCCTCCCGTTTTCCCGGATTCCTCATTGAACTGATTAACCCTTTTCGGGGGTCTCTTCATCTGGATCCAGTTCAATTATAGACTGTGTTCCGAACCCGGAACGTTAGGTGAAACACAACATACCTGTTCGCTTTTTTTCTTCTTTCCAGAAGCCTTCTTCTCTAAGTGATTCTTGTTTTTCTGTTACTTTTTTGTTCGAAAAAATTAACGAGATAAACACCACGATTTAGACCGTCTTCGAACAGGCTTGAGACCTAGAGCTTCATCTAAATTGTACTGTACCTTCATACCAAATATATTTCTATTGGAGCTTGTACAGTGTTCCTCCTCAGCTCCAGCTGTCTGAGTCGTCTTCTGAAATCTCTTGGGTAGCGCTTATCAGCACACGTGCAGTCGTTCTTTATCATCTTATCACACCCTACGCCACCAAAAACCGTACTTTTTCGCGCACGTTCACCCAATAAATCGGGCTATCACCGGCCGGTCAGTTCACTGTCAAGATCTCAATCTTCGCGACTGCCTCGTGCCACCCTCTCTTTTCAACATGTTTGCCTCCTCAAACAGTACTAGGTCACTTCTCCTTTCGAACCTCACCAGATATCATCCAGTGCCCTTTTGAGGTATTACCAGCCCGCCATCAATCTCAACCGAACCGGCGGACGGTTATCTCGATCCCGAATCGTCCTTGTCCGACTCTTCTTCCATTCCGAGAGTCTTCGAGACAGACCTCTGTATGGAGATTTTAACTCTCTTCTTGTTCAATCTAATTACTTTTTGCCTGGCTTTCACTCGTTTCCTCCGTTTCCAAAGTGTCTCTAATTATCATCCGTGACGCTTCCCGCATTTCGATCTCCCGACTTCATCACCGAGTTTCATCACCGAGGAATCACTCCCCTATCTGTTTCCGCGAATTCCTTTTGTCTGTCCTTTTTTGGCCCACTTTTTGGGACACGATCTATTGGATTTGGAAATGTTTTCTGGTTTGGTTTAGCATTGTCAGAGAGGAGTGAAAGGGTCTGAGTGAGTGGCCGGGCGCTGGATAAATGGCTTATTGTGTCGGTTTATAGGTTCATTTATCATTCTGCCACTTTTGGTTTTATGGAATGGCCATTTAGGTGTTAGATGTTGTGCGCTGAACCTGCTAGAGTCGTTGATGTGGGCAGGTTGTTGGCGAGTGATCAGCTAATTGTTTCTGGCTTTGAGGTATCAGACTGATGCTGATCGGAAACATTCTTCTGATTCCGTTGCTCTTCGATCCCTCCCCCATCCTCCCCTTCCGAGTCCCGAACCCTGTAATCCGCTGCCTGCACTCGTATTGCACAACACCTTGCACTATCTCCGAAGCGGTCAAGGCCTTCCTTCTCATTCCTCTGTTTTCCTGTTTTCCTCATCATCCCGACGAATCCTCCCCATATCTTTTTCTTTTTTCAAAACTTTCCGCTTCCCAAGGTTACTAGAACAATCATCGTACTGTCTGGCCGCCAACTGTATCTCTGCAAAAGCTTCTTCTCTTTATTCATCCGAACGATGTGTTCGTCGTAAATCCTGTCGCCACCCGCATGCCAATAACTTATCGAATCTATCCCTTGTTGTTCTCAGTTCCCAGTTCTCTTCGCAGTTTTCTTTTCCCCTACTAACCACTTCTTCTTCGTCACTCTTTTTTCCGATTCATCCGTCTTACACACACTTCAAGTAGCAAAAAAGCTTTCTTGTTCCTCCAACTGCTTCATAAATTTGTTTACTTTTACCTCCTCACCTTGAAACTCTTCTGTTTCCAACCACAAGAGAGTTCTTCTCGAACCCGAAACCTTTCCATTCTCTCCTTTCAGAATGTTAATACGGGCAGTGCTTGCACTGCTTCTGGCCGCCACGGTCTCGGCCCACATCAAACTTGTCTACCCACCAGCCCGAGCCCCCGCCCTCGACTTCTACAGCTCTTCAAACAGCCAGCCACCATGCGGAGTCAAGAAGCCCGCCTCAGGAGAAGGCGTCCGAACATTCTTGAAGGCCGGCTCCACGATCGAGATGAACTGGTTCGTCGCCGTCCCTCACATGGTAAGTGTACAGTAGTCGCCCGCCCTAATCAGATAACCTGTCCGGAGCCGTCAATGGCAAGTCCGCCCTCCAATCGGTGTCTGATATCTATAGTTTATGATCAGGTCAATGCCATCCCGAGAGACTAGTAGTACTGTCCACGCCGACACTAATTGGTGACCGGGAGGAGGGAGACCAATTCGGGTCGAATGCATTATGTCATACACTTTATATTGGATGAGTGAACGATCGGAAGAAGGCGCAAGGCGAGACGGCAAAAATGACTGTTTTGAGCGTTTCTTTGAGTAACGGATGGGCGCGCGTCGTTGAATAACGAGATCTGCATGATGGATTAGAGTGAGGCATCGGAAACAGAAGCAGATGATGTTCCTCGGAGACATTACTAATTCTTCCAAAGTCTTCCGAAGCCCTCGATCTTGGAAACACTTACTTTTTCAAACCTTCTCTTCTACCTGTCACAATCATCTCTGTTTTTGTCTCCGTATTATGTCGCAGGGGATGAACTAGGTTAAGAGATTGTGCCGCTGCAGCAGGTGATTGATGAAAAATTCGCGCATCGCCTCGGCGTCTCTGATGACCTAGATTTTGAAACAGTTACAAACATCATCGCAACACGCAAAAAAAGAGAAGATTGGAAAGCAATCATCTTGAGAATTGGAACAAGAACAAGAATTGAATTTCGATTGATTCCAGGGAGGCATCCGACTGGAGGTCCTCAATTCTTCCGACGAGCCGATCGCCATCTTCACGAATTTCAATGATCCGTTCAATGTCACGTATGTGGAAAGTGAAGAGGGAAACTGTGAAATTGAGGGTTTTCAGAGAGACGACGAAGAAGGTGGAGCTGCCACCGAACTTCGAGTGCAAGGACTGTGCCATCCGCATGACGACCCAGGCCACCGAATACGGAAATTCGTACTTCTTCTACTCGTGCGCCGACATCAACATTGTCAACGATATCCCAGACGGAGACACTTGTGTTGGAAACGGAAACCGCATGAATGGAGCTTGCCAGTGCTTTGATGGATTCTTCGGAAGCGACTGCCAGTTCCAGGATGAGTGCAAGGAAGACGATGACTGCGGAGTCCAGGGATACTGCAGACTCGGAGGAGACTCTCCGAGAAGACAGTGCTTCTGCCCGACCAGCAGATACGGAAAGAACTGCGAACTTGGTAAGCCATTTTAGGGGCATCAGATCAATTCAAATCATCATTTCAGAATCCGACAGCATCCGTAGCGTCTCTGATTTTGATGAGACGCTCTACCAGAAGCGTGAGGAACAAGGAAACAAGATCTACTGGAGAGTGTTGAAGGACGAGATTGAGTTTGTGCTACGTTATCCCGGACAGTCCTGGATTGCTCTCGGATGGAAGAGTCCAGAAGCAACTTGCGAGCTGTCGGCTGCTGACTTTGCCAACCGTCACGTTGCTTCCTCTGCCCCATCTTCTACTTCTTCTTCTTCTTCCACCTCAACTATCTCTTCCATCATCACTAATGCCACCTCCCGTGAACAAAACGATGCCGGAGATCGTGAGTGCGGACCGAATGAGCAGTGGTCCGAGTGCCCAGAGAGTTCGAGAGAATGCGAGCACTCTTGCGACTGGACCCACTTCCCGGAGACCACTCCGAACTGCCCTAACAGTTGTGGACAAGCCAGATGCATCTGCAAGGAAGGATTCGTCAGAATGGCCAATGATGAGGACGTCTGTGTTCCATTCGACTTCTGTGACAAGACTGTTGAGAATGAGGAGAGCTGCGCTGCCAACTCAACATGGGCCAAGTGCGGAACTGCTTGCGAGCCGACCTGTGCCAACATGTACGACACTGCTCCATGTCCGGCGAGCTGCGAGAAGCCAGGATGCACTTGTGCTGATAACTACGTTCGTCACAACGGACAGTGCATCTACTGGGGAGACTGTCCAGAGTTGAGAGACGAGAAGACCACCACCAAGGCTTCCGTCGAGACGACTCAGAGCACGATTGACAGAAACGAGATCACTCAGGCTTCGGAAGTTACCAAAACGAAGGCGACTACCCAGAAGGTGATCGTGTCCGAGTGCAGCCTCAACGAAACCCTCAACGAGTGCGGAAGAGTTTGCGAAGCGGATTGCGTGTCCATCTTCACGAGATCCGAGTGCAGTGACTGCGGTTCGGCGGCGTGTGCCTGTCTCCAAGGGTATGCACGTAACCCTCAAGGACAATGTGTCTACTGGGGAGACTGCCCAACTGATGGTAAATCATTAACTCGTCATGAAGTCTATAACCCAATTTATTTTGCAGCCCAACCAGCCAGCACCGCTCAAGTCACCGTTCCAACAACTCCAGCTCCAACCCAGACTGCTCCTCCAAGTGTCAACGGAGATGTGTGTTACGGAGACTTCCGTTACCCAGCCGGATGCTCCGACTGCGAGTACAAACTGTCCTGGAACTACGTTGAAGAATCCGAAGAGATCGAGTTCTCCCTTGAGACCCGTCTCTCTGATAACTCGTGGACTGGAGTTGGATTCAGCAAAGATGGAACCATGCTCGATGCCGATATGATCATAGTGACCACCAGAAACGGAAAGATCCAGTTGAATGACATGCAGAGCCGTGGATATGACCAGCCAGCTATGGATGCCGAGCAGAACGTCAAGTCAAGCACTGACGTCATCGGAACTCACGCCAACGGAGTTCTTAGAGCTCAGTTCGTGCGCAAGGTCAACACTGGTGATGCCACTGATAAGCAGTTTGACGGTGATTCCTGCTGGAAGATGCTCTACCCGATTGCCGGAGGAAAGCTGGATCAGTACGGAAACGTGTCTATCCACTTGAGCACTCCACTCTCGTCTGATAAGCCAGTGTGCATCAGAAGCTGTACTGCCACCAAGAAGCAGACCAAGGCGTCAACCTCCTCCCCATTCTCTCCAGCTCCAACGAAGAACACTTGCATCAACGAGTACCGATTCCCAGAAGGGTGCAGCGGAGACGACTGTGACTACGTTGCTAAATGGAACTACGATTCCGCAAAGAAGGACGTCCTCTTCGAGATCACTTCCAAGACTCCTGGAAGATGGACTGGAATTGGATTCTCCCGTGATGGACAGATGACTAACGCCGACGTGTACACTGGATGGTTCTATGACGGAAAAGCCTACATCGTTGACCGTTTCGCCTACGGAAGACAGCTCCCAGCCATTGACCCAGCAGACAGACAGGATATCTATGATCTCGGAGGAAAGGTTGTCGACGACATGCAGACCATCTCGTTCCGCAGAAAGCTCGTCTCCAAGGACACGAAGACTGACGTCTCTCTCGACGAATGCCACTACTTCCTGTTCCCAATCGGTGGTGGACGTGTTCTCGCTCGCAAGAGCTCTGACTTCACCAATCCGAAGACTCCAATCGGATATCACGATCAAGTCCAACCACAAGTCTCTGCTACCAAGATCTGTCTGTGTGACGAGACCGGAAAGACTGTTTCGCATGAATCGAAGGCTCCGATATCCAGAAGAGTTCGCAGAGCCGCCAACCGTGTTACCACCAGTGCAATGCACTGCACTGACATGGTCGTCGGAATGGTTTCCAACGGACGTGCTCGCATTATGGATCTTTACTCTCCATCGAAGGCAACTCCAATGGAAGACACCTTCTTCGGAGGAGAGAACTCTCTTACTTCCGCTGCTGCATTCCAAGAGGATGGAGTAACAACTTTGGTTTTCCGCAAGAAGATTCAGGCTGAAGAGAAGTGGGACAACTCGTTCGTCAACGGACCGATGACTGTCATCTGGGCCAAGGGAGCCGACCCGACCAACTACGTGCACACGACCGGAGGAGAACCGATTCAGGCTGCTCCAGAGTTCTTCGCAAACGCCATGAAGTACCACGGAAAGAACGCGAGAGGAGTCATGACCATCAACTTCTTCGAAGACGTCGCCCGCCCACAGCCACCAACTGTGCATGGAATGCATCTGGACATGGACACTTGCGAAGGAAGCATCCAACATCCAGAAGGATGCACTGGAGCCGACTGCGTCTACACCATCTCGTGGATCAGTGACGGAAGTGTGGCTAGATTCTCGATTCATGGAGCTCTTGCCACTAGCCAATGGACTGCTCTTGGATTCTCCACTGATGGAAACATGGCTGCTGCTGATGCCGTTGTCATTGGAATCCAGAACAACGCAGTGATGGTGACGGATCAGTTCATGCCGAACTACGGAAGACCAGTTGTGGATGAGCAACAAGACATCTTCGACGTGGAGACCACCTATGTCAACGGATACTTGACTGCCAACTTCTCTCGTGAACTTCACAGTGAGGATGAGTTCGACGTAGACCTCCAGGAATGCGTCTTCCTTCTGTACTCTCCATTCGGAGGAGTCATCGAGAAGAACGGAGAAATCAGAAAGCACGAGTCGACTCCATTGAGAAGCAAATCCAAGATTTGTCTGAACAAGTGTACTGAGCAGAAGGTCGCCGAGCCAACCACCACCACCGTCGTCGCTGAGACTGAAGCTGAGACATCCACTGCTCCAGCCACCTCCACCCAGTCCGTCCCAACCACCACCGCCAGAAAGACCGTTGTCACCACCGGAGGAAAGGTTCTCATGCCACCAATGCACACGAAGAAGCCATACACAGTCTACGAGCCAGAAGGTGTCAAACGTCGCTACGGACTCCGTGTCAGAATCCTCAACCGCGATTTCAACGAGGCCCTTACCGATCCGAAGACTGGATACTATCAGGAGTTCACCAAAGAGGTCACCCAGTCGATCGACCAGCTTCTGGCCAAGAGATGGAAGGGAATGCGAGTTTCGAAGATTCTTGGATACGAGAAGGGGTCAGTCATTGCCGAGTTCGAAGTCGTTGCCACAGACGAGACAGCCAAGCCAATGGAGCTCAAGTCGATGGTCGAGGAGAACGCCGTTCGTGGACCGATCGGAGCATTTGCCGTGGAGCCGTCGACAGTCCGAGTCTCCGAAGTCGACACCTCAACTGTCCCATCCGAGGAGGACATCTTCAACAACTGGGCCATGTGGCGCAACGTCATCATTATCGCAGTCTGCGCTGTCCTCTCGATCATCGCCGTCATGTGCATCTGCTTCATGTGTTGTACAAAGTGCCGACGAAGCAGCACTTATGTAAGTTAACAGTAACGATAGAACTGATCTCCAACGTCTAAATTTTCAGTCTGCCTACCCAGTCGCCGACGCTCACATGTCGTATGCCAACAGAATGCGTAAGTTTCCGAGTCACCGAGTTCAGCCTCTATTTCTCATTTTTTCAGTTGGAGAGAAAGGATTCGACAATGCCATGTACCATCAGCCGCAACGATACTATTCACAGACGACAGTCGCCTCGACGAAAGTGACGTCAGCATCCGCTGCTGACCCGAATGCCAACGTCGAGGGACCGCCCGGAGGAGTCGGAGAGACGACGTACTCGGAGTGGTACTCAAAGGTAACCTCAGAACGATCAGAATCCTTCGAATCATCGCATTTCCAGGTCGGATCGAAGCCATCAGTTCAGCAACACGAAGAAGTTCCCCCACAGCCACCAGTTCAATCGAGGCCCCCTTCGACCACTCCGTACGTCTCCTACCCGAATGATCCGACCGGATACTACACGTTGGGAGGACGTCATCGTCAGAATTCAGGCTCCAATAAGTACGCCACAAAGTACTAGTAGTTCCGAAGGGTTACTGTAGCTGTCCCTTCGTTTCTCCCCCTCTCAACCTTCGGTGCGTCGTGATGTAACCGCTCCAAAACTTGGGTATCTCCTGCCTTTATATCCCCTTTTTCGTTTTTCCCCATCCTGCTCATGTCGCTTGTATAGTGTCTTTCCATTCCTATTTTCCCCCCAAACTTCTACTGGTTCCTCTTTTTGTTGTCCATTTTTATTCCCAACTTCCCAAATTTCTATGAGAAAATCTTTTAAAATGATAAAGATGAATTAATAAAAAAATTAAAGAAAAAACTTTATTCGTTTTCAAAAAACCATGCTCTACTGAAAAAATCAACAATTACAAAAGTTTGTTTGACAAGGATTCAGGATACCGTACAGTTTAGAATATGATTCATGAAAACCCTACGGTAACCTAACGAAGAAAAAAAAGAGGGAATTATGCGAAACCGGTTGGTATCTGCCAGATACACTGTCTTTGGTAACGGGGATAGTAACTGGATGATAAGGGCAAAGAAATGGATAAGAGGCTGGGCGGTAAAACGTCGATATAGTATTATTATCGTATTATTTGATATTTAGACACTCTCGATATTCGGGTGTTGATCAATCCCTCTGAAAATCAGAAAGCTAAGTAAGAGTTTAGAAGGTTAGGAGTGGAATTGGATGATTAACTTCGAAATTGAGCTTATTAGAAAATTAGTTTTTATGATTGGATTTTAGTGTAATTATTAGAACTGATAATCTGATTCCGGTTAGCTACTGACCTCATCTTCTCTAACATCTCTTTGGTTCGATAATCTAACACCACAACGATTTCCCAAAACATGCAAAAACAGAATTGTGCAAAAAAAAGAGTCCTACTGAAAGCGTATCCCTTAGTCAGTAGGACCCACCCCTCTTGATAACTAACAGAGTTCATACAAACAGCTGAAAGCGTGCTTCACAACGATCACATTGAAGCACACTTTCATCTACCCGCACAATCGCAACAAAATCAGTATTAGACATCAAGAGTTTTGAGTAGGTCCTGGTGCGAGTCTTGCGTACGTACATTGTCTTCGTCCTGCTCGTTCGGCGAGCTAAGTCGTCGCGAGTTGACTCCTCCGGCGGCTCCGTTGAGTGGAAGTTGGTGCGAGAGATGATGCAGGTTATGATGTCCGTTGGTGTTCCCGTGTCCGTTCAGATGGCTCAGCTTCTCATGGTGCTTTCCACTGGGGAGAGCTCCGTAGCCGAACGATGGTGGCGAATTATCGGCCGGGGTGGGCGGTGCCTTCTGCGACTTCCTTCGAACTATCTGATAGTTGATCTCGCCTGTAAAACCTGCTACATCTATCATCCGCTCTACGATGATGCAGTTGCATCACTGATAATGCGAGCTCATGAACGATCAATATCACTAACCCATGTTTCCGTTGGCGTGCAGGGCCCACTCGCGCTTCTCGAGATCGTCGGTCAACATGCCAGTGATGCCGAGGCCGAGCTCATCTTCACCCGAGTCTTCCGCTTCGCCGTCTTCAACGCTCGAGCTGAAAAGCGCCCCGTTTTGCTCTGTCTTCTCGATTGAGCACCCCTCTCCCCCGTTTGCATACTTGTCCGCACAGTTTTCGAGCTCCGAAACCAGCAGATCGCCGCCCGTTTCGAACCAGTTCTCCGGCATCTTCTTCGTTGGGTACTGCAGACGGAACAGGTACGTGGCGACCTCCTTGTTCTTGAACTGTCGAGCATCGTCCAACGGGTATCGTCCCCATCTAGAAAGCTTTCAGTATAAGATCGGTTCAGAATGAAGAATGTTTACCTGTCCTTGGCATCGTGAGGAATTCCGACAATGTTCACGAGGAACTTGCACACTTTGATCTTTCCTTCGGCAGCAGCGACGTGAAGAGCAGTTCGGTTGTCGTAATCAGCAGTCTTCAGATCGGCTCCCTGCATGAACATCCTGCGAAGCGAGTCCAAATCTCCGTTCTTCGCCGCGTACATCACTTGAACGATGGTCTCGTTCTCACGTGGTCCAATCTTGCGACGCGGATCAAGCTTCTTCGAGTCATCGGGATGGAGCAGCGAGTCGTAGTTGTGGAAGTTGAACTTGTCAATGAGTTGGCGACAGAAGGCGACTCCACGACACGAGTTCCCAGTCTTGTCGAGTGGCGGAGAGTAAAGAGCAATACCCATGACGTTCGGAATCACGACAATCATTATTCCGGAGACGCCTGACTTGGCGGGAAGTCCGACCTAGAAACGAGATGTTTGAATCAGACAACGAGCACTGCCTTACTTGGAAAGCGAACTTTCCAGAGTAGTCGTACATTCCGCACGAGTACATCAGTGACAGGATGTCTCTACACGGTCTGGATCCAAGACACTTCTCTGTCGTCAGCGGACAGATTCCTCCGTTAGCCAGAGTCGCGGCCATGACGGCTGCCGTGTCGCAGTTTGTCTCGAGAGAGCACAGTTGGAAATAGAGATCGAGTTCTTCGCGGAGACCCTGAGATGAGATAATTAGGAAACGATTGGGATATCTGCGATAGGGGATTGACAAAAGGTTAGTTAAAGGCTATGACTCGGACATTGAGAGAAAACAGAACGAAGTCGGTGAGTTTAAGATGACACTTGGCACAATAGTCTGAATTATTTCTATTAACACTTAGACAACCGAACGGTGTGAAGTGATAAAGCTAACGGGGACGAAAAGAAAAACCTTTGCCTTTTCATAAACGAGAGACTCGTCCGGGAAGCAGCGGTACTCCTTCATGTAGTACGACAAGGCGTAGTTACGGTCAGCAGTGTCGCGCTCCGACAGGAATCTGGAAAATAAGAGTGGGTGGGCGTCTTGATGTTGAAACCCACGTGGCGTTGTCGAATCCGACATGACCTCCTCCGGCGAGCTTGCGGTACTTCTTGAGCATGAAGTCGAAACGATCGGCCATAGAGTGCGTCGGTTTGATCATCGAAGTGACGACAATGGCACCGGCGTTAATCAGCGGGTTGTGAGGCATGTCTGAATAATTCCTGCTTCGGGGGTCCTGTTGCATTCAGAACTTACTGTTCGAGTCGAGGCAGATCTCGTTGAACAACCTTCCGCTCGGTTCGTGTCCGACGTACTGATGCAGAACATTACTTCCGATTTCAGAAGCAACGATCGCATAGTTGAACGCCTTGGAGACACTCTGCAGGCAGAAGTTCTTCTTGCAGTCACCGAGCGAAAAGCGTTGTCCGTCGATGGTGCAGATGGACATTCCCCAAGTGTGTGGGCTCTGGCGGGCAAGTTGAGGAATGTACGAGGCAACCTCACCTTGGTCGATCGGACGGCATGACTCGAAAACCTGTTCGATGATCTGAGTGAACTCGAGCCACGACGGGATGATCAGTTGATTGCGAAGAGTTCGCGAGATCAAGATCGTACACGGGAAGATTATCCTAGAGTTCAGAAGTCGACTCTTCAGTTCATGCTATCCGAACTTACTCTTTGAACTTCTCCTGCGACATGGCCCACTGACGAGAGTCCTCGTTCTCCTCGTCGTGCTTCTTCATGCGGTCGAACATCTGCTTGAGACGTGGGTCGTTCTCCCATATTCCGAACGATTTCAGCACTTTGATGAGTCGGAAGAACGAGCAGTCGGTGGAGCCGTGCGGCAGACGGAACAAAGTGCAGATCAAGTCCGCGGCGCGCTCCATTTTCTCGTTGCGGACGAGGGCCAGCTGGTTGATTGTCTGGGTCAGGAACGGGACGACGGACTTTTTGCGCTCAAGCACTTCCCCGATGTATTCCACTGAAGATATAAAAATGAGTAATTGTTGAACGAAAGGACACTCACAGTTCTTCTCGTCGATCTTCGGAGTAATCGAGGACTCGTCACGGAGCGAATCATTCGGATCGTTCGAATCGACTCGCAGAGCGTCAAAGATACCCTTCTCCGGCACAGCCATGGACATCTTCACAGTTATTTGAGTAGTTGTTGGCAGCTTCTGCAAATTTACGATGTTTTGGTAGCCAAAGAGCTTATGATCCACATTTAAAACGGAAAGAAAAGGGGAGAGCAATCAGCGGACGGGAATTTATACGGGGAGGAGGGGATTAACGAGGAGGGAGAAACGATACGGGAGGCGGGTATTTGAACTTCTGCTTTGTAACCATTACCGACGGCAAATTGGTACCGTCTTGCGTCATGGCCACGTGGCGAGTAGAGAACGTGGGAGGGGAAGATGCGCGCGCGAAGGAGACATTTTGCAGACACTTCTGAATGAGTGAGCAGATAAAAACGATACTTTAAATGGCGCTAACAATGTGAGCGCTAACCAGTGGATTACTGTATTATTTTCAGTTAATCATGCTTCAGAGAATACGTTTCGAGCCGAGCAGTGTTATCGGAAAACTAAACGAATTTGCATCATGTTACATTTGAGAATGAAGCATGAAGAATGGCTGGCTGCCTAAATGTATGCGAGAACGAGAAGGCAACAAAAATGCAAAATTTTTCGCTTTTTCTCAACGCATCAAAAATAGAAAAGCCAAAACCAAAAATGGCATCACTTTTGTGTGCCTTTCAGATCATATGCCTGCCGGCCTAGAGACTGTTCGCTAGATTTCGAAACTTCCGGAGCGGCTCAGATGAAAGGAAAAGCTAGAGAGACTGGCGACCTCGAAGAAGGCTATCTGAGAAGGACACGTGACGCAAAATCCAGATGTTTGCGAGAAAAAGGACACAAAGCTGTGCAAATGGTGACGCCATTAGCAGGAGGGACGGGAAAAGAGCTTGAGAGGGCGTGGAGGGCGCGCGTTCGCTTCTAACGTTCTCTGCGTCTCCTCCTGTCGCACAGTGTCTATGGCGCCCACTCGTTTCACCCATTCAGCGGCCATGGTTTTTGTGTGCACCAGACGAGGCAAAGTGCAGCGTCCAGTAGGATGAATGATGGCTTTTATATGCGCGGACACGGGGATGAGAAGTAAGACGCAGAGACAACAGAGACACGATACTCTGATCGCCGTCTACTATCACTTTGCATGACCGAAGCCTAGAAAACATCTACTGAAGACGACGGGCGATAATTTTAGATGATAGCGATGACCTTTGCGTATGAAAAAGAGATGGGTCAAAAAAACGGAAAGTTCTTCTTTCGTCCAGTCACTTTCCACAGAAGCCCGAAAGGTTGTCGGGCTTCACTATTGCGTCATAGTTCTCAATTGAGCCGATTTTTTCGCTATTTGTAGCTGAATGCCTTAAAAACAAAATAATAAACCGAAAAACTCACAAAAAGCTGAAAATTCAGCGCGGAGAGCGCAGGAGGTCACATTCTAGAAGCTTCTTCGTCGCAGCAAGAGCATTTCGAAACGAATGCATGAAACAAGGAAAAACTGTTTTCGTGCGGAGACCCATGCGGTCGCATGCATGCTGCGCCTTTAAAAGTACAGTAACCCGCCGCTCGTCTCGCAATAAACACTTCGGTTCGCTTCCGAATAAAAATACAGTTTTTCAGAAGTTGCATATCGAATTTTCAAGTTTGTAGAACACAAAAAATCGGTAAAGATGCTTGCCGAAAAAAGAAGTAAACACGTTCGTGGCTATCCGTCAGGGGGTGCCAATTATAAGATTTTCTATGTAAAGAACGCGTTTTTGAGAGCACAAAGGGTTCCGCACATCTTAGTTTGGGCCAAGCAAGTAAGACCCACTGTATCCTGATAAAGATTTCAGGTCTTTTGTACTCAACATGAACACATTCGGCGGAACGTTACAGTGCGCTAGAAACTTCCTAGGCGCCAGCCTAGGTTTGCCAGTCACCTACAGTAACCAGCTGTCGGAAAGAAAGAAGACATTAAGACCGATCAACTGATGATATGGCGTGCCAGAAAAAAACGTCTTTATCAATGCTGGGGAAACCCTGCGAACAGTTTTTCGACGGCCGCGTGATGCGGCACGCGGATCATCTTACTTCTTTGGGGAATTCCCGAAGAGAAAGCGAAAAGAACACTGGGGCGTTTCTGCCACGACTGATAAGACCGTATGAGGGGGGCGCGCGCACGGAATGGCGAAGTGGCCAAGGAATAAAAGGAGGAGGAAGAGGAGGGCGCGAGGAGGCGGGGGCGAGCGGGAAGGGGACGAAACCGCATCTCCTCTGCAGATATAAACACCGAGTAGTAGAGTGTCGATTCGGTCACGAAGGAGACGACGGGCCATTTTTTACGGTGCGTATCGTTGGCCGACCGCCATCAAATATCTACTGGTAACCGCGACGGCGGCGGTCTGATAGAGGCAGGAAAGTTCAAGTAAAGAGACACAAGTGCTGATTGTAAATGAAGTCAAGTGTTGCCAGGTTTTTATTACGGTATCTAGGCTGCTGATAAGGTATGTGCTAGAGTCATGTGCCGGAGGGGAAGCCTCTAAACCTAAAAAGACGCCGGCAGAGGAAGAGAGGACTTACGGCGAGGAATTCCATTTGACACGGTTGGGAATGGTGACTAGGGCAGCAAGAGCACCAACGTCTTAATTGATAACGTGTAAAAAATCTTCACGCCTGTTACAATTTTAGGTCGCAGTCGCGTTTTGACTGATTTTGAGACGTGAATTCTCGACAAAACGGCCGATTCGGCATAAATTGAGAACTCACGTCGTCAGCGCCTTCCTCGGTTTCATCGGAAGAACTGCTTTCGTCGGCCAGCTCTCCAGGGTCTTCCTCTTTGATTTGGTTCAAAAGGTGGCCAAAATCCATCTAAAACCAAAGATCTTCTCACAAAAGTGGACGGTTCGCGCAAGTTTATAGCACACATTTTGATCGCTGGGGTCTCTTGTTGGAAGAAAAAGTTAAAGAAAATCGTAAAAATGGTTGGTACTCTGTAGAGATAAAAAAGATAACGACCGAGACACGAAACACAAAGAAGTGGTGGAATCACCAGAAATCGAAAGATTACAGTTTCGACGCAATGTGTTTGAAAAGTTTAGGAAACGCGGTGAACTGCGAGGAGAAGCTCGCGGCGCGAGACGAAAAGCAAGGACTGAATCAGAGTGTCTGCGCTTCTCGCATCCGCGCACTCTCTCGCTCTTTGTCTCTCTTGCAAGCTGTACCGTCTGTCACAAGCATTCCCACCGACAAGTGCGAAAAAGAGAAAAATGTGTTTGACTTTTATTGGATTTCGGTTTCTTTTTCGATTTATTTACAGTAGAGACTGGAGGATAGTGGAGAAAAAATAGATTGACTTTCAAAGAAGAGAGCTGCAAATTGAAAAATGTTGCAAGTTTTGCGTGAGTTTTTTGCAGAAAATTCTGGAGACAGTGACGAAAATAAAACAAAGAAAGATTGGAATTAGAAAAAAAGAGAAGCATTCGTCTAAACTGCGACGGCCGGAGGTGTCTTTGGTCGGACGGCGTCACGGACACTCAGTCGGTCGGCGGTGCGCTCGACCGACTGTCCGGATGTGTTCGATTGAAGAGTCGGACTGCGCGTTCTGCAGCTGAAAAAAGGGAATTGAGATAGGAAATAGACGTCGCTTTGCATACCTGGATGGAAGAAGAGAGGAAGTATCGGATGCACCAGTCGGACTTCGAGACCTAACCATTGTGGACATTTGAGATGTAGTGGTAGGACTGCGAGGTCTGAAAAGAACACATGAGTCATTCTGTCGTGTCCTTTCAGGATGAGGATGTGAAACACGTCACTTTCCAGTTTTAGATATTACCTAATAGACGAAGATCTTCGCGAGGGTTTTGTGGATTGCGAGAGATCGGTTGGACTCCGAGGTCTACCGGAATCATGCGAGACGTCGGTCGGAGAGCGTGGGCGGTGTCTAGAAATCGGAGAATCAGGTGAAACTGAAAGCGGGCGGTACCTCATGAAAGTGGACGGGGAATCAGCTGCCATCGGACTCTTTGGTCTGCAGAAAGACATCTGCGAAGTGGGTCTGCAAAGCGACAACTGAGACACGTCACGAGACATGTTCGGAGTGATCATGGATCTTCCGGGGACTGTCAACGTGTTGAAGCTGGATCCGTAGATGCGATGGTGGTTCCGAGTGGACATCATGCTCGCAGAAGAGCATGATCCCATCCGGGAACGCATCTCCTCGACGCCCTGAAAGTCACGGATGAGATGACGTCATTTCATTTCGGAAGATGCTATTCATGCCCTGTAAAGGGCCAAACCCATGCACACTCTCATACCGTTCTTTGTCAATGCATGACTAGAGATTCCTAAATTTTATGTGTGAATATGTGAAGGAAACAGTTGAATTCGGATGAATCAGATACTGAACGATGGGAAAGATGACTCACCTGCAGACGATGCTTCATTCGGGAATACGCCGTTTTGAATGTGGAGCGGAAGTTTTGGGAGATGAATGCGTAGAGGATCGGGTTGATGCACGACTGGCAGTAGGTCAGAGCGTTGAAGCCCATGCGCATGTGCTTCAGGGTCTGAGTGTTGGAGGTTCTGCAGATGTATCCGAACGAAGTGAGCAGCTCGTCGACTATGGTAGGCAGCCAGCAAACAGTGTACATGCACACAATCGAGATGAGCATTTGGACGATCTGAAGAAGGGATTCAACTTGGAAATGTTTGGAGGATGGGACCTAACCTGTTTCTTATTAGCTTCTGCAACTCTGTTATTGCGATGCTTGCTGTAAGAGTTGATGGTCGTGTTGGCAGTCTTCAGGTTGCGAGAAGTGGTAATCATGGGGATTGCGGAGTAGCCGGAGAAGGTGACAGCATCTGTGGCAGCCTTGGAGAAGGCGACCATGGCTTGGGAAAGGATCACACGATCTTTGGAGGACTTGTAGACGATCGCAGAGACACGGGCGTAGCAGATGGACATGGTCAGGACAGGGAAGATGATGAGGAGAAGCAGTTGGTACATGGCGTAGGCTTTGTTGAGAGTTTGTCTCTGGTAGCCCATGAACTGAGTTGGGAACCTTCTTCGACACCAATGGACCCTCTGGCCGGACAGCGAAAGATTCGTCTCGTAGTCCATCCTGACGGCAGTCGGAACGGCCAGCATCGCAGATAACAACCAGATGAGCAGGATGACCTTTTTAGCCCTTCCTATCGACGAGAACCAAATATTTCGCATCGGATAAGCTATCGCCAAGAACCTTAACTTTGCTCTGTTCCAATCACTCTGAACACTTGGTGTTTACCTTTCGAAACTGATCATCGTCATGGTGAGGACGGAGCAGAAGCACGTGAACTGTTGGATGTAGTGGACGGAGTAACAGGCGAAACGACCCATCGACCATGTGTGCGACATGTATTTCATAAACATTATGGGCACACAGAACCAGATGAGACACAGATCGGCGGTACTCAGAGAAGCCAGAAAGACGTTCGTTACATTGCGCATTCGCTTGAATCGGTTGACCACGAAGATTACCTGGAAGGAGAAGATTCAGAATCGGAAGATCCTCAATTCAAACCATAGAGTTTCCTATTGTTCCGACTAGAAAAACAGTGAGATAGAGGAAGCCGGGCAGAGCGATTTCGAAAAGCTCTTCGTCGGTCATCGAGAAGAAGACCGTGTCGTCGCCAATGCTGCACCGGGATATGCATACCTGGAAGAGGTGAACAGGAGATCAGAGAAGGGATCATGACCGGATATTCAGGGGCTGATGGGTTAAGTGCAAAACATCATCTTCTACTTGGTTTCTACACTCTAGGAAACGAGGCACTGAAGCGGAAACTGGAGATTCTCGGAATCAGCCAGTTGTTCAGGTCTGCCTGTCTGGTGCTCAGAAATGGGTCAAATATGATAGGTCAAGAGAAGAAAACATTGTAAAGAGGATCGCTTCTTATAAAGTACTTTCTGAATACAGACACTAGAACCGTTCCCCACTTCCAGCTCTGCTCTGATTCTCACCTCGAGAAACTTGTGGAGTGGATGAGTGCAGTTGCACTGCGCCGCCGTCACGTTCTCCCAGTCGAATCCCTCGTCGTACTCGTAGTCGAACGTGGTCTCCTGCACCATGTAGCAGGACGGATCATCTCCGTCCTCGATGCTCATGGCCGAGGCACCTGAAAGCGGAAGGATCCGGGTTTGAAGTGAAAACTAAAGGCGTGTTGAGATGTGTTATTGTGCATGTAACAACATGATAATATCAGATCCATTCGCTAATCCGCCACTAATATCATGCCATGAAAAGACGGCATGGATGGACACGGGCAAAATAAAGAAAGAGGTGGAGAGAGCAAGTGAAACAAGAATCGACCCGGCGAGAAGCTTACGGGCGGAGCAAAGGGTAGGTAGTGGAGGGGAAGGCAATTGATCAGGAAATCTTATTAGAATACATAAATTAAAGAGTCGAGAAGAAGAAAGTTGGTTATCGGCGAGCCTATTACATGTGTGTCATGCTGGCCGGCTCGCATAAATTTTCGTTTGGTTTCATAAATCCAAGAAGACATTCAATCGGAAGTGGCGAGAAATGCGGAAGGCTTTCGGAAAGAAACTGCACAGAGCAGGGAGGGTGACGTGGCAACGAGGGGGTAACTAGGCACCGAGGAATGCTTTGATGTTCGCCGAGGTGACATGAAGCAGTGAGGAGAAACGTTTTGAGGGGAAAGATCAAGGAATTCGTCAGAGAGGACTCAACGAGTTGAGGATGACGGTAAGAAGGATAGATGACGTTCGGGAGGAGGAGAAGCACTAATGGATCGTCTCGAAAGGAGAATCGTTAAGAGAAGGAAGAGTTATAAAAAGAACTGATAAGAAGCCAGATGGACTGAAACATGTTTCCAGTAGGATACACTTGTTTACTGCTCATGTGGAACACATTAGTGTACATACACCTTCTCGAATTCTGTGACCTATGCTTCATCGTCTTTGAGCCTCAAAGTTCAGAAACAGAGAAGTAGAAAACAATTCGTTCGGAGAATCTATCAATGCAAGTATATCATGTGATATCGGAGGAGTAATTTTCGAGAAGAGCTGCTTGCCGACCGACCGACGCATGACAAATCTGGCGCTAATCCGGGAGGCGTCGAGGCGAAGGGGACATCTACTCCCACGAAGAATAACAAGAAAAGGATGAGGTGGTCGGGGAGGTCTTTCGAAAGTACAATCGGGGGAGGATCGGAGAGGGAATGAACTGGGAACAGGATCACAAATCGAGTATTGAGAAGAAAAAGGAAGGATGCGGAGTTCATGATGATTTGGAATATAATGAGATGATGACTGTCACAAGGGCACTTCATTGTTCTTGAGATCCAAAGATCCTAGCCTGTTTTGCCGGTGCCATGAAGAGAAAAGTGTCTAAAAACAGCCCAATTTCATGTCAGACAGACAACGGATCACGGGGGATAAGACAGCTCTCACTGCAGTGGCTTTTCGAAAACAGAACGTTTCGTTTTTGTGAACGAACTCATGCGTCGTGCAGAGGAAGCCCTGTTTTTTTTCAGTTTTCGATGAAAATATTCAGAAAGATTTCTCTAGAAGAGGTTCAAACTTAATCAAGCTCTTTTCTACCCTTTCTTCTTTTCTGGTTCCGATACATAGCAAGACACCTCCTTTACAGAAAGTGTCGCGAATCGAACTCCGCACAGGCAGAGCCTTTTTGGAAGAGTGCATGAAATGACCTTGTTTTTCAAAAGTCTAGAGAAACCTTACTCTTCCGAAAAATCAATCTTTTGAGAATTGAAGAGATGGGGGAACGTGGAGCCGACCGGCTGTTCCAGAAAGAGAGTCTATCGTGGACGGCAGCAGAGGTGAAAATAGATTTGATTTGGTTCCAATCCGCCACTAATTCCCTAAAAAGAGCAGAGAAAATGAGATTGACCTTTGGCTGGATTTCTCTTTTCTGATAAGGATTAGAGCTCAATGTTAGCAGGAAGAGCCCAACTTTCGTCACAAAAACGTAGATCTTCTCCTAATACTTTCTGCAGAAAGAAGTCGAGCAGCAGTCGGAAGCAAGTTGCTCGGAACCAATGAGTATCAACGTAATGCGTAAAAAATGTAAAAATATAAAATGCGGAGGAGAAAATGGCTTGTAAATGGCGTTAGATGGATGAATAAATCAAGGAGGCGGGACACCGGATACGCGAGAGAGGGTGGACGGGTCCCTGGTGTTGTTGTTTCGCTCCGTCTACCTGAGGCTCCTTCCGGGAGTATTCGGAGGCGAAAGATCGCAAAGTCGGCTGGGCCGAACGAAAATAAATAACCTGGAGGCTCACCGGAAATTGGTCAGCAACATAAGGCCTACATTCCAATTTCCTGTCCTTTGGGTTCGCATCATTCATTCGAGAAGAATGGGAAAAGGGAAAGAAAAGAGGGAGAAAGTGGTGATCTGGATGGATGAGCCCCGTGTCTTTTCGGAAAAACTCTTGGGGGCTTCTTGACGATTCGAAGGGATTGATGACGTGGAAGAGCTGATAAACTAAAAAACATGATGGAAAGAAAGAGTTGAGAGGGAATTGGATTTCGCCGAAGCAGGTTATAGGAACTTATCAGATTATCAGCGACTCTCTGAGACCACGCCCACTTTCTCTATGGAGCGCATTTCCTTCTGGAGTGGTTTCACGGGAAACATCAGAGATATGATTAATGTTTGATGGTAGGACAAGCCGGAAGGAAATGCAAAATGAAGGAATGGAGAGGAGTTGGTCTTTCTCTCGCCCTCTCATATCTTTCCCCCTTCAACTTCAGAGAATCCGGACAAGAAGGACGTCTCCGTGGGGTGCACTACTGGAAGAATATGAAGAAGAGGATTATCCGGTATATATTAAAAAGATTGAGCCGGCACGGAAAAGATCGACTTCTTGCTGGTCTCGGCTCAACGTTTGTATGCAAGTTTAATGCGTTTTTTGAGTTCTCGAGTCACTTTTCGATTTGAAAAGGTCAAAATGCAAGAATTGAAAAGTTGCGAGTAAGTGTCGTGGTCTATTTCTGAAAGGACCACAAATCAAGGAAATGTCTCGAATTTCCAACCACAAGGAAGGGAAATCCAGCAGGAATGGCTTCTTTGGTCTCGGCTCAAAGCAAAGCACAATGAACGATTGCAAGAATGCAGATTTCACGAATTTATTGTTGAGAGCTTGCAAATCAAGCAGAAACAAGACTTCCAAGTCTGCAAAAAGACTTTGCCCCGGGCGGGATTCGAACCCGCGATCGGTATAACCCGATGAGTTCATAAGACTCACGCCTTCAACCACTCGGCCACCGGGGCACACGATCTGAAAATGAGGCACCTTGCTGAAAACGTGCTATGCTGGCTACTGGATATTGAACTTTCGAAATCTTGCTGAAATGAGAAGTAAGAACTGTGCTGCTGCAGAGTTCCTAGAATGAACGTGTAGAAAAACTAGAAGCTGTTGATAATCCAAAAAGCAGAATCTGGCAGAGCCCTCGAGAAACCGGAAGGCCGACTTGCCTCGTGGTGTCTAAATTCTCGGAAAACTTCTGGATAAAGCTCAAAAAACCCTTTTGTGCTGCTCACCGGAAGTCTCCGTACTGCTTTGCGAATCCTTCGAAAGATGACGAATTCGCGAAGACGTGGAGATCTCCAGAATACGAGCCATCGGAGAGAACGGAAGTATCAGTGACTAGCGGCTTAATTTCAACCGGAAACCGCCGGCAAATGGAGATCAGAAGAGAACTTGATGATAAAATGATAAGGAGAGCCGGAGTAATGAGTGATAGGCGGCATGGGGGGTGTATTGATAAGTGATATGGAGGGCGAGATATCCTGACTAAGCTCAACTAAGTCTTCCAGCAGTAAGTCTGCGAATGACACACTCAACACTGAAGAAACTCTTCTGCGGATGACGTGGCCTCGCCAAAAGACTATAATACAAAAACGATTTGGACGGGGAGCAGCTCCTCGCAGCCACTCTGTTTTTCTATTTTCGCATCTGTTTTTTTCTCTGATTGATGTCGATTTCACTGAAAACAGACACTGACGCAAACACAATACCTACTGATTCGAGGCTCAGAACGGAGCCGGAAGAAGTAGGAAAAGTCTGCAAGTGGAGTCACGATTCAAGTCTTTCACAAATTTTATGCTTGAAAAGTCTAGAAGTCTGGAAATGGAAAGAGAGAGACACAACTGAAAGAGGAATGGAATCAATCACGAGCAGAATGGGGAGATACGCTCGAGATGTGGATGGCAAGGGAATTATGGATATTAAATAAATCGGTCGGGGCGCGGCGAAAGAGAGGGGATTTGTCTCGTTTTGTTGAAGGACTCGACGGAAATGCGACGACGGCGAGGCAGCGCAGTGTCGATGAGGCGGAAATTGTGACGGTGGCGCGGATTGGCTCTCCCGGCAACGGGCGGCTCACGGATTAGCCATCGTCGTGCTGGAGAAGAGACGGAGAGGCTCAGCGGTTGAAGGACGACGGCCTAGAACTGGCAAAGGTTGTGTTATACGGGTTACTGTAGGCACTTACGATAGGTCTGGATGCTTCCTCAACACGTCGGTGAACACTCTCTGGAAATCTCTGAGCGATTTGTGAAGTGTCTTGTCTCTAATCACTTCCCGACACATTTCAACCCTGTAATTTTATTGTCAGCCTCCTCTCTGACAGCACAGCTACCCACCACTTCTTCTCATCCATCGCCGCCGGTTCCACAGTGAAGTCCTCCTTACATTTCGGCAATTCTTCGCGGAGCTTCACGATCATCTCGTCAAAGTCATTGAGTGTTCTCTCGTCCCGCTCATCCCTGTCGTTTTCGTGCCCTTCGTGGAGTTGTTCTCTGCGAATTCGTATCTCTTCTATCGGAATCAGCACTTTGTTCGGTTTCTCTGAGACTCTCAACCACTTCGAGTCACGGAAAGACAGCCGGATTGCTTCTTCTCGTTCTCGAATCACAACTGGAGAGAGGTCAATCGAACTTGCTTTCGTTTTGACGAAAACTGAGAAAAAACAATTATTTGATGATTTAAGATGCTAAATCTTTACCTAGATTGGTCTGCCGATCCATTGAGAGCCGCGGACGAAAAGTGGGAAGGTAGGGTCGGATCTCTTCGGCAGTTCGGATGGTATCAATGATCGTCTTGTCAAAATGAGTCTCCGAAACGACAAGAACAGTGTGGCTGACAAAAAGCAGGAAAGCGGTCAAGCGGAGGGTCTGAACATAAATTAGAAGTAAGAAGAAGATCTCGGAACTGCTCACATCGCTGAGCGCCGTCAAATCGTCCAACTTTGCACCACGACCTTTCGGAATCGCCTCCATGATAGAAAAACTGTGGAATGGCTGGCAATCCAGCAGAATCGTGTGATTACTGACATAAATGTCGATCAAAGTGGTCTGATGCTTCGACTGCTCGTTCGCTTCGCGGGAAACCGGACGGAACATGTATTCTCTGAAGGAATTGATTTATTGTGTCTGTTTATACCTCCGTCACGTGATACCTGTACATCTGCTTCGAATTGTTCCCTGCCAGCATGCTCAAAAGTGTCGATTTTCCAGCACCTTGAGGTCCGATCGCCGAGACGACATTGAAGTTTGGGCTGCTAGTCATGAGTTCCTGAACTATCAGCCATCAGAACTTCTGGAACCGTTAACGATGCTTACTGAAATCGAATCGGTGATTTCCCCGAGGTCTGTGACGAATCGGACTGCTTCGCTCATCGTTTTTCGCGAGGAATCTTGAGGAACCGGTAAGGGTTCTTCAGTGGCTGTTCTCGGACGGACGGCGATTCGAGGACCGAGTACTGGACTCGCAGGGGCAGCATGCCCGTTGGTGGTGGGCCGTGTTGTTCTCAGAATCTCTACTTTTTTCATCTGGAATACAGCTTATGATATTTGAGAGAAACTATCGATATCCTGAAGTTTAAGGTAAGTTTTGAGTTTCTCGTTAACTCTCTTGTCAAATGTGTAATCAGAAAACAAAGAAGGATAAGCGAAAATAGCAGTTCATGTAAAAATATTCACATGCGAATTGAACTTGGAATCGTGAATTGGTAGCGAGTAAAGAATAAATACTGGCGGGTAAAAAGGGGAATTATGCATCCATTGAATAGCTGGACACCGAATCGCATTGGTCGGCGTCGTTGATGAGTTGATCGCAGATAGAGGTGAGCTCAGAAACGCGGTTCGACAGCACACGGATCTCGTCGTTCTTGCTGCCCAGTTCGATATCGAGACGTTTAACACGCAGACGAAGACCCTTTGTGTTCTCATCGTGGCTTCTCACCAACTCCTCGTACTCGTCAGAGGCACTGAAAATTGGTTAATTGAGTTTGAATAGATCTGGAGGGAGTCATTTACCGGCTCAGCTCAGCGTTCGCGTTTTCTTTGACAGCCAGGAACTTGCCTTGCCACTCATCGACTTCCGCAGCAGCCATTTTCAGCTTCTCAGCCACGTCCTCGTATTCTCTACGAACATCGTTCGCCGCCTCTCGAACCGTATTGAAAGAAGTGAACAAAGTGGCGTAGTTGGCATGGAGTTTGTCAGCTTCGTTGCGAGCCTGATCCCGTTCTTTGATGGCTTTCTGGTACTCTTCGCTGGCAATTCCACCTCCAGCCGCTGCCCCAGTGCATCTTCCCTGCGAAACAACTTGTCCGTTTGCGGTTCGACGCACTTCGAATTCTGAGAAAAAGAATTTACAGAATGAAGCTCAAATTTAAAAGTACCGTCAGAGTGAAGAAGTCTTTTGATGACAGAATTGTACTGTTTGATGGTATGTTTCATGACAATGACTTCAGCACGTGTGCATCCACACATCATCTCAGGTTCTGAGGCCAGCGGCATAGTTGTGTCGGGCTCGACGGCATCTTGAAACACTTCTTGATTTTGTTCGTGCGATTGTCCGTTCAATGGAATCACCACTTCTTCCCCTTCTTCCTTCGTAAATGTCGAGTTCATCTGAATACAATCGGTTTTCGAAGGGGAATTGATGAAAAAGTGGAGAATAAATGCACATTATTCGAAAACAAATGTAAAAAGCAAGGGAAAGGAAGAGAAAATAAAGAAAACTTCGAGAAACAAGCTTCGAAGAAAACATGTTGAGATTTGAATTTAGAAACATCGTGTCGGGACCTTTCAACACTTAAATCGCATGCGCCTTTAAAATCTACCGTACTGACTTTTGCTACGAATTGTTTTTTTCTTTTTTTTTTCTTTCGAAAAGCGAAATTCTACATTAAAAGAGCCAAAAAGCCGAAAAAAAAAGCGCGCAAGCCCTTTTGAACAAATAAACCACGAAACACCCCTGCTGGCCTAGAAATTCGGCCCAGACGGCCACCAGTCCCTCAAATAAGTGAAAGTTTAGGAATTCCCTTGCATTCCATGCATTTTTAACTGGTTCCTATATTAAACCCTAGATATCCGTTTAAAAAACGATTGATGCTTTCTGTAACTGTTATCGCTGCCAAGCTTCAACTCTTACCCGAAATCAAGAAATATATTACGAAATCTTGAACAATGTTAACCAACTCTCTTCCCGTCTAATTCTCCGTTCTTTACTCCCCAGAGTCCACAGCATACATTCATTCCTTCTAGATTTCGAACTAGGTACCAGTCATGGATATTCTCGATTACATCGATAGGATAGTAATTGGTAAGCCAGCACTTGTCCCACATCATCACAGTCCCGCTCAGATCCACCAACACCGCCTCGAGTGGCCAGTTATAACCAGAACATAGATCTGGTTCCTGAATTCTTGGAATGGCCGAATTCAGAAGCAGAGCAAGAGTACTCGGAACCCGCCGAGGCACTCTCTCTTCCCCAAGTACCGTCCACTTCGGGATCCAGCTCAGCGAGCATCTTTGCTCCAATTGCTGATACACTGCGGGTGTATTTTCCAGATACTTTTGAGGTGAGTTATTTGTTTCCTCTTGTTTCTCTTTAGTTCGAAATATTCAGACCATGACCAAAAGTCTGATGGAAATGCTGTGTTCGTCTCGATCCGACAACGATCTTCAAGGAGAGCTCATAGACTTGCTCGGAGTGGAACTCTTCGAGTTGGCGATAGAAATTCTTGAGAAAAGGAACAAGATATGCTACGAAATCAAGAGTAAAGCACTGGAGAAAGCGACAGAAGCCCGGCAAAATAAGAGTAAAGTAAGTCTAATTACATTTTATTTATGCACCATCGACACAGTTTTTGAAAAATGAGAGGGCAAGAGTCAGGATGATCAGAATAGATGCAGTGTACCCGATGCCGCCTTGAACGCATCGATCGTTGCAGATGTAGAGTTCCGAGTCTTGCAACACCCTTCTTGTAACGTTCTTCCCCGTCGTGTTCCTACCTGGGTTCTGGAAAGGCTGTGAACATCCCAGCTCTTTCTTGACTTTCTGTAACGAATAATTCAGAGTCGTAGAACTTGCGATTCCTCACGTTTAGCTTGCGGACCCATTCGTGTACCGATATGTAATAAAACGTTTTAGTCGCGAATTTCGGTGGCACCAGGCGACATTGACCGAACTGAGTAGCACCTGGGAACACATTTTCAAATATTCCATTAAAAATCTAAAGTAACCTGTCCACACACAACTGATCTGATAGTCAATAGGGTTCACATCGAGTAGGAAACCAATGGTGTCATCATCACAGATTTTATTCTGATATTCGATAAGATCATGGTATTTGGAGTCACTTGAAATTGATTTCCGGGTGGTATTAGACAACGTCACTCACTTCCTAACGCCCACTATATGATGCTCCACAAGAAATTTCAATTTCAAAGCGTTCTGCCGTTCTGATTTGAACTCGCTAGGGTTTCCTGATTGGAATGGCCTGAAGATCGCTTTAATTTGATTTAAAATGAGATTCCTCACTTTAATCCGATTCTGCAAAACTTGGTATTTCCACATTGGACCTCGGAATGGGCAGTGTGGACAGTGAAGAAGAGGAAGAGTGCTAGCACGAGTTTCATTTTGACTTGGTCGCGATAGGATAGAATTTCAATGTACCGGTGCGGGAAATGGTGGCTGTGAGACTTCCAGCTTTCGCGTTTTGGGATGGTCACGGCGATAATTCATAACTCGAGACTTTTCTCTTACCGTAGAGTCTAGGGGTTCCAACATTCAATTTTCAGCCGGCTGTTCCTGGATTCCTACAAACAGTCAGTGTGCAATCCTCATCTCAAAACGAGAAGCGTCGAGAAATGCGGAAAGAGGAAAAACGGACAAGAAGAGAGTTGAATCGAGTGATTCACGCGTTCGGAGACGAGGAGAAGCTCGAGTTGGAACTGGCACAGAAGGAGATTCAGAGACAGAGACAGATGGAGATCGACCAGATGAAGTGGAAACCGTCGCTGTTGCCGGGAGGACCCCGAACCGAAGAGATCTACCCGTACGTGTTTGATGCGAGGATCCAGTCGGGACACACGATGTTTGACATCAACGGGATGAAGTTCGCACTGCCCGAAGGATCCAGGAGAGACACGTTCAAGACTCACGAGAGTGTTCTGGTGCCTCCGTCGAACAAGGGAGACATCGAGAAGATCCAGCACGTGTATATCAAGGATATGGACGAGTTGGGACAGAAAGGATTCAAGGGATTTGAGAAGCTCAATGTGATCCAGTCAATCGTTTTTGAGCAGGCCTACAAAACCAAGGAGAATCTTCTGATTTGTGCTCCGACCGGAGCAGGAAAGACAAACATCGCCATGTTGACGATTCTGAATTGCATACACGAGCATCAGAATTCTAGAGGAGAGATCATGAAGGACGACTTCAAGATCATCTACATTGCTCCAATGAAAGCACTTGCCACTGAAATGACCGAGTCGTTCGGAAAGCGACTCGCTCCTCTCGGACTCAAAGTTCGCGAGTTGACAGGAGATACGCAGTTGTCGAGGAACGAGCTGGCGGACACGCAGATGCTTGTGCTGACCCCGGAGAAGTGGGATGTGATCACGAGAAAGAGCTCTAGCGACAACTCGCTCATCTCGATCGTCCGTCTTCTGATCATCGACGAAGTTCACTTGCTTCACGACGAAAGAGGTCCAGTCATCGAGACGCTCGTCGCCAGAACCCTCCGTCAAGTCGAGATGTCGCAATCCGGAATCAGAATCGTCGGATTGTCGGCCACACTTCCAAACTACATTGATGTTGCTCGGTTCTTGAGAGTCAATCCGTACAAGGGATTGTTCTTCTTCGATGGAAGGTTCCGACCGGTTCCACTGACTCAGAAGTAGGTCGTAGCCTCTGATGCACTTCATCTATCCATTTTCAGGTTCATCGGAACACGAAAGGCCGGAAACTTCCGCGACAACAACACTTTGATGGACAACGTGTGCTATGATGAAGTCATCGATTTTGTGAAACGAGGACATCAGGTTCTGGTCTTCGTGCACACCCGAAACGGAACTGCCAAGCTCGGAGAAGCCTTCTGTGCACGTGCTTCTGTTCTCGGACACATGGATCTGTTCCTTCCAAAGGATCGGGATTCCAGCAAGTACGTGCAGTCCGAGAAGGCCATCAGCATGAGCAGAAACCGTGCTCAAATTGGACCTTTGTTCGGTCGTGGGCTCGGAATCCATCATGCCGGATTGTGTAGACAGGATAGGATTCTAATGGAGAAGTGCTTTGCCCAAGGACACGTCAACGTTCTCTTCTGTACAGCCACCCTCGCCTGGGGAGTCAATCTTCCGGCGCACGCTGTAGTCATCAGAGGAACTGATGTGTTTGATGCGGAGAAGGGAGTGTTCGCTGATCTGGGAGTTCTCGACGTTCAGCAGATCTTTGGACGTGCCGGTCGTCCGCAGTTCGAGAACGAAGGACACGGTATCATCATCACGACTCGCGACAAGATCGACAAGTATCTGACAATGTTGGTGCATCAGAGTCCGATCGAGAGTCAGTTCCACGCACGTCTTCACGACAACCTCAACGCTGAAGTGGCCCTCGGAACTGTTTCGACTGTAGATGAAGGTGTCGAGTGGCTGAAGTACACGTACATGTACACGAGGGCTCTGAAGAACCCGATGGCTTATGGAATCGCTTATAATGCTGTCGAACGAGATCCCAATCTGCATGACCACTTCTCGAATGTAATCAGAGCGGCGGCGACGCAACTGGATCAGAACAAAATGATACGATTCGATCTTGCGTGAGCTTTCAGGTCTTGTCATTGCAATACATGTTTCTGATTGCAGCACTGAATACCTGAACTCCACTGATCTTGGTCGTATCGCGTCCAACTTCTATGTCAAATACGAAACGATCCAGTTGCTGAACGAAGCAGAGAAAGGCGTCGGGCTCCCAGTAACATTCACCAGTTTCATGCCGGATGACATGGTCCTTGGCCTCATATCCATGGCTACCGAGTTCGCGAATGTCAAGTGTCGAGAGGAAGAGATTGCAGATCTTGAGGAGCTGATGTCGTACGGATGCATGATGAACGTTCGTGGAGGAGGACTCGCGAGTGTCGCCGGAAAAGTCAACGTGCTCCTGCAGTCACTGATCTCTCGTTCCGGAACTAGAAACTCTGCTCTGATGTCGGAACAGCTCTACGTTCAGCAAAATGCGGGTCGTCTCTGCAGAGCCATGTTCGAGATGGTTCTTCGGAACGGATGGAGTCAAGCGGCGAATGCGTTTCTGGGAATTGCCAAGTGCATCGAGAAGCAGATGTGGATGAATCAGTGCTCTCTGCGTCAATTCATCCAAATCGTCAATATTCCAATCACTTGGATTGATAAAATCGAGAGAAAGAAAGCCAGAGAATCGGATCTGCTGGAGCTGTCTCCGAAGGACTTGGGCTACATGTTCAGTTGCGATGGAGAGAGACTCTACACGTACCTGAGGTATCTTCCACGGATGGAAGTGACCGCCAAGTTCAAGCCGATCACTTACACGATTGTCCAATGCGAAGTCACCGTGACTCCGTCCTTCATCTGGCACGATGCGATCCACGGCAAATCGGGTCTCCAATCGTTCTTCCTGGTCCTCGAGAATCTCAACGAAAACCTGATCATTCATCAGGAACGAATTGGAGTAGGAAGAATGAAAGTGACGAAAGGAGAGCCCCAAGTGATCATTTTCACCATCCCGATCGTCGATTCTCAACTCACGAACAACTTCCAACTGCGTCTGGCTAGCGAATACTTTGTCACTGAAGACGTTGTCGTCCCGATGAGTCTTCACAACTGCATCCTTCCGAAATCTTTCAAGAGTCACACAGATCTTCTCGCTCTGGAGCCCCTCCCAGTTGCAACCCTTCGGAATAAGAAATTCGAAGCGATCTATCCGTTCGATTACTTCAATCCGATCCAAGCTCAAGTCTTCTTCTGTCTCTACAAAACCGATAAGAGTGCCCTGATCGGAGCCCCAACAGGATCTGGAAAAACACTTTGCGCTGAGCTTGCAATGTTCCGATTGCTGCAGGATCACCCCGGAAAGAAGGTCGTCTACATCGCTCCACTGAAGTCTTTGGTCCGAGAAAGAGTGGATGACTGGAAGAAGAAGTTCGAAGTCGGAATGGGATACCGAGTCGTCGAAGTATCTGGAGACGTTACTCCGGATCCAGAGGAGCTCGCCGCGTCTTCGATTCTCATCACAACTCCTGAAAAATGGGACGGAATATCTCGAAGCTGGGCAACAAGAGAGTATGTTCGACGGGTCGGACTCATCGTGCTGGACGAGGTGCATCTGTTGGGAGTGGATCGAGGTGCCGTGTTGGAAGCCATCGTCAGTCGACTGAAGATGATCACTCGTCGGAGTCACACCAGAGAAGAACCAGTTCGATTGCTCGGACTCTCCACAGCTCTCGCGAATGCTGGTGACGTGGCGGAGTGGCTCGGTATCCCCAATGAAGCGTGCTACAACTTCCGTCCGTCGGTGCGACCCGTTCCAATCTCTGTCCACATTCAAGGCTTCCCGGGACAACATTACTGTCCGAGAATGGGACTCATGAATAAGCCAGCCTACAAAGCCATCCTGACCTATTCTCCTCGGAAACCTGTGCTCGTCTTCGTCTCTTCTCGTCGTCAAACTCGTCTCACTGCTCTTGCATTCGTCAACTTGCTCATCGCCGATCACAATCCGAAGCAGTGGTTAAATATCGACATGTCAGAGTTGGAAGTGTTGATGGCTTCGATCAAGGATGAGAATCTGAAGCTGACACTGCCGTTCGGAATCGGAATGCATCACGCAGGATTGTCGGCTCACGAAAGAGCCATAGTCGAGCAGCTGTTCATCGAAAAGAAAATCCAAGTGCTGATCGCAACTGCCACGCTGGCATGGGGTATCAACTGTCCCGCCCATCTCGTGATCGTCAAGGGAACCGAGTATTTCGACGGAAAGAAGGGAAAATACGTGGATTTCCCAGTAACAGGTGAGCTCAAAAATCAGACTTTATTCTCTATTCCTTTATTCTCACACAAATACAATCAAAAATCTATGGCATAATACATGGAGAGAGTGCGCTAAACGGCTGTTTCGTCCTTCGAGACCTCCTTGGGCTTGGACTCCTTCTTCGGCGCATCGGGTTCCTCCATCGTCTCCAACTTAGCCGACTTGTGGACCGACTTGGCGTTCTTCTTCGAGTTCGGCGACACCTCCTTCTGATCCTTCTTACCCTTCTTATCCTCATTACAGTCGACACTCTCCGAGGTCTTGTCCTTCTTCTTTCCGCCACCAACACCATCATCAGCAGTATCCATCGTCAACTTCTTCTTTTTCTTCAATCCCTGCATCTTGCGTTTTTGCGAAGTGACCTTCTTTGCCTTAGCGTGCTTCGAAGACTTCTTATCAAGCTTCACCAGTTCTCCTTCGCCGCCAGCGTAGGTGCTGACGTTCGGATCTTTTCCGCCGCCCTCGGCGAGATTATATGCGTCGACGCACGCTGAGATGTCGGCCGAGACATCCTTCGTGTGGTCGTCATCGCTCATTTCGATACGGACCGTGTTCTCGTGCGCATCCTCAGCTGAAAATTTGGGTCGTGACCTGAATTCGCAAGCTCCTTCACTCACTTGCCACCTTATCACCCTTATCCTGAGTCGTCTGCTTCGCGTCGTCGTGAGCATCGCCCTCTTCCTGCTTCTTTTCCGCCTTCTTCTTCTTTTTGTCCTTCTTTTTCTCATTCGCAACGACTTTCACGTGTTCCACCTCATTGCTGTTGGTGACGTCATCGGACTTTTTCGATGACGTGTTTTTCTTCTCCGGTTGGTCGAGCGATCCGGTAATGGCGCCAGTCGTGTTCGTTTGCGTCTGAGTCTGGGTAGTTTGTCCTTCTTGTTTTCCCGTCGACACCATGGACTTCTTCGTGGCGGACGACTGCGATTTCGGCTTCCGTTTCAAGAGCTTGCTGCAGTTGATTGTGAGGAGCACAGCTGTGACAACTGAAGCTAACACTAATTATTGTACTCATATTACCTATACACAACTCACCCCCATGGAACATGACAGTCGATAAAAACAACGATGCCAAGTTCTCCATCGCTTTAAAATACAGCATTTCCGACTGTCTCGAAAAAAGTGATTCCCGGCAAATGCTGATATTAGAGGGGTGATAGTGGCCACGTCACGAGGTTTTACCACGTGAAAATTATGATTTTCCTAATAAAACTGCAACTTTTTCAGACGTGCTCCAAATGATGGGAAGAGCCGGAAGACCTCAATTCGACGACTCTGCCGTGGCCGTGATCTACGTGCAGGACTCCAAGAAGACGTTCTACAAGAAGTTCCTCTACGAGCCATTCCCTGTCGAGTCGTCTCTGCTTCCAGTGCTTCCAAACCACGTTAACGCTGAAATCTCGGCAGGAACCATCGATTCGAAGCAGGGAATTGTCGAGTATCTCTCTGGAACGTATCTCTACCGTCGTCTATTTGCAAATCCGAACTACTACGGTCTAGAGGAAGACACTGAAGAGGCGATGCTCAAATTCATTACTACGATCGTCGACGAAAGTGTATCAGAACTGCTGGCTTCTGAATGTATCCATGTGGATGATGAGAATGATCTCGTGAAGCCGACAGCTTTCGGACGGATCGCTTCCGTGTACTACTTGCAGCACGAGACTATTCGATTCCTCGTCAAGGAGCTGCACTCGGCTTGCACTGTGGAGAACATGCTGAAACTGATGACTGATGTTCCCGAATACGCCGAGATCCCTGTTCGTCACAACGAAGATCTGATCAACACCGAGCTGCAGCGGAAACTCCGCATCAGATTCTCGACCGCTGTCATGGGATCTTCGGCTGCCAAGGCACATCTTCTGTTCCAAGCGCATTTCATGCGGACCGTGTTGCCAACGGACTACAGAACTGACTTGAAGAGTGTGCTGGACCAATGTATCCGAATTCTGCAGGCAATGAGAGAGATGACGAGACTCAGGAACTGGCTCTCGGCGACTATGAACATTGTGATGCTGCAGCAGATGTGTCATTCTGCCAGGTTGGTCACAGTTTTTATTTCGACACTCATGTTCTCTTTCAGATGGCACGACGACCATCCACTACTTTGTCTTCCGCATCTCTCGCACGAAGACGCTCGCTCAATCGGTGACCAGATGAGCATTCCACAGCTCCAAGATCTTCTGGAAGTTGAGAAATCTACGTCTCCGGACGATCCGAAGTTGGTCAAAAGAGCCATGAAACTGTTCCGAGAGTGCACGACTCTTGACGAGATGCAGAGCAGAGACGTATTGAAAGCCCTGTGCAACTGGCCGATTGTCTCGATGAAAACTATCCAATTGGTCGATTCCAAAGGCAATACCATCACTGTCGGAGACGAAAAGGAAGTGCCGGTGGCAGCTGGAGAAGTCTACAAATTGAGAGTGGTCATGGAGAGATCCGGACCCGCGAAGGTAACAGAAATCCGAAGAGCCCCCGAATGAGCCTCGTTCCGGCTTAACGACCACCATGTTAGCTAGCGCACTCTCAATTGAGCCGCACGCTTTGAATGTATTTTATGAGCCGTAGCAACCTAATTGTCGCTAATGGCCCAGTTAAACCCACCACCACTACCGTATTCCTTGCAGAACAACTCGTCGATGTACCTTCCACAGTGGGCCAAACCGAAGCAAGCTGGCTGGATCGTCCTTGTCGGAGACACCGCGTCGGACATAATCCTCAACACGACGTCTGTCGTCGGCTCCCATTCAACGCGAACGACGGCCAAACTCGATGTGAAAATGCCAGCTGCAAGGTTAGAATTAGTGAATGCGTATGGGGAGGACAGGTGTTCCTTTTCGAAACGACGTCTAATTTTGTGTTGCAGAGGGAGGCGCCAGTTGTCGGTGTTCGTGCTCAGCGACTGCTACCTCGGCATCGATCAGGAGTACACTCTTCTGCTGAACGTTTGCTAAACGGCATCTATTGTTCGGATGTTGTGGGAATGGCGCAATCTGAACATGGAAACGATGGGAACGTGCTCAGTTTGAAGACAGTCCCTTTTCTTCTCTCATCTCTACACACAACTTTCCAGTTTTATAGTCTTCCATATCACTTATTATCTGGTCCTTCTCTCTTGGGTTTATATTATTTTTGTTATAGGTGCCTTCCCTTTGTTTATACACCCTCCATCTCCATTTCCTCTTCCCCGTTTTCCATTTCCCGTCTGTGTGATATTAATTGCCAGAGCTGCTGATATATATTCATATCACTGATTTTGTCCCCGGCCGTAAGGTGTATTACTTCATTTCCCCGCCCCGCACCCTCCTCTTCCACCCTTTATTCGCCACCCCAACCCCGTTTTCTTCGCCCCTTTTCTTTTCTCGCTTACGAGTTTATTTATTTTCTTTGCTTGTCTTCCTTTCCTCCCATCACCGGCTACTCGTATGCGTGTGTGTGCTTTTTCACGCCTTCTTCTGGCCTAATAAACCTCTTTTCATTATTCAGCCCCGCGTTTCCCGGCTTAAGCCATGCGGATTAAATTAGAAGGTGTACTTTTTGAAGTTCTGTCTGATCAGTTTTCTCTGATTTGCGCTCTCATTCTCTCGAGATGGCGCAGAAATTCAAAGAAAAATTCGTTCAGGTTACTGTAGCAGTTAAAGGGACACAATGCAACGGGTGCCGCTGGTCTCGCAGCGATTAATGTAAGTTACTGTACACATTTATATGTTTTCTTTTTATTTTTCACTGCATTTTCTTAGTAAAACTTCCGAAATTTGCCGCATAAACGTCCGCAAAGTCGTAAAAACATGAGACCAGTAAGCGTGAGAGTCATAATAAAAAAAAGACAGTCACCAAATATTCTCCAGACGTTATACAATAGGCAAGTGAGTGTCGCAAAGACGAGAGTCTTTCAGATTTTTCTGCGCCTCTCTTCTGCAGATTGTCCCTTGCGCTTACCGGTCTCTTCGGCATATGATTCCCTCTGGTGTCTCGAGTTGCCCTTTTTATCGTCCCGACCGCTACAAATCGTTAACTTTTTCCAGCACTTCGACACAATGAAACCCTCGAAAGACAATCCGCTGATACGAGTGAGTTTGGCAACAAAAACGTTGCCTCAAACCAACTGTAAAATGGCGAGAAAAATGCAGAATTTACAAGACTCCGTAAGTCGAATCGTCGACAACCTGGGGTTCACGAGCATTGATGACACGGCGCACATGAAGCTCGTCGGAATTATGGCAGAGATGCTGCGTACAATGAGCCATACGTGTCGACTACTCGCGGAAAACGGTAAGTGTTTGAATAAAACAACAAATTGTAACTTCTACTACGAATTCCAAGAAAATTGGTAGAAAACTTGTGAATTTTTATATTCTCGAAACAAAATAACGTCCCTCGTGTTTTCTGCCAAAACGAAAAACATTGGGAAAACCATAAAAATAAAGTGTTGCAGCGGGAAGAGCCCCGTTCAGTCTGACCACAACAGTGGACATCAAGCATCTGTACCGGATCCATCGCATCGATTTGGACGGTCTCACAGAATACGTTCGACAAGTCGGACCGTTTCCTCCGAGAGTCTGTTCAATTTTTTCGAACAGAATAATTTTAAATTTCGTTACAGGAAGAAGATATTCATCGATATGATTCGAAATCCGCCAGCGCAGAAAAGAGGAGCCAACGGGAAAGTCCAGAGGATCAGACCTGTGCCAAATACCCAACACCGCCAGCGTCCAAGTAAGTCTGGTTTTTCTGTTTTCCGTTTAAAAAGAAGACACAGGTCTCAAGTGACACGCTCGAGTGCTCTGTTCTCTGATTAATTGCAGATTTGACTCAACGTTTCAGAATTCCCAGATTCGACGATATGGACTACGAACAGCTCGGCTTCGATCGTCCCGAGTGTGCGACACCTCCTCCCCTCAATCCGACACCTCCATCTGTCACGGCAACGATTCCACATGTCTTCTCTCCGGATTCCAACTTCGACATTCCGATGTACGACCCAGGAATACCTCCTCCACCGATAAATTGCATACCCTCTTCGAGTTTCATGACTCCCGAACAGACCATGAGAGAAGAGCAGCAGGCGACGAAACTGGTTCAGGATTGGCTATTTAAGGTGACGGAAACCGCGTGATTGATGTTGAATAAAACCGAGTTTTGCAGGGTGAACAAAAGCAGACTTCGAAGCCAGCGAGACATTTGAAAAATGAGTATCTGAAGGCGTACCCGGCAGAGAAGACACCCTCGAATACCTCCTTGGGAGCGCCGAAGAAGACGAAAAAGCGACAGCGAGACTCGATATATGAGCAACGTCTCCGAGAAGAGCAGGCGATAGCGGAAGAGAAGATGAAGGAGCGGAAGGAGAGGAAGCGTCAGAGGGCGGATCTGCTGCGACGAAATGCTGAAAAAGAAGCCGAGATGGGCGTGAAGACCGAGAAGTTGCCGGGACTGGTGTTCAAGTTCAATTCAGATGTGGTCAGGGAATATCGCAAGTTAGGTACGCCCCTTTCTTCCCTTTCCGCTCCAGTGCCGCCATATTGAGCGTATTCTTCCACCTATCAGAAACAGTTTCCGGCTGAATGCGGGTTGTTTCAGAGCAACGGAATGCAGACGGCCACGCGTTCGACATCGACGAGAACGACAACAAGAAGATGTCAACGAAGTTGAAAAAGGCGTGTTCGAGCCTCAACAGTTCCATGGCTTCCACGTCAACGTCTTCAGAAGACGTCAGTGAAAGAAAGCCATTGCCGAAGATGTCCATCAGATTCCGAAGGGTGCCACGAGGTGAGACCGTCAAGATCAAATCAACTACTGAAATCTGTATCTTATGTTTATACTTCAGGCATTCTTGTGAAGAAGATCATCAAGACAAAGTACCGGATGAAGGAAGGCCAGTGGACTCGAAAAGACATCGAGTGGAAGAACAATCGAGGAGTTCTGTCCCAGCCAGTGAGTACTTTCCCGACTCCCCCACTCCCACGTTTCCTCTAACCTCTTCCCGCCAACTTTTTGATATTCCTAGTGCAAAAGAGCATTCTGGGATTGCATACAAAGTAGAATGCGAAGCAAAAAAGAACACGGGCAACGAGGGAAAATTTGCGATGCAAATTGAATTTCCCGTTGTTTGACCGACAAGTGTGTCACTTCTCTGCGTCGTTTCGAAACTTGAAGAGTTGTGTTTTTTCAGGAAGAACCGCACGCGAAACGACGAACTGGAAGCGGGGTAAGACCAAAAGTTGAAAATATGCATAGCAAAGACGTAATTTTCAGACGATTCCGAAGTTGAAACTGACCAAAAAAGAAGATGGAAGCTACACGATCATCTAGAAAACACTCATTCAAAACCTACAATCAGCACAGGTCTCCACACAAGTTACCGGTTCATTTCGAAGATCCTCGCCAATGTCAAATATCTAATAAACCGAAGATATATTAAAAAATTCACAATTATCTTTTCACCAGCACAGCACAGTTTCTGTGCATCTTTCGTATTAATTTATATGTGATATCTATGGAATGCTCACCACTTTCTCAACTATTCCTCTCTTTTTCTTTTTTCATTCTTTTTGCTCGTTTCAAACTATGTATCATGGACACAACAAAGCGGTTTTTCTCTTCTCTGGACACTTTATGCGTATGCTCACAGAGCAACTCCAAATGAGGCGCAGTTCGGAACATGACACAAACTTGTCCGTCCGGAGCCAAGTTGTGTTTCTTCTCGGCTCTCTTTCCCATACATACGCCACCACGTCTTTTCTTTTTTTCGCCCCGGACTGGTTTCAATGATTTCGAGGTTAGGTGTCAAAGCTTCTTTGGATAGGTCCGTTGCACAAAAAATCACAGTTCTACAAACCTACAGTATCCGGAGGAATTCAAGTCCAGTTTCCGTTTCCAAACTGTACAGTTCCCAATTCCACACTCCTACATAACCTAAGTGTCCCGGATTATACTCATAATTTGTTTCCCCTCCGACCTTTCTCGAATCCCTCCCCGCCAATCTCGAATTCGAATCTTGCTCCTCCCTCAAAGTGCAGATTCGTCATTTCCGGGTTAGCACTCGCAATTGCAGAAAAAAGAAGTGAAAAACGGACGACACGAAAGAGAATTTCATAACTTTTTTGGATATGTCACGGATGCATCATCCCACCACTTCACTCTTCCCACTTTCTCCTCGTTCCATCCACCCACTTCAATTCAGGTGCATTCAGAAGCCGAAGAGCTCGTAGATCACGAATTACACCCAAATGGGTTGCAATCCGAGGTCACGGACTGCTCCAACAATCGAATAATCGCCGCCCTCTGGATTGGTGCCCCCGTTGTTTCCCCGCTTCCTCCTACTCGTCTATTCGTCAACTTTTGACCACTGACCGCTCCCCTTTTCCACTACTTTTTCTCTCCGAAATCCTCTCCTCAATCCTTCCGGTTCTTCCCTTTTAAACCGCCCATTAATCACCGCTGTTCGTGGGAAGAAAACGAAATCGAGAGAGAAATGTTCGATTCCATTGCTGTCCTTTCTGTTTTTTTCGTCTCGTCTGATGTTATCTTCACAGAAAAATGGGACGGCGCGGAAGCAGTTAAACGAGCGAAACTAAACAAATTTCGAGCCGAATCAAGAAATTCAGAAGCGAAGAAAACGCGGAGAGAACGATTCTTGTGTGCCTCATTGCGCCGTTTCGCTGCTCCGCTGGAAAACAACAAGTCTTCTTTTTATGGGACTGTTTCCCGGCAACAAGCTCCAGAAGTGCAGGAGTCGACGGAGTCGAGCAGAGCTCCGAGTCGCACTACTGTAGCAGTTGTGAATACACGTTCTCTCCTTCTTTTCTTGGTTTCCACTATCGATAACTCTGCACGTTTTCTTGTTTCTCCTCGCAAAACTTGCTCGAATTCCCCGGGGCACAGTATTCAAAGACGGGTCAATTCCGGCTCGGCGCGTCCGTTTCGGTGCTCTTTTCGAGTCAACCAACGAGATACTTTTTGCGAATTATCTGATAGGACTTTGGTGCTCACTGACGTTTTTTGTGGGACTCTAGGTTTTGCAAGCGCTTCAATAAGCTGCTGAACCATATTCTATGATTCTGAAACCAAAGGGCCATGTCACAATCGGTTCATCACATTAGAGCACACTTACAGATGACGATGAACAAAACACGAAATTCTGGAAAGTTGCAAGTGTGCTCTAATGAGACCACGTCATGTGGCTCCGGTGATCCGTAAAGTCTGTTTGCCTCGTGTTCGACACTTGAAAATTAGAAGACAACGGTGCGATTATCAAGGTTTATTCACTCTCCACTGACTCCCAATGGCCGCTCGTTCCCTCAACGTCTTCTATTTTTCTTCTTCTTCCTTTCCTCCAGATAATGATCCACCATTGTGTTGACTTCGAGGGTCGATCCAATGTGTTTTCGAATTTCTGGAAGGAGCAAGAGCCGCTTCTTCCTCTCTTTTCTGACACCATTTGTAATTTGTGGACACCAAAAGAGGCGGAGTCTCCGGAGAGACTCGAGTGTTTTTTGGCTTTTACTCGGCTTTTTCTGTTTGCTGAAACACTTCAGAAGCACTCGGATTCGGTTTCTGCTTTTCTCAGGAATACCCATTTTGGTCCCTTCCTCTCAGTTTTCAGTTGCTTTCTTTTCTCGAATTATCCTCCACTTTCTCATGAAAATGCAAAATGTTTGCTCGAAAAACATTGAAGGCAGCCTGCAAAAAGACTTGCCCCGGGCGGGATTCGAACCCGCGATCGGTATAACCCGATGAGTTCATAAGACTCACGCCTTCAACCACTCGGCCACCGGGGCACACGTTCTGAAAATGAGGCACCTTGCTGAAAACGTACAAAGTCCCCTGGAATTGACAGGACTGCTGACATACATCTTCAAGACAGTTTTGGTCCTTCTGACCTTTGACTCCCAAAAAAAAACAGCTCGTTTTCTCCTGCATTTTTGCCATGTTCTCCTTCTCTCCGCCTCTTCTAATCGCCTTTTTCCTTGCCCGAAACAGCTGAAATCGGCGGAAAAACAGAGGGCAAAAGTCGCCCGTTTCGCCCGTTTCGTAGAGTCGCCATGGCGATCGGAACTTGCTTTGATGGATGGGTGTCCTCTGCCACGTCACCGACACTTACCCTTTCTCGCCCTCACCAAATCCACCCTCCAGAGACTTTGTCGTCCAGAATGCGACGTATCAATCATCCGTGCCATCTCAATCCGCTACGTTGGCCGAAACAAAAAGAAGGAGGAAAAGGAAAGATTTCGGAGACTTTGTGGTTTTTTGACTTTTGCCCTTTTCATTGATCGGGGATCTATTCCCAGTTGGAACTGAAGCGTGCTTCCTCCCCTAATAATAGAACAAAAGTCGCTTCGTTTTCCTCTTCCCCGATGGAAGAGGTGACGAGTTGTTCGTCTCGACCTGTGCTCTCTCTCTTCCCATTGTTTTCCGTGTGAATGGGAATGAGTCGAGAGAAACCGAAAAGCCTCTCGGTTAATTAATTTCGATGGCACCGCATCGCGTTTCCTCTTGATACTCTCCGCACTTTTCCACAATAACAAACAGCCGGAGAGTCTCTTCGGAAGCGACACGTCATCTGGAGAAGGGGGATTTGGGTAGGTATCTGGATATGTACAGCTGTCGGGGGTGTATGGTAGACTAATGTGTTCTTATTCACAAAACAAATACTTCTTCAATGTTATAATCTTTTTGTACACTCTTCTGCATCAATTTATCTAAAACTTCCAAACCTAAACTTTCAGATCTCAATGCCAATGATCTCAACGTAACACACCGATAATGAAGTTCTCTCTTCATCATGTCTTATCCTCATTCCTCATTTCTACAGTACTATGGTATCTCTTCCATCATCCATGTCACCGTAATCCATCCCACTTCCAGCAACTACGGTTCCCTCCAACGAGGTCTTATCACATCGGGTCCATGCACATTTCCCCTTCCAACCACAGCCAATTTCAGTGTTTTCTGCCAGATCCCTTATCACAAGGTGCTTTCCCGTTCATCAATCTCTTATCAATCTCTTTTTCCAGACACCGTACGTCTGTGATCCAGGCGGTATTCTTTCGAGAACAGAAGTTGAAATGCTCCAGGCAACCGCTTCGAAACTCAACATGACGTCTTGTTTCTGCAGTCGCTTTGCCAGTTGTCAACCGGGAATCCGAATCGCCATAGTGCTTCTGCCGTTCGTCAGTTGGAACAGCATCCGGGAATGCGATCCCACGTACACTTCCTCTTCCATTTCCACCTCAACCATCCTCTACGCACAGCTTCTCTCCGCCCGATGGCAGGATTACTGTGACGCCGACGTCATCTTCGTCTACATCCAGAGCTGGCAGACCGAACGTCTCCGAACCCCTCTCCTGATTCCGCTCTTCGGAGATCAGTGGCCACACCTCCGTCGGTTCTCCATTCCGATCGTCACTCCTCCTCGAGAAACAACTCTGGTCTCTCTGGAGAATGCAATGTCGCATGCCAGTCGTCTCATCCACGTCGACCTCTCTCCGGTATTCATATTCAGTAGGAATCACGATCCACGGGACATGTTTCAGGCTCATGCAGCAATCCCAAGATGGGCCCTCGCATTCGGAGGAATCATGTTGTCGATTGTGGCTGCTGCGATGTACGTGGCAAATTGTATTAGTCAGAAGATGGGACAGAGGGTAAGCTCAAGTGATGGGGGAACTTTTTGAATTTGAACTTCAGAGACAAAAATCGCTGGTTCCGAAGCGTGGAAACGAGAAGTTCAGAGCCGGATTCGGTGGAGGTGTCATGATGAACAACTCGGGAAGTCAGAAGAAAAAGTCGGTGATGATGTTCAGAACATTCTCCAAGAACAACAGTAATCATAATAACAATAGGTTGTGAGAATTCGTGTTAGCCTTGCAAAGTTTTCGGTTAATTTGAAATTACATTCCGGGTCAGACTCACTTGTTTAAACTGATAAATATTTGCTTCTTCGTCCAATTTCACAATATAAAGATATTCAGTCCTTCTGATGCTTCAGTCTTGATCAGTCGAGCACAATCGATAAGACCGACTAGACGTCTCAAGAGTAGAGATTTCTCTCTCTATGAGATTTCTTCAACCACCGACAAGCATCCTGAACAACCGAAACACCAATCTGTCGGACTAGGGAGCTTTGTTCTCCACGCCTTCGGCAATGAATTTAATTCGTCTCAAGATTTTTGATCGAAAAGTATTGGAAAAGAAAAAAAGACGGATTTTGAGCCAAGTTATTCCTTGTGGCAACCTGAGGGAAGGTGCGCGCTCCCAGAAATGAACAGTCTCTTCTTCATTCCACTCACGTCTCTCGCCTTCCAAAAATGTATCAAATGGTTCAATCTTTTTCTCTATGAGCTTGTCCACTGTTTTCGAAATAAACTTTCAATCTACTTTATACAGTCTTTCTATGATTGGCCCGTTCTGAGGAACTCTGTGCTCCTTCGCGGCCGTGGCCTAGGTTTCCACATGCTCCGCCCACTACGACACTCCGCAAACCCACTTGCGCGATGTTTAGCGGAGACCGAAATTCCAAATTTACGTCCTACTTTCGTCTGTTTCCACGAGTTTTATTGGGTTTATCAACTTTTCTTTGTGTTACTATTTGATTTTTATTGCTCATTTTGCTCACAATTGTGTTAATTGCGCAACTTTCTCATAAAAAACCACCATTTCAACACCTTCGAACTTTCAGACTTATTGGGTTACACACTCGACGAAATGGTCGAAATTGATCTTAATAAAGAAAACGAAGAGGATTATTCTGATCCACCAGGATTTGTCGATGATGTCACCGATGACGGTTTGTGAATTTTTTTTATCAGATCGCTCTTCCACGTTTCGTTTTATTTCAGTGCTCGTTCCTGATGTTCTTCATCAGAAGCCCCATATCGATGAGTTCGAAGACAACTGCGTGTACATTACTGGAATCCCAGTTGTTGGAAGCGATCGTGTCGGAAGACTTCAGAGCGTCTTGAAGAAGGTGCTTGAGAAGATGGACGCCGGAGTCAAGCTCTTCATTCCGCTTAACCAGGAAGGAGGCTCTTGGGTAAGATATTCGTAAGCCGTTAAAAAGAGAATAAATTTGTTCAGGGTGTCCTTTTCACCGAGTGGCCTGATGCGAAGGTAGCTCAGTTCGCCGTCAAGAGTCTTGACGGATATGCGTTCGATAAGAGCCACATCTTCACTGCCCGCTTCTTTTCCGAAATGAAAAACTTGCGTGAGCCGGATGATCACTGGCAGACGCCAGAAAAGCAGCCGTACACCGATGTCGGAGATTTGTGGTGGTGGATGCAGAACGATCGTTGCCGTGACCAATTCGCCATCCTTTATGACAAGAACGCAGTGCCAACTGTCGGAGTCTTCACCAATATGAAGGGAAACGATCCAGAAATTGCCGGAGATTTGGACAAGGCTGAGAGAGCTGTAAACACTTATTTTCACCTAGAAAATAATATTGAACATCTTTCCAGAACTGGACCGAGACCGTCTTCACCTGGTCCCCACACGGTTCCTACCTGTCGACAATCCACAAGAGAGGAATCATTCTCTGGGGTGGATCTGAATACGCTCGCGCCCACCGATTTGCCCATGACAACGTGCAGTACATCGACTTCTCGCCTTGCGAAACTTTCCTGATAACATATGCCGCTCCTGAGGAGACAGAGAGGTGGTGGGATTGTGAAAAAGACAGTCTCCGCATCTGGGACGTCCGCACCGGAGAGTTGAAGAAGTCGTTCTCTACTTTCGAACTGACCGGAAGAACTCAACTGCCGACTTGGCCATTTTTCAAGTGGTCTTTCGATGAGAAGTTCTTCGCTTGTCTCAAGGCTCCAGAGAAGGACAAGCTCGAGAAAGAGAAGAAGGTTGACGGAATCTCCATCTTTGAGGCTGAGACCTTCGAGCTGTACGAGAAGCGCGCTGTGACCATCGAACACATCAAGCACTTCGAATGGGCACCAAATGCCAGCACTCTTGCCTACTATTCCGAGTGTACGGATGCCGTTCCAGCCGAGTTCGGACTTCTCCAGGTTCCATCGATGCAGAGACTTCGTTCTGCCCGTGTTCACAACGTTGCTGACGCTCAACTGTTCTGGCAGAAGAGTGGGAAACGTCTGGCTTTCTACACGATGAGATACAACAAGAAGGCGTACAGAGAAACTGGAGACGTCAAATATGTGGTGAGTTGGATTACCGTTTACTTCTTGTTCTACTCTTAACTTTTCAGGGAGGTTGCACTTACCACATTGACATCTTCGAGATCGACAAGAAGGACGTGTCTTTGATGAACTTGCCACTTGCTGAGCCATTCATCCACTTCGATTGGGATCCAGAAGGTGACAAGTTCTGCGTTCTCGTCGGAAACACTGCCAAGGCCACTCCAATGGTTTACAAGATCGAGCCCAACAGCCACGCACCGAAGTTGGTAAGCAAGTTGGATGCCGGAGTCCACTTCAACGAGGTGCAGTTTGCGCCGAAGGGAGGATGGCTCGCCGTTCTTGCCAAGGTCTCTTCCGGAGGAAACGTCTACTTCATTGACACTTCCCTCTCCGAGGCTAAGCGGACGAACGTGATTGAGCATCCGTTGTTCAACAAGGGATACTGGGATCCAACTGGCCGCTACTTCGTCACCTGCTCTACTCTTGGAGGAAGAGCCGGAGCTGATCTCGGATACAGAATTTTCACATTCCAAGGTCGTGAACTCTGCAGAAAGAACCTGGATCGTCTGGCACAGTTCAAATGGAGACCACGACCACCAGTCAAGTTGAGCGAACAGAAACAGAGAGAGATAAAGAAGAATCTGAAGAAGATTGCCGCCAGATTCATCAAGCAAGACGACGATGAGAAGTGCCGTGCCAGTCAAGAAGTCGTTGAGAAACGTCGCAAGATTATGGCCGCCTTCGACATCATCAGAAACCGGAACCGCGAGGAACTCGCCTCCCTTCGAGACGCCCGGATTGAGCTGCGAAACGGTGTCGACACCGAAGCAGAACTCGACGAAGACGAATTTGTGGACGAGGAAATTACTATTGCGCTTAGCACAAGCAAAACTCTTGCCCCTCTCTCAGAGGAGGACGAGAGGGACTAATTGCGTTAGATTTTTTCTTTTCTTTCCCGGTGTTGCTGCTCTTTTCTCCTTCTATCACCACTTTCTCCTAGTTTGTATTGGTTTGAAAAGCCGGAGGAGTGTGAAGAGCGGTGACATCTCTATCATCATCCTGTCGTTTTTTGCCACTCGGCATGTACTCGTTTTCTTCTTGTTGTCGTTCGGTCCGTCGTCTCAACGACGCCTTCTTTTTCGGTAAATTCAATTTTATGATGCCTGAATGGAGGCGGTTATGGGCTCCTTTTTCTGTTTCTAATATATTAATATTAAAATTTTGGTCGTTCTCCTGTTTTCTTTGTGAAACAAACTCTCATAAATAAATGTTGAAGAATTAAAATTGCGAAATCTTGTGTACTGCTCAATTGTTTGCGTAGACAACACCGGTTCTCACTATATTTGCAGGCTTTGTTACGAAATTCGCCCCTCATGTTTCATGACGCGTTCATAAAAGTGTGCATCATTGCGTGGTGGTGTCTGCACGACTCCACTAGAAATTTATGGCAATTGCATGCGTTTTTGTCTCTTTTCCCGTCAAGTTTATCGATTTTTGATTAGGGAAAAGCTCAGACATTTGATAACTTGTTCAAAAAATCGGTTCGGCCGATCTTCAGAATACCTACTGCTCTCTGAAACCTCGAATTCGAGCTTCCTGATTTTTGCAAATTAGTATGTCAAAAGCTCTCAAACAATAAGTCTTCCAGCAATTAACCTATGCACTCGTCGTTCTCGGAGCCCAATTCGCCATTGAAAGAGGTGCTCGGTGAGAAATGGCAAACGGCGTCTTGTAGCGATCTGGGAGCTGATTATGTCAAGGTTAATCCCATCTCTAATCTGATTAGTGTGCTAATCTTCTGATTTTCCAGCCAGGACCATTGGCGAAAGCAAAGTTCACAGCGTTGCGAAACAAGCGAGAAGCCATCGATCGATTTCTGAAGAAACACCGGGAGGAAGACCTCAGTTTGTACATTGGTGAGGCTTCTGGAAGTTGTTCCTTGTAGCAGTTGTATTTTGCAGATGAATTGCGAGATTTTGCGATTTCTCCAGGTGGCTTAGTAGACGACGAGTTCAGAGCTGTTATTTGGCCTGTTTTATCTGCAAATTTGGTTATAAACGATGATTTGGGTAAGTTGCTTTGAGTTGCATAACTGCATAACGCCCTTCGGAATTCAGATGACGTTTCCTCTTCGTATGACTCGGATTTCGAATCAGCGCAATCAGATTTCGATGAATCACCTGTCTATGAAGTGAGTCTAGTGGAAAAATAGCAAAAGATTATAAATAGAATCTTATAGGAAATCGGTGAGCTGACATTGGAAGATCTCAAAGGACACAAAGAATGGAATCAGGTCGAACTGGACGTCCACCGAACACTCTCCAGATTCCCTCCGAACATATCGGACACACACCGAGAAGTTCTGCAGACGGACCTCATTCCACTGATCGTACGGGTGCTCAGTATCAATCCGAGGTTCAACTATTATCAAGGATTCCATGACATTTGCCTGACAGTTCTGCTCGTTTGCGGCCAGGAAGATGCTCTCCCGGTGTGCTCGAACCTCGCCAAAAACGGCTCCTTCAACAATTATCTTTTGAAAACCCTGGAAAAGTCAGTGGTTCGTGAGCTCGATCTGCTCTACGTCATCCTGTCTCGCGTCGAACCGACTTTGGAACGAGTGATGCGATCCGTGGAACTCGGCACGATGTTCGGACTCTCATGGCCACTCACGTGGTTCAGTCACAGCCTGCAACAGTATCAGCAGATCGTGCGGTTCTTCGACGTCTTCTTGGCCACCTCGCCGCTTCTCCCGATTTACGTCTCGTCAGCAGTGGTTGTCTACAGAAGAGCGAGTATTCTGGCGTGTGAAAGGTGAGGAAAAAACGAATACATAGTCTTAGGCAACACATTGCCTTTCAGAGAGATGCCTTTTCTTCATCGACTCCTCACTGAAATGCCACGAGAATTGCCGATCGACGCGATAATCAAAGATGCAGTCTACTTGTCGAAACTGATGCCGCCGTGTCTACTGAAGACGAAGTACATGAACGAGTACCGGAGAATCGTAAGTGTCTTATTCGTATCCTTCAGCAATGAAATGTTTCCAGGTTGCGAAACCCCCCAGAACAGCCGTCAAAACGATCCCCCGATACGCCCTGCAGTTCATGTTCGTCGCCGGAACCGTCGGAGCAGCAGCCAGCTTCTTTTTCTTCAAACAGATCCACCCGATGTGATTTATGTGTATCCCGCCGTCCCCGAATGTGCATAACTAGAGTGTCTATCCGCCTTCTGTCTGTACAGCCCGTATCCATTTTCAGAGCTTCCATCTCAGTTGTTTCGAGCAGTCTCCGACTAGATTTGTAACTAACTTCAGATTCCTATAGCTGCTTCTACGAGCATCCTGTATAGAATCTCCCGTCTCTCTCGCTCATTCCCATTTCCCGATTCTTTCTAAACAGTATTCCCATCAATCAATAAATTCATTTTTATTCTTGTTTAGTTCAATTTCTTCGGGGCGGAGCCTGCCACAGATTCATAGTTGTTCATCTCGATCAATTCGCGCACTTTCGAGACGATTCCGACGATTCTCGCTGAAATTTGAAACCCGTGAGATGTCGGCCGCATGCAATTTGCCAATATAAGAGTTTTCAGCGTTTCGCAACAGTTGTCGGTCCGGAGTCGGTGAGTTATTACAGAATTCAAACGCTCATCGGCAACTATTGACCGTCGTTTTGCAATTTTCAGGAATTGAAAAAGCAAAACCACGGTCAAGTTGATGCCGATGGGAGGGGGCGTCTCCGAGAAGACAATTTCAGATAACCCACCGACGCCGGACCGCAACTGAAATGACTGCTGCCGCTGGCGTTTATATACTTGTTGGCTGGCAAGCGGCCGACATTTCCCTGGTTGCGATGGAGCGATTTTGCTGCGAAACGCCACGAAACTAACAATACGCTGCGTCGAGAATAGGGATTCTAGAAGAGAGACACGCAGACATGAAGATGAGACGGAGAAGACGAAGGTCCCATTGGATCAGCCTGGAAAATAGAGGATTCTCGGAGGCTTCAGGAGACAATTCACGATGCAATGAACGACTCTTGCGCCACAAAGATCGCATAAACTGTCCAGTATTTGACGAGAAATTCTTGTTTTTCCTTCAGGAGAAGCTGATTTTCAGCGGGAGATTGAGAAGAAGAAGCTGTGGAAATGGTGAAGAACGTGGGAACGATGAGGGTCTGAAAAAGTTGTTTTGGACGGGGAATATTGGGTCTCGGACGGACCATGAACACAGTGATTGCTCCGATGGCGTCGTGAAGGAGCACGAGAATCAGAAGGAGCGACGTGGCCCCGTACAAACAATGTTCTCTCCGTCTGCCGACGACTCTTTCGATTTCAGAAATCAGCGGTTCGTAAGAGTTCGGAGCGTAGAGCACGTTGCAGACGAGCGCGTTCATCTTGACCAAGTCCACCTCGTCCCAGGAATTCATCAATTTGCGTCGCTGGACGACTGGCTTCGGATCGCTCTTGTGGGTCGAGGTGAGGTAACTGGCCAGTGTCGACAGGAATCCGTTGTTCCGTTTGGAGGCGGCGAGCGAGTTTGGAGCAGTGTTCTGGATGGAGGAGAAGCTTCTGGAAGAGGCGAGAGACTCACATTTTCATGCAAAGAACGTTCAGGGGCAGCGACGGTTATCGACATTCTAACCGGATCAATTGGAATGTGATTCTGTGAAAATGGGAAATAAAATGAGGAATTGAGAGGTCCGTGGATGGGAATTCGATACGTGAACCCGTAAGACTTCTTCTGATAACAGCCGGACCTAGATGTTATCAATCCGTTCCTCTTCTGGTGTCTTTCTGTTCAGCTAGTTTATATTCTTTGTTGTTCACATTTCAACGAAGTTAGGAGCAAAGAATTGTTTTATTTACTATTTAGTGGCAATTATAGACCTGGAGTTGTCTTGTGAGGGGATACAAACTCGAAAGAGGGGACTTTGTTGTAATGTGGATACGTGGGATTGTTGATAACAGGCATCAGGTGTTCGTACATGATAATCAGCAGAATAACGCAAGAAGTGTAGACGACGACGAAAAGAGACATTTCCTTCTTGGAGAACGGATTGTCCTCGGTGTAATCTGATGGCAGCGAGTACGTGGAAGCCATGGAATCAATCGATAGTTGAGAACAATTGGGGAGAAGGTAAGAAGAAGGTGCCGATGAGAAGATGAGAAGGGTGGGAAGGTCGGCACGGATTATCCATCCAGCAAACATGGGGAACTGGGAGAAGCAGACAGGGAGAGACAACGAACTGTTCCGTTTTTGAACGAGCAGAGGCAGTTCGTGCAGCAGGGTGAATCCACGTCATAACAGAGCAAGTTATATCGGGTTTCGAGTGGTTTCGGACGTGTCGAACTAAAGGGGAAAGCTCCAAGGTGGTCGGCAGTTTGTTGCTTGTTGTGGACCTTGGAAAATCTGAAATCTTGGTCATGTTTTCAGCTGATGAACAATTCAGATGGGGAAACCCTGTAGTTGTGTTGGTGCATAATATGAACATAAATTGTTTTGTTTTCAATGATGAGAAGCTGCAAATGACTACAGTATACCAAAGACTTCTCAGGTGTGTCTTGTCGTCTTCTAACATGCCGGAATCCCATCAGCAAGCCTCATTTGCTAGACGGCTCAAGACCCCAGAATATAAGGTTTCCGTGGACATCCTCTTCCTTTTTTTCGACCAAAGTCTCACGGAATCATCAAGAATTCCATATTCCCTTCGACATCTTCTTCAACTCTTATCACCTGACTCTGCCGTTAATCCCTCCCAAATGGTAATCTCTCGCCTCGGTCAATCAACCAGATTCTCTTTATATTTGCTCCTTGGTGCCAAAAAACTGCCCGTGCTCTCTCTCTGGATGTTTGCTTTGCTCATTTCGATTACTTCTTCCAGTGAACTTGTTCTTTCCGTTTCTCTGCGTCTCTCTGTTTGCTTTGCTCTTTCGTCGGAAGGAAATGACGGAGAGGCGAATGAGTCCCCAACCCCCAGCCACTCTCGTTTTTCTCTCCCAGGATTATTTATGGAAAAAGAGAGAGAAATCGAGAATATACGTTGAGAGATAGACGTAGTAGTAGCCAATTTCATGTGCAAATGGCTCTAGTCAATATGTTGTCGACTCCCGAGGTTGCATATGCTTTTATAACAATTCCACTTGTTTTCTTCGCATTCTGCTCACTTTTGCTCTACATTTTTGTATATTTGGTCAGTGTGTTGTTATGTACAAACCTATGACATTTCAAGTTTTCAATTCCGAATCTGTCATCTACAGTATCCCAGCTCATGCCTTGGTGATTTGATCGTAACTTCAAATCCACCACCTGAATTCTTCCTAACCTTCGAAATCTTATCAATGAATCGTTATCAGTGTACTATCCCTACAAACTACAGTAGCTACCACGTCATCTTGCTTATGTTCTGTTGGTGTTGACCTATTCTCGGGGGTGGTTTGTGTCACCCAATATGCCGATGACGTGTCAGTTGAACTTTCTGTGACTTCTGCCACGTCACCCAGCTGTTTCAAAACTTCTCTGTGACTTGTACAGGTCCCCTGACTCACTTATATGTACACAGTGACAAGTGTTTCTTTTCTGTGCCTCTCTACCACCTCTTCATCACTCACTCTCTCTCCATCCAGCCTTTTTCCTCTTTCGCTCTCTGATCCTCTCCGGGCGCCACAGTCTCTCGTCTCTCATCACCGTTCCACTTTTCATTCGATGAGAAACATAGAGGAAGGATGCAACTGTTCCGTTTTCTCTCTCGAGTGTTTCTTTGGTTTTTAGTCGTTTGCAAATGTTATTTTCAAAACTGATCTAATCTGAAAGCAAATGTGACGTTAGTCGCCCAAACCAGAGTTAATCTGCCGATTTTTGAGATTTTGAGACGGAAAAAGCGTAGAAACGTGTGTTTTTTCTTTGTAAAACAACCGCGCACTTTCCAAAACTTTCGCTTTAGAAACCGAAAACGACGCCTTCTTTTCCTGTTTCTTTCCTTATCTTTCTGCTTGAAAAACGAAAAACTTGGACCAGCGCTGAAGCGGCGTATTACGTATTTCTTATCGCCGATGAACTTGACTTGCAAAAGCGCAGTTATTTTAAGATATTTGCATTTAACTGGAGTTGTGTTGATTATTTGATTACTGTACTGCTTCAGCTATCCGTAACTCTGCGTATGGTCTTGCGTTTTCAGCTCACAGCGTTTCTTTGAAATATCGAGTTGATTCTTTCTCACTTTTCAATCAGATTTGCCGGAAGTTGTCGACTTTCCGCACTTTTTGGGTCCTTTGTCACCTGATTCCCGTCATTTCCTCTTCCATTCCACTCTTCGTACACCAATAACATTCTTCCGTTTACTTTTTCTCTTCTTTCTCCTCCTCTCCCTCTATTTTTCATCGATTCCCCTCAAAATTGCTCCAATTTCTTCTCATTTTTCCTCCGAAATATGCTTTCTCAAAAAATTGAGACCATATTTGCTCATTTGAAAAGTCAAACAAATAGTGAGTCATAAATCATGAATGATACACACCCAAAGTGAGCCAAATTCTTCTCGAATAACCAGAAATGTCAGTGAGTGTTATCACATCGTGACCGTTATCATTCATATCATGACCCTGCTCCCTTCCATCAAAACCTGTGAATTTTGCTATAAAATCGAAAACTGAAAGCAAAAATCAGTAATCGAGCGCCCGACAAGTTGGCGTGTCTCTCTCCGTTTGTCATTGTCTCTAATCCGCATAGTTATCACCCCATCATGTTATAGTTAACTCCGAATCAACCCCGCCCTTTCACTTCTTATCACTTTCATCAGAATTCCAATTTTAGATGAAACACGAGGAGCACGGAGCAATGCGGGCAGTACTGGATCTCATCGGCTCTGTAATGCTTCCACAGGACAAGTCCAACTGCTCCGATCGACACGACACCCCGTCGGCTCCAGAATTCCTGAGGAGTAAGTCATCTATATCCTTCCACCCGATAACCCTCCTGTTTCCAGACCTGCAGCCCTTCCAGACGGTGCTCCTCTCGATCGCCTCCGTCTCGACCGTCATCGTGCTCGTCCTCTCACTTGTTCACTGGTTCTATGTGTACAAGTACGTGTCAATAGAGAAACGACGAAACAAACTCTACTGGCTGATTGCCGTATTCCCCGTAAGTCCCTTGCACTTCCCCTCCCCACGACGGTCTCTGATCCTTCCAGGTCGCATGCACGTGTTCCTTCATTGCCATGTGTGTCCCTCGGACGGCAGTCATCCTGACATGCATCGGAGTCCTCTACTACCTCATGTGCCTTTTCGTCATCGTTTCCCTGGCAAGGCACTTGTTCGGCGGTCGCGAATCCTTCTCGACGTGTCTACAGTACGACGACAGGCCCATCGACTTCCGATCACCGCCGTTCTGCTGCCTTATTCCACGTCTTCCCACTGCCAGATCCACTGAGTAAGTCCCTCCGAAATTCCAACTTCTTTTCATAAAACTGCTTCCAGAAAAAACATTCGCCGTCTGGAATGGTGTGTTCTGCAAGCCCCGATTGTCCGATCCATCATCATCTTCCTCGACGTCGTCGCTGTCGCCGAGATGCGAGAAGAAGCGACTCCGTACATCCGCTACTCCGACATGGCCTCCCTCTGCTCCCTGCTCCTCGCCATCTTCGGGGTCCACACCCTCGCCAGAGTCACTTCAAACAAACTCTCGGCCTACTGTTTCATGTCGATGTTCCGATTAGTCGACATCTCGCTGCTCTTCTTCTCTGCCCAGCAGCCGATGATTTTCCAAAACGTTCTGCTCCGATTCAACCTGATCTCGTGCGGGCCACTCTTGAACGCACAGGAGAACGCTTACTGTAAGCTTCAATTCCTTTCGAACCAAGGTGATAATATTGTCGTTTCAGTCGTATGCAACTTCATCATCACCTGTGAAATGCTGCTGCTCAGTGTGCTCGCCACTTGGCTCCTCGCTCCTCGTCACAATGCCATGTTCGATGCGTACCGTCCGTCGATGGCTCTTTCGGAAACGTCCGCTTCACTCAACGAGACACGTCAATCGATCATCGAGCACGGAGAATTCTAACAACTTCATGTTTCATTTTCTGATCCAGATCATATCAAAATTCTAGTCAATTTCCCCCAGATTCCATTGATCTCATCCATTGTCCGGGTCTGCTACTGATCTAGTTTTCATTCACTTTTCCTTTTCCCTGTGCATATTACTTACTTTTGTGATATTGAAATTGATGTATTTTACCGCTTTTGTAATTTTTTTTGCTCATTCTGTGAAATTTGTGAATAGATTTGTTAAATTTGCTAGATAAACATGAATAAACGTATTAAGAATGTACAGAACTTTTCACAGACAATGTTTCTTTATGATCTTGAAATGAAATTTGCAAAAATATGTGGAAAAAGTCCAAAAATCGAAATAAAAAGATTTTTCTTTGCGTCTCTCTTCATATTTGAAGACCCGCCCATTTTGTTTAAAGGCGCACGCAGTTGGCTGGCCGGCGGGTCTCGCCGCGCTCGCTCTCTTTTGCAGCCTCCGCCACAGAATCCTAAAATTTTTTCCATTTCTTTTCGCGATTTTTCACTGTTTTCAGCCAAATTTTTTAATTTTTTTGCGAAAAATTGATTTCTAAAAAAATTGTGAGCGTTTAGAACCTATATTCGCACGAATTTCCGATCCTTTCGCTTGAAAAACGAATTTTTTAGACAAAAATGTTCAAAAATTCTCCCTGATATGAAAAGGCTAAATTTTTTGTTTCTTTGCTATTTGGTGTGTACCTTAAATTCTTTGTTATTTTTCCTTGTTACTATTCTTGAAACTCGTTTTCTCTATCATTTTTCTGCATCGAATATAATTTTTTTCCAGATGACTAAGGGTACTCAAGCTTTCGGAAAGAAGCACGTCAAGTCCCACACGCTTTGCAAGCGTTGCGGACGCTCGTCGTTCCACATCCAGAAGAAGCGTTGCGCTTCGTGCGGATACCCAGATGCCAAGAAGAGAACCTACAACTGGGGAGCCAAGTCTATCCGCAGACGCACCACCGGAACTGGCCGCACTCGCCATCTGAGAGACGTCAACAGACGCTTCAGGTAATTTTTTTTTTTTGAAACTTACCGTAAAACCTCTAATAGAAGGGCATCCCCTTCTATTTTTCAACAGCTTCTCCCGGTCGTCCTTATATTAGAGGTTGCCCTTCTAATAGAGGTTTTACTGTATCAAGAAGTGATTGTATGGAAGTAGTTTCAACTTTCTATACATGTGTCAGCTAAAATGAGACAGTTTGAATATTCCGACTTTGAACTGCCCTTTAGGAATATTACATTTTTCCTATAGCCGCATTTGATCTACAAATTTGAAATCTTAAATTTAAAATATAAACTTTCTTTTTCAGAAACGGATTCCGCGAGGGAACCACCCCGAAGCCACGCGTTCAGCCGTCCAACTAAATTGTTGCTGTTAACTTGTTGACAATAAAAAAGTCATCGTTTTATATTGAACTGTTTTCACACAAAAAGCAAAGAAACCGGGTAAAGCTCAATAATTTATTCGTAAAGTGGGTAAAATTTTCAAAATTGTCTTCTATATCTGTGGTCCCGAAGTTCCATAGACCAGTCTCCAAGATCAATGACATGTAGGACGTCGGATAGTTGAATGTTGTCTGTCGATAAATGTACAAGCTCCTGAAAGCATATAGTTACAATCATGTAATGCGTTATCACTCTTACCATGATGGATGCAACTAATAGAACCATCTTCGAAACACGAATGCCTACTTGCTCTTCTGGCAATTTGACACAATGGCCGAGCAGCTCCAAGTAATAGTCTCTCGCTCCGGCCAGAATATTTTCAGTTTTTGGAGTGACATTCGGTACAGCTATAAAGACACCCTTGGACTTTGAACTTCCTCTCAGAACTCACGATCTGCCAGGATGACCATGACCGCACCAACCATCCTCTCTTCGTCCGAGAGGTTCAACCTCTTCAGCGGCTCCACCAGGTTCTCCAAACTCTTCTGCGACACTCCACAATAGCTGGAATTAATCATTTCGATGTTGCGGTCGTTCGATGATTCCCCGTACTCTACATACTCAATTCGGACGCCAAGCTTTCCCTCCGTTCGTGGCATCTCTTCGATCTCGGCCGGATGGTAGGATCCATTCGCATAGCACACTCCGTTGCACCCCGCCTGCGCCGACCACGTCGAGCACAACCACCAGTAGAAGGCGGCGAATCTCGACTTGGCAATCTTCATTTTATCTTCTTCGCACACATCTTCAAGCTGTTCGATAGACTTGAGGATGTCGGCGTACAGCACGAATCCCCTTCGGAAGTCCGCGACGACGTCAGCCAGCGTGGCGATTCTCTCTCCTGTCGGTGTCAGCGGAGTTCGTGACGAGACCACCTTGGTGTTGTAGAAGGCGTACCGGAAGTCATATTCCCCTGGATAAGTGATGTTCCAGAGCTCTTCCGGGTCCGTTCTCTGATAAACTGCTCGGAGGTTGTTGATGATCGTCTCCTTCTTGATCTCGGACTTAGTCCTAACCGTCTCCTTACAGGTTTGTGTCCCGATGCTCGTGACCTCCGGAAGTGCTTCTTCGTCCCACTCTTGGTCTTCGACAGTGTCCCCTTGGACAGCCCGTGGATTCATTCCGACGTTCAGGCATCTGGAGAGACGGCACGAACGACAGGCGTTTCTCTGTTCTGAAAACGACTTTCTAGAAGAGAGGAATGTAGATGTTAGAATAAGGGACACGGTAGCCGTATTTCGTGTTTTTGCTGGCAGGTGGTTGGAAAAGTCACATAATCAAATGGAAAGATCACCTGCTGAGCCAATATATTCACACCAATCAAAGTTCATTAGTCAGCTTCCAAATCATCAAACGATCAGGAGATCAAACCGTCGGAACAGCTCATTCAACTACCGTACATCATCCGATTCTTACCTTTTGCCACCAGACATTTTCCTCCGTGACGGCAGGCATACGTGCGGTTCTTCCAGATGCTTCTCCTGAAGAACCCCTTGCATCCGTTGCACGCATTCACTCCGTAGTGCTTTCCGAGGGCCTGAAACCAAAGATTCTGAGATGAAAGAGATGCTCTGTTTTCTTTTCAGATCGGGATCAGATTCATGGCCAGGTTCAAAAACTAATCAGCTGATCGGATTTCAAGGTTCACAAGTTTGCGTCTGAAGCGGTCAGAGTGCATAGAGATTGATTTCGAAATGAACCTGATTTTGGAATGAACCGGATCTATTCTCGAAGAAGCGATCTTTGTATTTCTGGCAATTGGATTCCCTTCCGAATCAGACTTACCACATCTCCGCAGACGGCGCATATGAGCGATTTGCGCTGCGACGGCCGCGGTGGCGAAGAAGACGTCGAGGCCGCCGACGAGCTTATCGAGTCGACTATCATCGGAGGGAGAAGGTGCTGGAAGATGGGATCGGATAAGATCGCAAGACTAGACACTAGTTTGGGAAGGGAAGATCGCTCGGTATTCACGGAGAGAAAGCGAATAAGAAAAAAAAGAAGCAGAAGGTATTTGACGTCAAACTGCTCGCAGACCAAACCAAACTTGGCCTATGAATAGAAGGTATTAGAGGAGAAAAGACACCTGACGATCTTCTGATTCTTGTTTACACTCAGCTTCTTCTTCTTCTCGAGAAATGGTCACTGAGAGCTCAAAACTATCACGCACACTGCGGGTTCAATGGGTCCGATTCTCCGGAGGAGAGGAACCGAAACGAAGCCGAAAAGGGGCGAGGGCGATAATAAAAACTGCCAATGGAGGATGGATGGGGGAGGGCGGAGAGTGCAACGAGTTCAATAACCGAACGGAGACAAGAGACAGCACAACACAAACAACTCGTTTAGTCGCGGAGACGTCTTTTCTGGAGGGACCAGACTAAATATTTCTGGAGAGAGGCCAACCAACGAGATCAAGTTGCACTGGGAAGCGGGGGAAATTGGAAACGAAAAATGAGGAAACGTTTGGCATTTGGGGATTGGTGGACAGGGCAGAAGCAGGAAACAAGTCAGAAAACTAGATCCTAGTCTGGCGAGCCGTGTCTCCCATGGAAACAGCCCAGACACTGCTCGGGGAAGGGATCGAAAGTTCAGAACAAGAGGGCAAAGTACCAAAAGCGGCTGTTTTTGGAGAACATGCATTCGTTGCATTCCGTCGGGAATGATCACGCGTTGATGACTGTGGCTGGGCTCTGATTGGTGATCTTTCGATTCCATACTAGAATGTGGTCGGGACACAGTAGACGGTTTGCACATTGAGACGGACACGACGAAACTACGTCAACCGGGTATTTGTAATCTTCTGCTTCGATGGGAAAGTTGAAATTTTCAAAAAAGACCGTGAGCTTCGGTCGAGCCGCCCGAGCCGAAAGTCCCGTCTGAATTGTGATTTTCAGATGACGTGAACTTTGGAAAATATCTTTGGAACCATATTTTGTGCTCAGCTTCTCTGACAAAAAGTTGTTTGCAGAGGGAAGAACAGAGCGTTTTGTTCGTTGCAAAAAGTTTCGAAACTGTTGGAACAGTCTGTGGTTGGATGGACCGGCTCGGGAAAGTTCAGACTACGACCGAGATTAAGACGATATCTAGGTGCGTGCGGGCTTCGGATCGTCTATTTGTGCAAGCTTCAATATCAAATAAAAATGACGTTTTCTTCGGCTCAAGACCTAAATTATAACAGCCGGGGAAATAATTAATGGGTTTCGAAAATAGACAGAAGTGAGTAAGAAACCAAGACAAGACAGTTTCTAACGCGAGGACGCAACGGGACAAGATTCGCATCTCACCGATCGGATCGGTCCCATTTCGGTGCTGGGGAAGGCGGGTGAGTGTGTGTGTGTCCTTTTCGACCTGGAGAGACTATTTCTTGAAATATGATATTGAGACAATTTGGAAGGAAAAGAACAAGAAGATGAAGAGTTCAATGAGACCTGGTGCCACGTCAGAGATCAAAGTGGTGTCCAGGTGGAAATGAAATAGAGAGAGAGAGAGTAGGAGAGTGAGAGATAGAGAGAGAAAGAGCATATTGTAGAAGAAGTGCGAGAACTATACGAATAATGAGGTTGTCGAGAGAAAAAGGCGAAACTCCGTCTCGGTCTCTCGGTCTGCCCTTCTTCTGGCAATAATCGGACTGTTTGATCGGCCGTCGCCAATCGGTCGACTCGTGCGAGACACTGTGCCATGCGCGGAACCGCAGACTTTCATGCAGATTTCGAAAGAATCAGAAGATCAACAAGACCGCATACTCTGCGAGAAACGAACGTAAATGTGTGTGTCTCAAATCAAATACATCGAAGGAGAATAGAGACCACAATGATTCGGAGAAATCGAAGTGAGGACTGATAAGATATGATGGGAAACGGGGTTGTTGCATCAAGTCGTCGCCTCCTTGATCTCAGATGTCTGGTGCGGAGACGGGAACAAAACGAATTGTTGTGAGGTGCCCTTTGGCTCACAACAGCTGACTTCAAATGAGAGGAATGATCCCGTTGATCTTGTGATTCTGAGAGTAGTTCACGGAGCTCTTTGAGCCGAGAATCCAAAGATTCAGTGTCATTTGGGCAGGAAGAAGAAGTTTCGAAACATCTCTTCTTCCTAGATCACACAGGAAGGGCATGGGGAGGATTTCGGGCATTTCAGGATGATTGCCTTTCAGATCCTGAGATCACACGGATAAAAGACCAGAAAGGCATGACGTGGCGAGGTAGACGGCGATCTGGATGACCGAGAAGAAAGAGGAGGAGTCTGCATAATAATAACAAACAAGCGGCTCTTCCTGGAGTTAGTCACCCGACCAAGAGATCCAGAGATCCTCGATCTAACTAGCCTCACTAGCATGGATTGACCCGAAAATAGAATAACACCAAACTCCACGCACTGCTTTTTTATACGTGGATAGTTTGATCGCGATGAGCTGGCTACCGTAACCCCGGGAGGCTCCGCCTTCTCCGATCTTTCGATTCTTCCCGGCCGCCGGTAAACAATTAGTTGTTTGTGTGTGAATAAGGGAATGAAGAAGCGTAGATTTGGTCGGCTGGATTGTTTATTCAGCAGGGACCGAGTTCAGAATCACAATTTCAGAATCGCAGATGATGAGTTTGGAAGAGAAAGAGACGCCTGTCTACAGAATGATCAACAACAGACGGAGACCAAGCGGGTCGTCGTCGACTTCTCCGCGCCTGTACACAATTCGATCCGATTGATCGTTGTGTGATCATTTGAGTGTTTGATCTCATTCCCTCACTCTCTATCACTTCTAGCTGTCTATTCTCAACTGCTTGCCTCGTGGATCCTTCTCTCATTATCTTTTTTTGACTTATCGAACTCAATTCACTACCGTACTGACCCTTCCGATCTTTCTCAAATGTTCAAATGTTTGTCCGAATCGGGGGCCTCCGCAAAAACTCTTGAGAGTATAAATAGTAACTCTAAACTGGTTTCCCAAAATAGAAATGACCACCGGGACGGGTAAGGCCAGAGAGCAGCCGGTAAGTGTGCAAACTTGACCCAGTTCATCAAATCGGAAAACGAAAGAAAGTACTTCCGTTTTGGATAAGGAAACGACGGAAATAGAACATTACGGATATAGTAACGGAGAGTTGCGAAGTGGGAAAGTCAAATAAGGAACAGGGTACTGTAGCGGTTGTGGCGTTGAACTTATTGAGAGAAGGGGAACGGTTCTAGAATGTTCGGCGGATTGCTTCGAACCGCTTGACTGAATCAGAATTTCTGGTTGTATACAGTTACATTATTAGCTCTTGTTTCAATTAGAATCTGCATTTAAAACAACGAAAAGTTCTAAAGTGGCTATTCCTCACTTGAACCCATTCCTCCTAAATCTGTAAATATACGACTCCGCCCACTACGTATATGGATTCTTTCTGGAAATGTCTCGTTACAGTAATCCCTTTCCCAAGGTTCTCAGAATGCGGAAGTTATTCTGATCACGGAGTGACGTGCTTCTCCACCTCCGTGCCATTTCGAAATCTTTCAATCTTCAATCCCGGCTCAGCAACAATACTCTCTAAATAGCCTGCGCAAGATCACGGAGCAGCTGACAAGGCTCTGATCTTCTGACTTCTCCTGCTTTCTTAACTAGAGCTTAGGACAGACAGCCTACTTGCAACTTATTAGGTCGACGTCACGGAATAATAGGGCTTCAAAAAGAGAAAGAGAGAGTTGGACTTTCGAACTGAGAGGCGGCGAGGCTGCAGTTGTTGCGAGTGTCGGCCATCAGGAATTGTATGCACTGTGAGAAACTGTCTGAGCAAACGAAACGAAGAGGATCGGATGAAAAAGACAGACGGGAAAAGAAGTTTTTGAACTCCTTGACTTTTGATCCGTTGTAAAGGGGCGACTGCACAGATCATGAACACTTGCATGTGATGCTTCGCATGACAGAGTTCAGGAGACAGAATGGCGATAATGGAAGAAAACAGAAACTACAAGTTCACAAGATCGGAAAGAGAAGTCAGAAGAAAAGAAAAATGAGGGAGTGAGGCGTTGTGTCAGGCATAAAAATTGGATAGAGAGACCTTGATTGACCTCACTGAACTCGAAGGCAAAACAAATGAAACAAAAAAGAAATGACTCAATTTCACGAAATAGAGAATCTCAAAAACGATTACTGTAACTATTCCAAACATCAGCTGTCCAGCCAGTCAGCGCAATTATTCCCTCGTGGAATCTTTGAACAGATGAGCAGACATGACTTAGTATACCTATTTCAAGATTATAGAGCTAGGAGCAGGTACTATAAAATAATGACTGGGAAATAGAAAAGTCTGTCAAAAATGAGGGGCCAGACACTTCAGACAAAGTCTGCAAGAACTTGGAATTGAATTGGTCAATTGAACAGACACTTTTCTGACGATCTTCTAACTGCTAAATTGAATCTCTTGCAAATTCTCGGAATGTTCAGGGACTCAGAGAGTCTAGTACCGGTATGAGACATTCGACCCAGTTCGAGAACACTAATCCGGATTTATTTGAGATCTGTGAACTCTCGTGAAACATGTCGAACACAACCTGCAGATCGCTGACTAACTCCGCCGAAACCATGTAATTTGGTTGTCGCGAACGACCGAAAACGGGAGGCAGTCAACGACTAGACATCGCCCACTCCCACGCGACAAACAGTCTTTGGCCAGCTGCTCCGCTCCTAAACCGCCTCCTATTAACCATTCCTGCATGCTCATTTTGATCTTGAGCTCAAAAATCTTGACGTCGTCTTCTCCTGCATTTTTTGGTTTCCCGCAGGATTTGCACTCGATGAACTTGGCATGAAAGGATGCACGTAGAAGCGGAAAGAGTGTCACATGCATTGGAAATTCTCCGAAAGAGTATAGTCTCTTCCCGGGATTATGCTCGGCGAGCCGCGATCTTTTCATCCCATTTCATTATTCGGTTATTTTTGGTGGAGACGACGGACAGACTAGTTGTGATCGAAGACCGTTTCGGTGGAATGTGCAATTACTAGTCAGGTGGCGAGGAGACAGACAGGAGAAGCCGAGATTCAGAGAATAACCGAAGAGTGTGAACACACTGATATACGAAAGGAATTCGGAATTGCAGTGTTTACTCGGGTGGCCGAATCGTGGGAAAGAATGCAGGTGAGTGTGTAGTTTGAGGAAACGAAGTGGATTGAAAAGGGATCGAAAGATCTTCCGGAAACGGAAAAAGGTACGAGTACAGAGAGTGAAGGCCTTTTGGAGAAGGGTTCAAAGAGGTCAGGAGAGAAGGAAAGAGAGAGTAGGGAATGGGAGAGGCCTCGATTTACATATACATGTATTTGTGGGGAGGCCTACTCAGCAGAGAGGTGAATGACGCCAAGTTGCACCCGGAGGAGAGACGCAGACGGTGTGAACTCGATGAACCGGGAGAGCAGGCTCAAATGTTTCAAGGAAGCCAAACTAGAGAGAGCAAAAGGGAAGGGCAAAAGGGGCTAGAGCCAACGGTCAGGTTGGAGGAAGAAGAAGAGGAATTGCAAAGGGAAGGAAGCGAGGAGGACGTCATGGAATTGAAAAGGAGTGTGATCTCTGCAAAACGAAACGGAAACCGGCGCAGGGAGGGACGTGGCAATGGGTTACGGTAGGTGGAGAGATCAGAAGGACCAAGTTGGTTCCAGCAAAACACACAATTCAGCAGTCATCCTTGTTTTTTGACGTCTTCTCCAGTGGACAAGAGGCGAGAAAAGATTCGTTCCGGGTTTTCCTCAGACCACGAAATAGGCAAAACAGACACCTTTTCTCAGATATTAAATTGTGCTTTGCTTGATTGCCCACTCACATAAAAGATTCAAAGAGGTCAGGAACACAGCATGTGCTTTTGTTCTGGGATCAAGACCACTGGTCGAGATGTTTCCAAGAGATCCGAAACAAACTTGGAGAAGGGAGCTGGGGAGGTGTACTCCTACTGCAGCTGCCCCGAATAGACACCAATTTCTACTGCACATAATAGACACATCTTGCTCTCCGGTCCCCATTCAAATCTCGCTTCCTGAAACGGATTAAATCTCGTGTCGTAGGGTTGTGTGACGTGGAAGACCTTCTACTCGACGCTTCCACAACTTGAAAACATCAGCTCGTGCTGCTGCTCCAACTCCAGATGACCAGTGACTCATCACGGGATCGAAAACCAGGCAGAGGTGATCTCATTTGCTTTCTCACACTCGCAAACCGAATCAACATATCCCATTTTGTTTTCGAGGCTCTCTTTGATCCAGGGGTCAACCTCCACTTCTCAACGTGATCCCGATGGACTCGAGAGGCTGCTGGCGAACGGAAGAATGCGAGGAAGCGAACACTTGGACTAGTTGAACTTTGGTTTCAATGACTGACTGGAAGCAAAATGGGGGAAGGGAAATTGTGTTTAGGGGGCGAAGACAAATAGTAGGAGGGCGCTTGGTTTGGTGGTGCCGTTGATTTGTACAAGTGTGTCTGGCCGGCGGGGAGTTTCCCGTTGAAGCTGAACTTTGGTTGCGGCGACGCGGCAGAGGTGTGGGTGACAACGGAAAGCTCCGGATGGGTCGGGGGCAAAGTTCGGAATCACAGATCAATGGGGTCGGAAAGTTCGGAAGAGATGTGAAAAGTTAAGCAGAAAAAGTCCGCTCGCTCTCTTATAGTGATACAGTAATCCGAGAGTCCTTTCATTAGAACAACTCCTTGAGAATCAGAATCACATTTTGAAAGATCATGAGAATAATCGTAGCTCGTATTTTCAGACCATCCCATTTTCATCTGCCTTCTCCTTTATTTAACCTTTTGTTGTCGAATCCAATTTTCCTTGAAACCGGAAAGAAACTACAAATGTCTCTAATCCATCATGTACTCCTAAAGGACACATCCCTCCGGTTCAAAACTCAAAACTCAACAAGAATCATCGGGTTCGAACTCGCAGGGTTGACGTGTATTTTGTTATCAGTGTTGATCTGAGAGCACACAAATCAAAAAGTGTTTCCAGAAGCACTGCGGTGTGTTCTGCTCGGCTCATCCCTTCCGGCCGTCCATCCCAGGCACAACAACACAGCGCCGACAGACGGATGAAATGAGTCAGTTTCAGTTCGAAATGGACGCAAAACCAAACGAAATGCAGACGAAAACAATCATTTCACACATTATTTTGGTGATGTTTGAGAGACTAGGAAGTGGTGGAACTGGGTCAGTTTAGAGATCACTCGGATACTGTATCACTCGAATAGAGTGTAGGCGGTTCGAAACGTCTCAAAGAACACGGTACAAAGTTGCATACTTTGTACTTTTCTCTGATGCAATAATGGGTACGGTAGGCAGGAAATGTGAGCGTCAGGTGGGAGAGAAGGCAGAGAACTAGCGAAGTGTTTAGAGGCGATCACAGGGATTCGGAAAGCATTCGAAGCCAAGTGGATTGGAGTGTATTCCAGTTGTACTGGCAGGTGAATTGTCTCTGACAATGCTCAGTTTTAAGTTTTCATAGTTTGTATTCAGCCTCATTATATCTTCAAATCCTTTTCTATTCACCTTTGAGAACACCAGTTCTTCTGGTTGACAGGCTTTGTAACCAAGGAACCTGCTAGCTCGAAATACAACTTTACCGTACAGCTAAACTGGAAAATGAACACTTTGTGCTTGATTTCTCTGTGTTCCTGATGTGTATAACAACATATAATTACGAACGTAAATGAACTGATCAGCTGAAGCATCTCATTTTAGAGAAAGGACTCGTACTGAGGAAGCGAGAGTGTTTCGAACCAATCTGAATCGGAAGTCGGCGTAAGATCATGGATTTGTTTCCGAGCAAAACAACTTATAGCTTATGTTACGTGTATAGTATTCTGCCTGTTCAAAGTCCACTGCCTCACATCAACTACAAAATGCGTATCAGCTCGGCTACCCCGTGTAGCCTACGCTCCACAGTGATCTCTGACCGAAGTCTCCGCTCCTTTCTCACTTCTCCACGTATTATCACAAAATAATAATCAGAGACAGTTGCTGCTGTTGCTGCGTGATCAGTAATCGATGCCCCCAGAGCGTCCTGACGCTGACAATTGTGTTGCAAGCCGCGGACGCAGACGCATCGGTCGACGACCCGACACGCTCTGATCTTTTCATCGAAATGGCGACACGTGCCGGCCGGCCGACAGATACTTGTTTTGGGTTTGGGGTTTCTGACTGATAACGGGTCGGAATAGTATAGGGCGAAGTTCAGAGAGATTAGAAAGAAGGGCGAACACGAGAGAGGGCCGAATACGTGTGAGTGGGCACTGGGTTGGAGACCTTGTTAGGGGTTTGGAGATAAGTGATAAGATATCAGGGGTACGGTACCTGCAGAACAGTTTTTTGCGAGAAAAATAAACGCTGATAGGTATTTCAGGAGATCCGGAAGTAAGACTCTGTCAGTTTTATCTGCTTCTCATTACCAAACCGTGCTGAAAAAACCATACCGTTATCCAATTGGAAACGAACTGGAGTGCTTGAATAGTCATCGCCATGAGTAACTCGACACGATTGACCTGAGCTGAAAGACAAAACTGTTTTGCTGTACACGTTCAAAAGCTCAGAACAAGTCTCAAAAGTCGTTTCCCACGAGGTTCTCAGGTTCTTATAAACGGCTACCGTAATCCAAACGAGATGACAAACATCTCTGCCCAAGTTCACAGATCTACGAGTCACGTGGTTGTTTGGAAGACGAAGTACGACCGCGCGCACGCAAATTTGCATCATCCGCTCCAAATGAATACAATGTCTGATGGCTTCCTCATCTGTGATAATGCGACGTCACTCGAAAATGTACTGTCGGATATTCTTTGGAGCGAAACAGGGCGGAGTCGTGTTCAAACATCCAAGAAGACAGGACAAAGTACGGAAACGAGGAGGAGAACAAACTCCCTTCGGTTCGAGAACTCGTTTTAACTTTTATTAGAAATAATTTATTACAACTACTAATGGGTATAACAAATCAAGACCTAATTCGTATCTTCTCTTCCAAGATACTCTGCTACTCGTGCCAAACTCTTCCATTTCCGTTTCTCCACCTTCACGAACTCTTTTGACAACTTCTTCTCGATCTCATAGTTCGAAACAATCAAGTCATTGTTGTACTTCCATCCTTTCGCAGTTTCACAATCGTAGATCTGCGGAGGAGTCCAGAAGGGAGATCGCCAATTGAACCGACTGTCCTCCATGCTGAAACCCGATTAGTTCAGAAACAAATAACTGGGTTTCACTCACTCGATGTCTCTTTCAAGGTCTATTCTATTCATTTCTTTGAGTCCATGAAGCATGAAATCGCGTTCCGGACTCCACTCGGAGTCACTCAGCCAGATGTCACGGACCCAACCGGTTCCCTTCTTCAGAATCCTGGCCTTATCGAACTCGTGAACGTCTCCCATCACTGCTCGGATACAAGCCTCATAAGCAAACAAGTCATCCCATTTCGCCGACTTTCCCCAGATTTGCATACAAATTTTGGATTCTTCAGCCAGTTGCGGGTAGAATGTTTGTTGCAGGAACGCCTGGACATATAAAGTTCTCATGAGTTTCCAATATTCTCAATCTTACGTGAAGTGCTCCGTTGTCAGTTCCGTGGAAACTGTGTGGAAGATGTGTTTCGAAATTCGCGAACTTTCTCAAAAAGTTGACAGCCCATGGGGTATTTCGAACGATATAGGATCCGGCAGCGACTTCCCAATTCACAAATCGATTGTAGAAAGTTATGTCGAACGAGGAGTTTATGTAGTCTTCGAGAAGTCTGAAAAGGGAGATTCGGTTTGGAATAAGGATCGGGAAACACTTACATTGTTGGATTGACGACTGCCATGTCGGCATCCAGGAACACCAACCAATCAGTTTGTTGGAGAAGTTCTGCGACGATGCAGTGACGACGGAACATGAACTGGAAAGGGGAGAAGATAACAGATGATGGAAGGCAGAACTCACATCTTCCTGGGTGCACTTGTTTCTGTACTTGTAGTCGTCTATGAGCAGAAACTCGTAGTCATGCATCTTACAGTAGCATCTGACTGAGCTCAAGGCAGTACTGTAATCGTTCTCGGCGACGGCGACATTGCCAACTACCATGACGACTGTGATGTTCAAATGACGATACGACTGGTTACGGGAAATCGGGAAATGATAGTGGACTGTGCTCTGAAGCAAGAACTTGCATATGTTTTGATGACACGGAGACCCACCTCAACAAGCTTCTCGGGTTCTTCGATGGACTGTTGGTGGAGCAAGAAGATGAATATGAGGATAGTGACAATGATCAGAAAGTACGAAGTCTTTCGCAACAAAAAGTTTCTCTTCGCCACTTTCAGGAATTGTCGGCTGTTCATTTGCAGCAAATAATGAAATGTTTGGACTGTTTCGTCTTTCCGCCACCCCCATTGGACTTCTGATCGGTCGCTCGTCTCCCGGTTTTCACGACGTCTGCCATTTTGATCGGCGATTTTCAGGATTTCTAGCGATTCTGCGCACCGATAGATAGTTGAAGCTACATGACGCGCCATTTTTTAGGTTCCGAATATCTCTGATTCAATCGGCGAATGTACATCGGGAAGACAATAATCGGACAAATTTCATCGCAACGAAAAACTAGATATTCATGCGATCAAAAGTATCGGAAAAACAAAGAAAAATCAAGTACTTGATCACTTTTAGAGCTGTGAACTTCGATCAAGAAGTTTTGATGAAAAGTTGAAGGAAACTGTTCCAAAGACATTGGCAATGCGAGTGCCGATCGAAGGTTCAATGATCATCTGAAGAACCTCTTCTCCGAAACAGACAGCTTCTGCAACAGACTTGCCAATCAGAGATTACTCTTTTTCTTTGTTTTTCTGTCATGACACTGGAAGTTAGAAAGTATTTCCTGAAACAAAGTGTATTCAATTTTCTTTTGATTAGTGATGAACCCAGGCGGTTCACTTTCAATAGTTTTTGGATCACATAAGAGAACTCTGACTAGGGCTCAAGCTTGGCAGGAGGGTGGGTTAGGACCTCAATAGTCCGAAGTCATTGAAATGAGAAAGTTTTAACGTGAAATGCTATCAGTGGTTTTTTCAGACCTAAAAACTGGCATCTGAGCGCACTTTTTTGCGTTGTACTCCATATAAGTTTCCCATGAAAATCCTTTTGGATTTCGACAATTGGGGTCCTAACTCATCCTCCTGGCAAGTTTGAGCCAGATCTTTCTCGGCGACCCTAGGTACCTCCCTTGTGTGTCATGGTTTCCATTTCCTCTTCCCCCGTCTATGAATCTAGCGCTGCAATGCTTAGAGTTCACAGTAACAGTGTTTCGTAAATCATCAGAATCGGCAATTCCGGTTACGACATCGCGGCGATCTGCTTTCGCTCACGTCGCCAAACCATGCTTCCACAGAAAGAAAGCACGGATTCCCGTTGGTGCCACCCAATTTCAACCTAGAAACGGACAACACCGATTAATATTCTGTACATTATGCATTGTGCTTTGTCCCCGTGACAACTGAATTTCGATTCAAATCGTTCGTTTCAGACCAAGCTACACTCGACAGTCAAAGCACGTTGGGCTTATCTGATCCGTTAGAGAGGGAAAAGAGAAACGGACAGATCAAAAAATGAATGCTTTGTCATGTTTTCAGATTCAAATTAGAAAGAAAACTTGGAAGAGAGAAGCAAATTTTCAGAAACATTTGTATACTGGGCCAAGAGTCTGATATATCACTGGATTGCAATTTGTTGCTGAAGTTTTGAGATCGTATGTTGTATTTTGTGTTCATCGTCTCAGCTGCATTCCTGATGACATGTGAGAATAAGTTGGAGAATCTTCTCTGATAGCCGTTGAATGGAAACTTGCATTTCAATGCGATCCAGTGCCTCAATCCAACACTTATTTTCAACAGGAGGAGCTTATTGTGATTGGAAGTGTGTGTTTTTAATAACGTATATTCGTCATCAGTGACAACGTATCACTCACTATCACGTTCTGAACTTTCTGATCCTTTTCTAGTTCTCCTACACTTCCAATCGTTTTTGCCAGGGATCGCTTCATCTTTGGAATCTGCTTCGGCAACCACCTCCTACAAACCGGCTACACATCTCTGCTTCTTGCCACCCGGATTGGCACCTGATTTTGCCCGTGAACAAATGTGTTCAGAAGTCCAGCCCACTGCCAACTGCGTCTTCTCATCGTCTGAAACTCACTCCACTCGTGACCAGATCATGCAGAAGTCCGAGTTCGACCGACTCGACCGTTATGCTCTCTACGCGGTGTTCGTCGTTTGGGCCATTCACATGCACTTCTTCCCCTATTTTAAGAACTTTATGTGAGTCTCAAAGTTTGTCTCGAAGTAACATTACTTTCCGAGTCCAGGATCCCTGCAGAGCTGTATGCCCACTTCCCCGCAGTCATACATCCTTACATGGAGTTCTACGCAAAACCTCGAGAGAACATTGATGAGTTGACACGTGGCATACAGCACTCTGCACCGACCTACTCGTTGCCGACCTCGGGACAGCTATTCTGCTTCGTCGAGACTTCTGAAGAGTACTACAACACCAGGGTTCCATCAGTAGCTTCCACGTGGCTGCCGAGGTGTGACAACGGACGATTCTTCTCGAAGACACCACTGCCAGACCACCGGTTACCGTTCTCTACAGTCTACCGTAATCTCGAAGACTCCTACTATGATTTGTTCCGCAAGACACTGCTTAGCTTCTATTATTCCTACACACATATTTCAGACAAGTTTGATTGGTATATGAAGGTAAGCAATTGATCGGAAATCATTATCAACTCCACTTTGCAGGCAGACGACGACAACTACATAGTGATGGATCATTTGAAAGAGTACCTCAGTCAGCTCGACCCTTCGAAGCCTCTCTACCTCGGCTACAGAATGAAGCCGTTCCTGGAACATGGCTATCACTCAGGTGGTGCCGGATACATTCTCTCCAACGCGGCAGTGAAGAAGTTCGTTGAGAACCTTTACTACGACGAAGAAGCGTGTCCGTACGACTGGGCAGAGGATCGGGGACTTGGAAGGTGTCTGGCATCCATGGACATCCTGCCAGAAGACACGAGGGACGAGGAAGGACTCAACAGATTCAATGCGTTCCCGGCGAAAGAGATCCTCCAGGTTCATCCCGATTACCATTACTACCCGTTGAAGGTAAGTTGAAAGGTCCAGTTTCTAAGAATGAATCAGTTGCAGAACGGGTCCTCTTCAACTTCGAAGAAATTCGTGTCTCTCCATCGCATCTCACCGGAAAACATGCTTCTTCTCGACGATTTCCTTTACCCGAAATCGGGGAAACGCAACTTTTCGATGGAGATCCTGAACAACTTCTGAATCAATAATTCAATTGTGTAACTCGAATTCTAGTCATCAGATCGCTTGCATCAAGTGTTTTTGAGTCGATATACCTGTACCGTACACCATTTCCTTCTCAAAAAAGCTTTCTCTCTTTCCATTTCAAGTTCTGTTTTCATCGTTTGACGGTGCGATGATCTTGCAGAAATTAGACGATCCCCCAGACAATAATTTCGATTTATTCGGAAGCGATTCGTTTCTTCAAGATAACATCGGATAAAATACAGGGAAGACGGCATTTAGTTTGATCGGAAATCGAAAACGGGATGGGCATCTTCAAAGAACGATACGGGAAAAGCTCGGCGATCTTTGAGCAGCAGGGGCCTGATGGTCTTCTCGTTGCTTTTTCATCTTGTCCAATGATCATTTACAAGAGACTCCACAGTTGTCCTCCCGGATCCGTACTTTACAAATCTAGATAAAGTTCGCGCGACGCAATCCATTAGGTCATCACTTCGTCCTCATTTATGCAAGACCTTCCAACCAACATTCACCTTTTCCCTCCACAATGGTACACTAGACTTTTCTGCTTTTCCTATTCTTGAGCTTTCAGACGACCAGCGGAAATCATGCACGTGGTGTCAAGTACGGCGTTGCTCTTCTCCTGGCTTACATTCTCGTTTACCTTCTGTTTCCCTACTTCATAGGCGACGTGGAGCAAATTGGACAGCAAAATGCAACAATCGAAGGATATCCGGTGGCCACGGGACCAGTTGTTGAATTGAGAAAAGAAGATGGAATAGAGGTGGAACAAGAAGATCTCAAAGTGGATATCCCGGTGTACGAGTATCCGAGGACTTATGATGAAGTAGAAACCGCACAAGTTAATCAGACAACCACAACTACCGAGCAACCTGTCGTTGATACCCATGCTTACATAATCAATTCGTACTACTATCCAAGGTCGAGATCCTTCGGAAACAATGGATTAGCAATGGTGATGCTGCTGAACAAGAACACGATGCAGGAGATCACAAACTACAAAATGACACTTCTCGCCTCTAATGGAACGGATTCTATCACAGTTACTCCGGAGCTATCGAAGTGAGTGTCAAATGACATTCTGATGCAAATGAAGGTGATTCAGAGAAGTGTATGACAGTTGCGCGTATGTGAACGTCCTGGCTAAAACCAACGTGCTTCCGGGAATGACGAAACTGGAGATTGTAGATGGAGAAACGAAGATGGAAGTATGTCTCTTTGCCCCTTTTCAAAACAACAATTTCCCATTCAGATTCCGTTCCGTCCGCCACGAGAAACTGCTCCAGCTCCAGTTATCATCTGCATAACTCCGCAGTTTCTCTCCGAACAATGGCAACTGTTCGTGATTCAAGCACACGTTGCCAGAAGGTTCGGAGGCCATCTTCATCTGTCCGTTATCAGTATGATTGACACATTTTTCCAACTGATCAAGGAATACGAAAAGGAAGGATACGTTACTCTAGACTTCTGGATCCGGCCGAAGTTTGCTAGTGCTCCAGATGCACCGGAACCTAATTCGAACATGGAGTGGAGGAATATTGGCGGTGGCTACACGGACTGTCTTCTGCAGTACAAGGAATCAGCCGCCTTCGTCACTTTCTTCGACCTCGACGACATTCTTTTTCCAAGTGGATTCGACTCTTACTACGCAGAGTTCTCCCACCTCGCCATCATGAACCCAACGATTCGTTCGTTCCACTACGACAAGAGAGAGTATCTGATATACAGAGAATCACAGATAGATGAGCTGAACTTCGAAGAGATGTTCGGTCACGCCTACTATGCAACTCAAGTGTTCGTTGGGAAGACTGTTGCGAAACCGGAGAACGTGGATTCGATGTGGATTCATAAGTCGTTCAACATAGAGGACAAAGAGAGACTCTACCTGAAGCATAACTTCATATCCCACCTGCAAAAGCCAAAGGAACGGAACACGACAGAGTTGGAAATAATGAAAGTGGACTTTGTCGAGATGAAGGAGTTGCAGAGAAATCAGAAAGTGTTGTCGTCTCTGCAAGAAGATTTCGAGAGGTTTGGTTTGCCACGGTTAACATTGAGATGTTCTTATTCAGAATGCTGAACATGACGGGTGTTCAAGAAATCGCCGGTGGCCTCCAGAAGGAGAACTTCTATTTGCCACTGATGTTCACGTGTTATCATGACAGATTCTACAAATTGTACAATCAGAGTTATATCGTTCAGACGAAGATCTGTTCTAACAACGAGGGTTGCGAGGTTCGTTGCTTCGTGCACATCCACCTCAAACAGTCTGCTTACAGGTGCCCCAACGAGCAGATCTCAGGTGTGTCCATTCGGATGCGGACTACGTCTCTGGTCCGAAGATGAGTCCCATCACCTTCCACCATCATACCAACTCCCGTTTCAACCGAAATGTCGACTGTGCCCAGTGATACCTTCTTTTCGTTTCCGTTGATCTGTACATACATAAGTGTCAGCCCTTCTCCCAAAACATGTTTTCTCCGAACCAAATATAAAATGCTTTTTCCGAAAATGAACACTGCCGAAATGTGTAGACGGCTGGCGCATGTGGAAATCAAGAAGAAATTATCTGCGATCCGATCGTTTGGCATGCCTGGATTTTTAGTCTTCTGAATACCTGTGCCACGGAAATCTCCGCGGATCTCGGCGAAAACGAGTGCGTCAGTGATTTTTCGACTGGATGTAGGGCCGAGATATGTGTGGCCAAAGTGTGTTCGGAAAGTCAGGGACTGGATATAAAAGTTGAAAAAGCTGCAGAGCGGATTACAGCCTTTGAGAGGTTGCTGTTTGGGCCGGAGCGATTCCTGTTTATAAAAAGGCTTTAAGAGGATTACAGTTTCAGAAGTTTGTATTTTTCATATGAGCCAGTAATCCAGCAGACAATGCCAAACCAAACGGAATCGAGAACTCGAAGAGCTCGAACTGAAAGCATCGTGTTTGTTTTTGTTTTGGTTCAGGATCTTTTTGAATTTCTCGCCCGACCGGTTCTCAAAAATCGTCCTCTCGGATCGTAATTTTCTTATGCAACCTATCTGGAACTCCTTTTCCATTTCCAGAAAACACTTGTCAATCAGAACACTGACGTCACATTTCAACGTTCCAAAAGACGAATCCAGAAATCAGAATCAGATTAAAATACATAGAAAAATGGAAGAATTTTACCCGGGCAAGCAGAAGCCCTGCGTATCTCAGAGACCATCTTGCAACGCACCTCACAAGACACGAAATGGATTTGGATTCTCATTTCATCCGTTGCCCCACTCTGTCGAAAACAACATTCGACAACATTTTGGCCTCTGAGTACTTCCTTTTCCCTCTATTCTTCACAACAAGTCCTCAAGAAGTCTCCATATTTTCAGATGGGACCTTTCCAAAGAATACCAGTTGCTGCCTACATTTTCGTGACATGTCTTATTCTTGTGATAATGTTGAGACCCCGTTTCTCGGAACCCGAACCGTCCGAACCGTCAGCACCTCCACCAGCAGCGAAACCTTCACCCGCATCAATCTTCGACATAGGTAATTGATCCCAATTGTCCCACATTGTCCCACTCACTTTTCAGCCGACCCACTTGTTCCGTTTGACTTCGATCTCGGATTCCCTCTGAAACCGATTGCACAAGCATCCGACACTCCCTTGGTACTGGTACTGGTCACGACGACAGCATCCGAATGGAAGATGCGCTCTGAAGTTAGGGATTCGTGGGCGAACTCTCCGAACAAAACAGTCAGAGTGGAGTTTCTGATGGGCAGACCGGTGAGAAAAGTTTAGAGATAATGTAGAAACTCTTGTTTGCAGACAGCCAAACAACAACATGAAGTCACAGTGGAGAACTCTCTATTCAATGATCTTATCATTGCCGACGTGGAAGAAGGATACTACAGTCTGGCAGGAAAGACGATGGCCATGATGATATACAAGGACAAGTGAGCGAAATGATAAGAAGTGTTATCACGGAGGCTTTCAGATTCTATCCAGAGACAAAATGTCTCGTAAAAGCTGACATAGACAATGTGCTGCTTCTGAAGAACTATGAGAAACTCTGTGAGAAGACTGGTGAGTCTCCTGTTGAAGCAACACATCCAACCACTTCATTCCAGAACCTCCATTGATTCTCGGTAAATGCGATGTTCCGAGGACGGTGTTCCGCAACGGATCCAAGTGGTCCGTGCCTGAATTCGTGTTTCCAGAACCTCTTTATCCAGTGTACTGCTCAACAGGAACTTATGTTTTAGTCGGTAGGTTCACTTAATTGAAAGCAATTCCCCAAGCAGAACTGTAGGTAAAACAATCCCACAACTACTGATCAACGAAGCAAAACACAGCATGTTTGCTAGATCTTATAACTTTAGGTAAGGTCCCAAACAGTTGTTCTCATGGGTTGATTGTTTTCAGAAAACTGCCAGAAGATGTGATCTTCACAGGGATTCTTCCCGAGAAAGCGGGAATCCTTCGTCGTCACATCCACGGCATCTCGTTCGTCGGCGTGCCCGAATTCATCTGCAGTCACGGAGTCAAAAAGACCTACAGTATACACCTGCTGACCGACAAGGATCCGGTCAAGAACTACAACAAACTGATGAAAATCGAAGGAACTGCATGCAGTTCATGGAATCCGTTCAGCATGTTTTCATGAGCAACTAACGGAAATAAACAGAAACATGACGGTTTTAGGATTTCTGAATAAAAAGTTCATATACCACTGTCAGAAACTTTCACAAACAACGAAAAATGTCAAGTAACAAAATGAACTACAATATCACAAATCAGAAGGTTCATCGCTATCAGAGTTGGCAACAGCGCACAGTCTGACAGAAACTACAGTTTCACTTCACCTGCTGCGTCTCCCCTCTTTTCTCAGTGTTTCTGTTCAACAGAATAATGTGTTGTACCTGGAAGAAAACATGGGCAGACTTATTTAAATGGAACGTAATAACTGATCAAAGCGTCTTTTGGACACATAAGCAGAATGAGGCTCTCGCCTGTTTTAGCCGTGTTTTTTTCGTTTATCTTTCGTTCAAATGCCTACAAAATGGTTATTTTTGTTCCAAATCTGGCCAACAGTCAGGTATTAGCATGCACGAGACATCTTCTTTCACTTCTGTTTTCAGACTCAATTCTCGGTTCGAGTTGGAGAAACCCTTGCGAAAGGAGGTCACGATGTCACTTTGGTTCTGGAAACTTACTTCTCTGACTTCAAAACCGATGTGAAGGCACCGAAAGGGGTGAAATGTGAGTGGAACGGATGTTATTGCTGAAGTATTCTGGAGGTTACAAATTGATTTGGTTTGTATGTTTCAGTTTATCACTTGAACGCATTCGTCGATGGAATGTCAAAGGCAATAATGGAGAAAGAAATGGCGGGAACCCTGTTTGAAGACGTTGGGATCGCAGATCTGCCTCGGACCATCAGAACACTTGGAAAGTTCTCGCACGTGCTCAGTGAAGGATGCAGAATGGCTGTCCGCGACAAGCAATTTCTGAATTGGCTGAGAACCGAGAAGTTCGATCTGGCATATGCTTCTGCTGTGTCGACTTGCGATATCGGACTGATTCATGCCGCTGGAATTCCATCGTGGGCGTGGCTGAATAGCGGTCCTTTGATAGATTTTGTGGCAAAGAGTGTCGGAGTACCCATCATTCCAAGTTACGTGCCGGCGATGCTGATGGAGTCGACCGACGAGATGACATTCGTGCAGAGGGCAAAGAGTTGGATGGGACACGCAATGACGATGACCATGTTCCGGAAGGTGTTTACGAACGGAGAGACGCAAATGTTCAGGGAAGAACTCGGAGATCCGAACTTCCCGGACACGTACGATCTGGCTGCAAAATGTCCACTGGTCTTCGTGAACACCAACGAGATCTACGACTTCCCGCGTCCGACATTGGCCAAAATTGTGAACATCGGAGGGTTGGGAGTCGGGTTTGACAGTGCAAAACCGTTGGTTGGGGTTAGTTCACAGGATCAGAGTGAATTGAAAAGGAACATTTTCAGAAGTTCAAAGAGATCAGTGAAACCGGTAAAGGTCTCGTTGAAGAAGTTGCACCAGGCTTTGAAGTTTGCGTAAACGTTGCGAAACGTCAGAAAAACGAGAATTTGATCTTTCGCAACGTTTACACAAACTTCAAAGCCTGGTGCAACTTCTTCGCACACTCTTCACAACTTTTTCGCAAACAATTTCCTGCAACTTCTTTGCAAAGGTAGCGAAGAAGTTGGGGACTTTTGCCGAGGTGGCAGATGATCTAAACGATAGGCTTCCGAAAAACGTGTACTTATCGAAATGGTTGCCTCAAAAAGATCTTCTGCTCCACAACCACACGAAGGCATTCATCACTCACGGTGGTTACAATTCGATGCAGGTTCATTGAAGCCATCCCATTCAAAAAAAGAATTCCTTTTCCAGGAGGCAATCTCTGCTGGAATGCCACTCATCACAATTGCCCTTGGTGGAGATCAACCAAAGAATGCGAAGTTGGCGGAGAAACTTGGCATGTCAGTGAATGTCTTGAAGAATACAGTGTCGAAGGAAACTGTCACTGCGGCTCTCCGTGAAGTGCTCACCAATCCAAGGTACTAATGTGATGATTATTTGAAAACAAATTCATTTCTCCAGTTACAAACAAAAAGCCCAACTCTTCTCCGACATGGTCCGTGCTCAGCCCGTCAAACCGGATGAACGTCTTCTCAAATGGTCCGAGTTCCTGGCTCAGTTCAAGACTCTTGACCACTTCGTTCCCGCCGGTCAGCAACTCAACGTCTTCCAGTACCACTCCTTCGACGTCATTGGCTTCTTCTTCATCATACTTCTCGTTGTTCTTTTCGCTTCTTTCAAAATCCTCCGATTACTGATCTCCAAGAGTTCAACTGTTCTTCAAGTAACGAAACCTAAACACGATTAGCTTCTCTTGTCATTTTCGTTTCTCTCTTGCACTTTTGTCCCGTTTCCATGAAAAGCAGGTCACTTAGATAAAGTACCACTTCTGTTATTTTCTCGAGTTCAGACACCTTCCCTTCTGCCGCCCTTTTGACTCATAAAAACAATGTCCGTTTGAAACTTCTCCGATACCGATCTCTGAAATATTCAACCACTTTTTCGACCGTCCCCTTTCGGCTGTTCTGCACACTACTTTACCCCATTCTCTCTCTCGATTAGCTAGTATCTGATCGCTAGATGACCTATTTCAAATGATTTTTCGCGCGCATCACTCCTTCGGTTTCTCTTCGTTTACCGCCTCATCCGCCCTTGTTTTTTGTTCTCCTTCAGATTCACTGGGTCGGTTTTACTGGTCATCAGAGACGAGAAAAAACTAGGCGGCTATGCGGGAGGTCGCTTTATTACTACTATTACTGGCCGCCGGCACTTATGGAGGTGAGAGATTCCGGATTCCAGAGAACCTCAAGTTTTGAGCTTTTCTTGAAGAAATACAGTAATTGAACATCGAGCTTCTTGGTTCAGCTAGCATGTATTTGTCCTACCAGAACCCGATGAAGCATCGTCCCCTCCTTGCATTCTTATTTCCCTTTCAGACCTCCTTGACATCCCCACCACCACTTTCAAGGTTCCTCGAAACGCTCAAGAAGGCGATGTGATATTCGGAAGTCAGCAGATTCGAGCGTCCAAGGTAACCTTTCCGTTATCATCTGTGGCGTTCCACGTCCTGCAAGGTTAGAAGGATAAGGCGGATAACTTGTTGTTTTTGACCCAATTCGCTTCATCCGTCGATGGCTTTTTTGACGACGGCGTCAAGTCAATTTGATAAGAAGCGAGCGGTGATTAATGATTATTGCCCAATTCGTTTCCGAGAGAGATTACATAATCAGAAGGGGTCAATTGGGTTGTTTCAGGCACTTGACGAGGCACTGAATCTGGAACTCGAGGGCACGAATCCGTCGCCGATAGCCATCAATGGGTCGATTGTCGATGCCGGCCAGCCGGTCAAGTTTGTTTTGGTAAACAAGAATGCGTTTGAAAATGGGAAGAGTCAAGTGAAGGTAATCGGAATGTTGGAATGAAGTCACCAATGCATTGGTATTCTAGCTTCAAGCCATCGGAGTCATATCCGGGAAGGTTCAGGAAGAGATGATCCACTTTGAGATGGAGAACTCTTCGGACTTGCCTTCCATCCCCGAAATCCCCAATTTCATTGTGAAGAAAGACTTCCAAGACAAGGAGACAGCCATCGTGAAAGTGGACTCGAAGATCCCGCCGAACAGCGAATTGGAAGTTCTCGGGCACTACGCAGAGAGGGTTCAGGCTTCTTTCCAAGAGGACAGCATCATTCTGGACACGGTCCCGTGCCAGGACAACGAGCCATGCGGAATCACGTTCCCATTCACTATCATTCTGGTGCTGAGGAACGGTGAGCATCATGAAGAGGCTTTGCTGACTTTTGAAGAAGAACGAGTGAGTGTTGCGTGAATCGGACGGTTGAAAATGTTGAAATTTCAGAAGAGTGCTCTGAAAATGGATAGGAAAGTGTACGAGACAACTATCGAAGAACGCACTGGAGAGCAAGACCATCTTGTGAAAGTCACGGCGAAGGGTAACAATTCGGAGATACTGTACTCACTGCGAGACGCCAGTGGTCTCTTCTCGATTCATCCAAAAGAAGGAATCCTTTCGATTCTGCATCCGGAGTTTCTCACAATCGCTTCTTTCGGCAATTCAGTCAACTTGACAGTCGTGGCGACTGATGGGGAGAACACTGTGAATGCTGTGGTGAAAGTGAAGATTGTGCCAGAGATCGAGAAGAATGTCATGTTCGGATTTGAGAAGGTTACTTTGCATAGAGTGACTACTTGATGAGTGATGTTCTAGGATGAATACAAACTAGAAGCGGACAACACTAACAAAGTTCTCGGAAACATCGGAGCCAAATCGGGGAATCCGTTGGTTTATCGTATAACAGAAGGAAGAGAAGATCTGTACAAAGTGCAGCCAAATGGAGATGTTGAGTACACTGGAAAGTTGTTGAAAGAGGATAGACAAGACGAGATCACGGTGGGCCCACTTCCCTCTTTTCGTAATTGAAATATGTATTTTAGGTAGCAGTTCAAGAAGCTACCGGAGGACTGAAAATGTCATCAACAAAAGTAAAGATTCTTCTGAAAGGAATAGGATCTTTCCCTGTTACAACAGCTGATGACCTAGAACAAGTTGAACTGATCTCTGCTGATGAGCCATCTGGAGTTGTAATAAGCTCAATTCAATTTAATGATGAGGACAAGGATGCCAAGTTGGAGTATGTGTTGAAAGCAGAGCAAGGAGTCGATGAGAATGGAAATGTTGTCGTTGAAGATGCCACGTCACTGTTCGACATCAAGACAGGAGACGACAATCAAGCATATCTCGTAGTGAACGGGGATCTGAAGAAGTCGAACATCTCGACTGTGCAATTGGAAATCACTGCGAACGACTCGGCACATCCCAAGGAACCATCGACGAGTGTCCGAAGAACCGTAGTTGTTCAAAGAGAAAAAGAAGAAGACGTGCCGATGGAATTGAATCTGGTGGCCCTTCCGAAGAACATCACAGTTCCACATGACCTTCCTGTAGGCTCATTTGTCTATAGAGCTGTAGTTCTTCCAAACAAGAGCAATGTCACTTTCACCATCGAACCGGAGCATATCTTCAAAGTCTTCAGCGACGGATCAATTATCACAAAGAAAGAACTTATCGAGGAACCTCATAGCATCCAGATCCAAGTGGTAGTGACTGATGGGCTTATCAAAAAGAGTTCGGAAAGCACTTTGATTCTCAAAAAGAAACTGAGAGCTCACTTCACCGAAGAGGGCTACGAAGCAAGTCTGCCACGCGGATCTCCGGAAGGATCTGTGATTGCACTGGTGTCTGCTGTCAACGAAAAAGGAGAAGCTGTGAAGAACTTCATTGTAAAGGGAGGTCATGCGAAGATGTTCACTGTTGATGAGCAGGGAACTGTGAAGACGCAGGCGGTTCTGACTGACGGATCGGAGTTCGACTTCCTTGTTGCACTGGCTACCGATCCGAGTGTAAATGCTCCCGTGCATGTGAAAGTGGAAGAAGTCCGCCCGGAGAGTATCAGTCTCGTGGACAATCAGATATTTGCCACTGTCTTTGATAACCTTCCGATCAACTCGTTCGTGGGAAGAGTGGAAGTTAAAGACGGTGAGAAGGTCAAGTTCACTATGAACTCTGAGGAGAAGGGTATGAATGACTTGTTTGCGATCGAGGAAGACGGAACTATCCGAAGCACGGATTGGCTGGATGGTAGGTTCAATCGGCAGGTCCCTCATTCCAGTTCTTTTTGCAGACGCCGAAGGAATGCACAAGTTCTCGGTCCTTGCCAGCAACATCGACCAAGCGGGCGTCCGTTCCACGAATGCTACAGTAATCGTCGACATACTCAAGTCTAACGAGTGCGCGCCACGATTCAAAAAGGACGAAAACCTGATCTTTTACGTCCGAGAGGTAATGAAGTTAGTGTTATGGAGAATCATGTGAACTGTTTCAGAACACACCGAAGGATACTGTAATTGGAAAAGTGTCAGCTGACATTCTCCCCGGAAAGTGTGACTTGGAGTTTTCTCTGGCCAATGAGGAAGTTTTGAGTATCAATTCAGCGAATGGAGAATTGAAGACAGCAAGAGAGTTTGACTACGAGAAGCAGAAGAGCTACCTGGTTACCATGAAACTGGTAGCAGGAAAGCACAGCTCCGTCGCGACAACCGCAGAACTTCGGATCATGGATGTGGATGACCACAAGGTGCGGTTCGATCTGACTCAAGAGACTGTTGAGGTTCCCGAGAATACACCACCGACCACTGTCATCGCAACCGTCCGTGCCGTCGAAGAAGACGACCAGCCAGTGTTCTATCACTTGGCTTCTTCCTCTCCCCCGCAGTTCTCTCTGCACTCGACCACTGGAGCAGTGACAGTCGAACAACCATTGGACAGAGAAACTGACGAAGAGTTCGTGATTGAGATCGGAGCATCTAACAGTGCAGACACGATTCAAGCCAACTGGCCGACAGCAATGAAGCTGATTGTTCGAGTGAAGGATGTGAACGACAACGGACCCGTGTTTGACAGAAATCACTACTCGACTGTTGTCGAAAAGGACGTAGTCGTCGGAACGAAGATCATGGAGCTTCATGCAGCTGACCCAGATGTTGATGATCAAGGGAAGAAGTTGGAGTATTCAGTGACGGGAGCCAGTTTCGAGTACAGAGGAATGAGCAGAAATGTGGAGGATGTGTTCGATATCAACCCAGTCGATGGAAAAGTCTCGATTTTGAGATCTCTGAGCGACTACGTGGGAGGAGTGTTCCATGTCCATTTGCAGGTCAGAGATACTGTCGACGGAACCGTCGGAAAGGCTGGACTCAAGGTTTACGTGCACGACAGCAGCGACGTTTTGAGCATGGAACTGCCTTATGCTCCGTCTACAGTAACCCCGCAAGTTGTCGAAGAGTTCGCAGTCCAACTCACAAACTCAACAGGGCTGCTGGCCCTTCCGAAGAAGGTTTCCTACAAGGCTCCACACGGAATTATGTCCACGAACACTGTGGATCTGCAGCTGATCTTCTTCAACAAGACACTCTCGGAGATCGTTCCTGCCGAGAAAGTGCTGGCAGTTCGAGAGATGAACCCAGTGAAGGGAATTCCAGAGTTGAGGAAACCGACTTCCCCGTACCTGATCAACGCGGAAAAGAGAACAGACACGTTCATCCAGCCAGAACTCTTCTTCATCGTCCTCGGCTTCCTGATCCTGCTGGCGATCGTCCTTTCTCTCTGTGGCATGATGGCTTGTTTTGCGAGAAGCAAGTTCTTAAAAGAGAAGAGGATCGTTGAGAATGACATGGCAATCAAGGATGCGATACAGTTCCCGTCGAACAGAAGTCCCGCGTTGATGTGAGTGTCTCGGAGTGATTGATCGAACCGTTTCCTTCTTTCCAGAAGCTTCAAACACTACGCACCTCCAGGTCCGGAAATCTACCGTAACCGCGAGGAACACATGTACAGATCTCCAAACCTCAACGAGAAGGTCGGCAGCTACGCAGTCCAGCAGGCCACCATCACCGTCGCTGAGCACGAAGAGAAGATCTAACTCCCGTCTTTTTCCTACACTCAAAAGTCCCGCGTGTGTACATTTTGCTCTTTTCCATACTGGTACATTCTCCTGTTTCTGAACACTACATCAGCCATATTTGTTGTCCTTTTTCTCTCAATTTTCCTGTTTGTTATGCGTGCTCTCTCACAAGATGAAGTGTGTGTCTGTGACTGAAATTGAAGCTGCAGGCCAAATTGTGATAAGTGATAAGGGAATGAAGTAAGCGGCGGGGCATTAGGGATGATAACAACCGGTGGTTTGAGCTTGTGATGACGTTGAAAAAACGTCTGAAAAGGAGTGATAAGAACACATTGGGAGACGAGAACAGGAGGGCTGGAAATGGGACTACAAACTGGGAGGAAGAATAAAAGAGAGCAACTGAAATGAGTCAAGATTCAGAAGATGTTCAGCGTGTGAAATGGAACTTTCCCAGTTTTAATGGTCCTTTTGATGGACATTTTGATGGACTTTTTTTTGATTTTTGATTTTGAAGAAAAAAGTTCATATATAAGATATATGAGAGTAAATGTAGATGTGGTAGTGAAGGACATCTGCAAAATCTCGATTTAGATGCTCTTCTGGAAACAAAACTTCTTGAAGAGTTGCGTCAGAGAGCATCACTTTTGAAGAAGACAGACCAAGAAATCAATGAAACCTAACCCAAGACAACTTTCAAAAGTTCAAGTTCATACATTGAAACTACGACTACAAGACAACCAACACACTTTGTTTTCTGCCCCTCCCCAAATGGAATGATGTCTCAACCATCAATATTGTTTCTTTTCTATTCAATCACGCCGTCTTCAGACCATGTTTTGTTTATAACTGTCTCGCTGTTTCTTCTCGTCATGTCCCAATATTTTACTGTTTTCTTTCTGATTCTGGTTTCCAATTTTCAGCTTTACATCGCTTACACAATGTCTGGTTACATCTATCGAACAGCTGAAAAAGAAGACACTGAGAGGATTGTGAAGTTTCTTTTGGAACATTTTCTCTATGAGGAACCATGTATTCGAGTGAGTTGATTTTGGATGATCCAATGTTCTGATTGACACCTAGGCTATGAACTCGAACGCCGAAGAATGGGAACCGATTCTGAGAGAAATGACCGTGAACAGTCTGAGAACGCCGCTGTCCATCATCGTTCTGACTGAATCCGGTGACGTGGCAGGAGTTCTTCTGAATTCTCTCTGGAGACGCGACGATTCGAGTGACGAAGACCACGACACGAGCCAGTTTTCTGAGCAAGTTCAGAAGTTCAGTGAGTCTTTCTATAAACTGTCTAGTCGCAAACTTAACTTTCAGTTGATGTTCTACAGAAGTGTCACGCCGACTTCTGGGGTTTAGCTCCAGAAGACGTGACTTCCGTCGTGTACCGTGAAATTTCCAGTGTCGGAAAGCCGTGGCAGAGACAAGGAATTGCCACGAAGCTAGCTGCTGAAGGCGTCACGAAGGCCAAGGAAAACGGAGTGGGCGGAGTCGTCTCTGCCACGTCATCTTTCGCCAACCAGACCCTTCTAGCCAAGAATGGATTCCAATGTCTCAAAGAGTACCCATACTCCGGAATCGTCAGTTCAGAAGGCACGCGACTTCTGGAGACCGACGACGGATCGAAAGGAATGCGACTGAACTTCAAGAGAATCTAACGACATCAAATGATAAAAAAGTAGAATCGAATTCCCACGTTGACTGGCTCTTTTTCTTTTTGTTAAAAACTGATAACATTCAATAAAGTTGTGTATGTAACTGTGTGCGGTATTTCAGTTCGGAACCATGGAATGGTGATAACAGACTCGAGTCGGTTCGAATGATGAGAAAATGGAGAAGAAAAAAGGAGAAATGGGTACATGGAAAGGCATGATAGCAAGAGAAACGACGAGGTTAGGGTATCGAGAGTGTTTGGAAGAAAACGGAACTGACTTGTGACTTGGAAAGAAGAGTTGGAATCAGGAAGAATTGGTGGAAGGGCCGTGGAGTTCCAGAAGTGAATCCACTTTCAAAATCTAACAATCATACAAGCAGATTTTCTCAACAAAAGCTTTATAGCTCCATTCCGAACACAGAATACCTTCGTGAGAAACACGATTTGTCTTTGAATGCGCTTGAATATGTGGCGTGTTTCCAGATATTATTAACATTTGTTCCGGCGACAAAGCCGGTCAGAACTGTTCCGTGTCATCTTATCAGTAGGTCCTTTTTGTTTTTGATCGCAAAGATCCGCCACTTTGAACTTAGCCACAACAATGACCTTCCGTCTAAAGAACACATTTCGGATCATATGGTCGTCTTGTTCTTCTTCTAAATATGCCACCCAAAATGTCTGCTGCAAACTGCACTTTCTGATCACCACTGACAGACAGCACTTTGCCTCAGACATCCTCTGATATTGTTTGGCCTCGTGTCATATGTTGATCATTCGAGACACTCATAATGTTCTGTACTGTACTCCAAATTGGGGGCGGAGTCTGTGTATTCCGAATTAGAGACTGGAAGAAGAGAAGAGAAGTGGGAGTACAAGGGTCGTGGACACGAAACCATTGATAAAGCAGGGCACTGCTGCTGGTGGAGGTCTCTCTACCGAACTGGTTTCACTCTGATACAGTCCGTACTTGCAGACGACACGGAATGCTTCTGAAGTACAACTTCCGACTGGCTGAGAAGGAGGACGCTCCGCAGATCCTCAAGTACCTTGTCGAGAACTTCTTCCCACAGGAACCATGCTCACAGGTAACCAATCAGTGCCTACCAGATCAACAGTTTCTTCTTTCAGGCTCTCGGTCTGAACTCGGCACAGCTCCGTCCTATCTACGCATCGCTCATTGATCGGTGCCTCCAGTTCCCATTCTCCACTGTCGTTGCTCTCGAAACCGGAGAGATCATCGCAGTGCTTCTGAACTCCATCTGGAGACGTGATGACGATTCGGAAGAAGGAGCCGACTATGAAGTCGAAGGGGATACTCAATCGGAAAACCTCGAGAAATTCAGTGAGCGATGCAGAAGGATAGATGACTAAAACTAACCGGTTGAATTTCAGTCGAGATGCTGAACAAGTGTCACGAAGACTTCTGGAGTCTTGCTCCTTCCAACGTCAACGTGGTCATCCACCGAGAGATCTCGAGTGTTTCTCTCAAATGGCAGAGAAGAGGAATCGCGACGAAGATGGTCACTGCAAACATGACGAAGGCTCGGATCGCCGAGTACGGAGTCAACGGAGTCATCTCGGAGACGTCGTCGTTCGCCAATCAGGCACTTCTCTTCAAACAAGGATTCGAATGTCTCAAGGAGATTCCCTACTCCGATATCACCGACTCTCAGGGAAACAAGATTCTGAAGACCGACGACGGATCGCAGGGACTTCGTCTGAATCTGAAACTTATCGAGAACTTTAAATTAGATGTTTAGACATAATTTGTCCCTATGTAATCTTCTGTAATATGTACCTCTAATAAATGAAATGACTCAATGATTGTTGTCTCTGAAATCGACCAACCAAATGGCTTATCACTTCTGGAACCATCCTGTCAATCTCGACTTATAGTGGTCGGTTTGTACAAATTGGAAGCCTCGTCATGCTACTCCAAGTTGACAGCTTGGAGAACCGGACACGTTGATCTTGGCGCTATCAATAGTGTACTTTGATAACAAGTCAACAGTGAAGAGTTACCACCCATCACTACTTATCAGTACAAAAAACAACTGACTACTACGTCGGAACAGTTAGAACATAAACAACAATGAATGTGACAAGCATTGAAATTATTGCAGAACAGATTACTGTAGACATCCGAAGGGCTTGGAGAAGTCTGAAAACTTGTTACAGACTTCATCCTGATATTTGTGCTGAATCCGACCCTTTTCGATCTAGTCGTCCCCAATATTCCACCGCAAATACATTTTCGTCTCCTCACATGGCTTCTCGTAACAATACGTCTCTTGTCCTGAATCAAAAACCATGCTACAAGTTTTGCAGAATTCTGGAATTGATGTTCGGCGTCTTATTTCTTTCACCATGTCAATCAAGCTTTGCAGGATCATTCTCTTACGATCAAAAAGTTGTAGTGATAATTTGATTGACTAATACTTATCTTCCTCCAATTTTCCGCGACGACAACTCGATCAATTCAACCAAAAGTCACATGAGTTCAATTGTTCTTATCACTAAACTCAAAGGTTTACCTTGTTTACTGAAATGTACAAATGACAGCTGGAAAGACTGGCGCAATCGCCCTGTTTTTTTTGTTAGTATTTTGTCATGAAATAAAAAGAGAGAGCATGAAGCGAAGCTGTATTTCGGTTCTTTACTGGCATACTTTGTTCTGGTAATAGAACAAGGAACAAAATTAGAGTTTAGTTTGATCGCCCCAAGTCTCCGATTTCGAAAATCCGTCTACATTGTCTCAAGTTCCGGTATCCATGGAGCCAGGGAAAACAATGAAGGCGCGGAGCGAAAGAACAAGATGTCGTCAAGGGACCACACGACCGTCGCTTCGAAGAATGTTTTATTCATTCCGGAGAGCTGCTCCGTCTTCTGAGTCACTTTTGGCTTCTTTTTCGAAATGGATAAGCTTCTGCCGGCTGTACTCCTGGTCATCCTGTCGATTTATTCTGTAGATGCCATCAAATGTCATGTTTGCGGTGGTGCTGAGAACATCCCAAAGTTCGCAAAAAATGCTCTGAGCAAGTTGAATATAACCACAGGAAGTGTGAGCCGAGATAAACTCTTTGTGTCTTTGAAGGTTTGTTTCAGATATACGGAGATTGCAAGAAGACTTCGGGCAGCGACATGTGCTCCAACGGAACGTTCTGCATCAAGAGAGCCAGTTAGCTTATCGCAGCACTTCCAATTGACCACTTTGGTCTTATTTCAGAAGTTTACCAAATCGGCTACAGCGGAGTCAACTTGAAATGGACCACGTACACGAAAGGTTGCGCAACTCTCCGCGAAGACAACAATGGAGTGCCGACGAATACTTGCTACGACTTGGGACAAGTCAGCAACAGCTCCGGATACACTGCCGTGAGTTCCTTTCATCCGTACCGTAACCAGCTACTGCTCTAGAAACGCGTCGACTGCTACTGCAACACAGACTTCTGCAACTCCCACGCTCTTCTCTCCACTATTTCAACATTCATCATGATGGCTTTATTGGCTGTATTTTCTATTTAAAGGGAACTATCGATAAAGTAGAATACATGTTTCACACTCGTTTATAATTTCTCTTCATCGCATTGTCAACGTTTCGTCGTTTTCGTCTCAAGACCTGAAGTTTTTTGAAGCATTCACAGGCGGTGCGCAGATGTTTCCGAGAGTCGAGTTGCGGGAAGCAGAATCCTCCTTCGGAGCCCTAAAAGTAGAAGGATACAGGAATATGAGAGCAGGGTCCGTACCTGATCTTTGCACTTTTCCGAGCAAGCCAACTGACGGGATTCACAGATACTGCCGTCTAGTGGTTGTTCGTACTCGTAGCATTTGCAGCTGAAAAGTTCGTTGATGTTTCCTTCTGACCCCCAAGTATTGATCATTCAGAAATGATCACAAAGTTCAAAGAGCTCAACCACCACCCACCTTGATACTTCGCATTCCTCATTTTGAAACTTGAAAAGTAACAATGAAAACCAATCTCACCTGAAATTGAAACCATCCCATCCCATGCAGTGTCCGTACCAGAAGTTGTCCGTCTTACACACCTCGTCACATGCCTGATGATCCAAAAAAGTGCACGCGCCCCTGCAAAACCTTCTTCATCTGCGGCAATTCCATTCGATTCTGCCAACGAATTCGCCCTTCCCGGTCAAGTTGTGTTTGTTGTCATGGGGCCGGCTGACCACTTCGCTCTCATTTCCCATTCCACATGTTCTTTTCGTGAAGCGACAACAAATGATGCGTTTCGCGCCCGAAATTCTGGGGTGAAACACGCGAATCGTGGAAGGGAATCGTTTGAAACTTTGCAAGAAAAGGTTACAATTTGATGGGAAACAGAAACAGTCTCGTGCGAAGGCGGTTTGTGTAACAATGCGGGTGGCTAGTGTTCCGATGATTCCCTCTTTAGATGTGTGGCGAATTCATGGCGAGACTAGATACTGGTCAAGAGATAACGATGATGACCTAGTGGGGAGAAGTTACGTACTGGAATATGACAGAAACTTCAGCTTTCGATAGGTAGAACGGATCTTGTGAAACTGCTCACTGAACCGTCACAGATCTGAATAATAAGCCGACTTGCTTCTCTCATATGGTTCATGTCAACAAGTTGGTCGATTTATAATCCTGATGCAGCATCAGACAGTATTGGAAATTTTCTGAGCCACGATGTTCACGGATTATAAGATCCAGTAGAACTCTGTTCTGCTCTGATGTTGGTTTCCACTGTGCTTGAACCAGGAAGTCTGCGAGTGGCCAAACGGTTTACAATGCACTCCGTGCCGCCTCCGCCTTCTCGTTGGAAACCGTTTCGACCTTTGGTTTCAAGTGGCCCTCCTTTCCACAAAGAGGGACAAAAAACGTGCAAATTCCCTCCTCGCCGGTTGCAATTATCAGAATCGCAAGAAAGAAGAGACACAGTTTCGTGGAAAAAAACGGAAACCAGCGGCGGGTTTAACGGTGTCTCCCTGCCTCAAAACGGTGCGCGTTCGAGATTTTTATGACGGTCATAGACGAAACGGGAAGATGAGTCTCCGGTGACAAGAACACAGCCGAAGATGACTTTTGAACTGACAGGGCCACGTTTGAATAATGGGCGCAGTAATGGAATTACAGAGAAGTTATGGGGGCTGTTCAGAAGTGGGTACACAGTTCATCGTACTCCGTCAATGAGTGGCTGGATTCAGTTGGGAGAGGGTAAGAGAAATCAACGGCAAAATGAATGGACTTCTGAATTTCAGTGGGTCAAAATGCTCAGGTTCGTTGGAAATGTTTGACCTAGACGATCACAGTGTGCCGAAACGCTTTCAACGACAAAGAGTTTGTGAGCTTCAAAACGTTGGTTTTTCGATAAGGAGATGTCAACAACTCCTGGAATAATGCTGGCCACGTGGCTACTCATCCACTACAATTGAATCTCTGCGACTACGTTAACCACAAGAAACCACAGTTTCTAGTACTTGACCGGTACTTGTGAATGTTTCCAGCTGAATTTCGCTTTGTCTAAATGCTGAACTATTCGAAGGAAGTCTTGCCCTTCTTCGAACTGATGATTTCCCACTCTAGAACCGAAAAAACAATCCTTTTAAGTTCCCTGTCTTATGACTTTATGACTAACCTGACCCTGAGCGGCAGAAGAAGAAATGCGAAGAAGAGGAAAAGCATGGTCGAATTGAACGGCGTCGAGATGGCGGGGGGTCCTCCGATGGCAACGTCTCCTTCTTTTGCTTCCTTCTGCGAACTTCAGGTGAAGAAGTGGGCGGAGACTCTGGGGCTGAATGATACTTGTAGGGAAAGGAGGTGAGCGAGAGAGTGTGTGGAGGGAGAGACGCAGAGCGGGGATTCAGAAGCGAGACGTGGAGACGGCTTCTAGTTACTTCTGGAAGGTGATTGTCTCGATGATGTCATCCAATCAAGGATGACTGCAGACACATCGTTTCATCAAAATGTTTATGACAGTCCATAAATGACATAAAACCGGCAAAAAGTTCAAGTGTTCACGTTTACCGGAAGCCAAACAAATCAACAAATTATCGGATCGAGTGGACGATTCTGTACTTGTCGGCCAGCCGTTGCCCCAGATGCGAGTTCAACTTCACGGCTTCTCTCTCCAGAAGCAGCTGCGGAGCCAGACTCCAGTTCTTCGGGTCGTTACTCAGAATAGCTGACTGGATGAGTGTCTGAGCGAAGAGGTCTCTCTGCGCGTGAGATCCTCCGATCTGAACGACGTTCTTGCGGATCGGGAACTTCGTTTCGACGGCAGTGTCGTAGTTTCCACGGGCGTAACTCAACATTCCGTCGTAAAGAGGAACTCCGATTGTCTTGCTAATCTTTGCGTTGTCTTCAGTGAGCAATCTGAAACTGGATTGTTGAGAAGCGTATGAATAAGTCCAACTCACGATGAGTACTCTCCCAAAGAGTCTCTCAGTTTCTTCTCTGTCCCTAGGTCGTCCTGTCTGCACAGCGCGAGTCCGATGTGCACGTCATTGAACACAATCGAGTGATTGTCGATGTGCTCTCCGAGTCTCTTGATCTTCTCCCATCGTTCCTTTCCCACCTTCACTCCTTCCAATTCCAGTCTCCATAACAGTGAACACGCGTCAGTCATATCCAACAACATGTTGGTTCTGTTGAATCGGTTTCCGACTTCTCTGTCGAATATGTCCAGCGCATCTTCGTATTCAGCGTATTCAATATGGAATAAAGCCGTGTGCCAGTAGTTGTGCGTCGACAACATCCATCCTTTCTGCAATAATCTCAGTTGTAAACCTCTTCAGTTTCGGATGATTCAGGAATTCCTGTCTCATGAATCACTTCCAGTGACTAACCTTCCAGTCGTCCTCCGTCCTGTACATAAACTCCTTGCCCTCTCGATGTCTCCCGTTCATCTCCATCACATGGGCAATCGCATGAGATGCCCAGCAATCGTACCGGTTCATGTCCAGTGCCTGCCGAGCAGAAGCCTCCGCGTCCTTGTACTTTCCAGACTCTTCCAGGGCAAACGCTTGCATACCGTACAGAAAACTGATAAAACCCTTTGTGAAACTTATGTGTCCCTAACCTGTAGCAGGGCATCGAAGCATCCCATTTCCCAATCACTTTCTCTATCGCGTTGAGCAATCCCTTTGCAGATCCGTTGAAGAAGTGTGCATCGTGTGAGAACCGGAGAGCAATCAAATCGGTCGGATGGTCGTCGAGAATGCTGTCCCAAGCCTCCCCGGCTTCATGGTGCTTTCTGAAACGAGTCTGTGACATTCCCATCCTTCCCCGTATTTCCATACCCTTTCCCCCACAGCACCGCAGCTCTCACGTGTCTCTTCTCCCTTTCGTTTCCAAACTTCTCCGCGTCTTTCTCAAATTTCTCCATTTTTTTTGGACAGTTCCGGATCACTCGCTGCTTCTTTTCCACCTAAAGCAGCCAGTCCGACGAGGAATGCACGAGACATTACTGAAGTGTACTGTTTCTACCAAATAACAATAGATTAGCTTACTGGCTTCAGGATCGGACGCCGCCAATTTCTCACAGGTCTTCTCGAATCCTCCCATGGCATCGCAATCAGTCAGGGACACCAACTGTCTGATGCACGAATCCAAGAGCTTTGCGTTCTCATCGCAAGTCGTCGACAATGGCAAGCCAGCCGTCTTCCAGCCATCGCAGTTTCGCAAATTCTCAGCACACCACTCGGCCATCGGAATGAATAGTTGCTGTGAACCCGATCTACTGACTTATATACAATTTACCTCACTACAAAAATCAAAAACGCATTTTTTCAATTCAATTTTGGAACTGTGGCCAAAGTCACGTACACAGGTTATACAGGAGATAGTGTGTAAACAAGAGAGGGTACAGACATGACTGCACTGTTTTTTTCACTCTATAGTGACAATTGTATAATTTCGGTTGAGTAAACTTCACTAGAAACAGGTGTTTACCACGTGGGGTCCAGATCTAGAATGATCTTTGAATGATCTTCCACTTCCTGGGATCTGGACTCAGGAATTGTATTATACGGCTGAAACTCAAAAATTGATGATATCATCCGCCCTTGTCACCATTATTGAAAACCCAAATACTTGAACAATTTTTACTGGAGTTCATAGACTCCGCCTGTCTCATCGCTTCGTTCCTATACGGGTATCATCTCGTCACGACCGACAGGATGAATCCTGTGAACATGGTCGCGTTTTTCTTCTACTTCAACAGTTTGCGTGATTTTTTTGCTGTAAGGTTCGAATTTGTTTTCCAAAGACTTTCCTCGTTTTTTCAGGGACTCATCTATGCAAATCTCTATTTTTCTGAAACGTTCACAGTTTGTGAGAAGATGTTCCGAATCTTGCATCGGAAACCGGAGTTTGAGCCAACAAAAACGCCAGCGATTCTCGGAAACTTCAAACTTACGGATATGACATTCACGTATCCATCTCGGGTGATCGAAGTGTTCAAGGACCTGAATCTTGAGATAAAGGCTGGAGAAACTGTAGCTTTTGTTGGACCAAGTGGCGGCGGAAAGTCTTCAATCATTGGGCTTCTTGAGAGATTTTATGAGCCAGAGAAGGGAAGTGTAACTCTAGATGGAGTGCCGATTAGAGACATTGATCATGAACACTATCATGGGAACGTGGCACTTGTGGATCAGATACCAACACTATTCAATGGAACAATCCGTTCAAATATAATGTATGGATATGAGTGGGGGACTGAAAAAGAGATGGTAGAGGCTGCGAAGATGGCAAACATCCACGAGTTTGTCATGGGATTGAAGAATGAATACAATACGGAATGTGGAGAAGGAGGGGTGCTGTTGAGTGGAGGGCGGAAGCAACGGATTGCCATTGCTCGGGCCCTTGTCATCCGAAAGTGCTGATTCTGGACGAAGCGACAAGGGCACTGGATGTGGAATCGGAGAGTCTCATTCAGGAATCACTGGATAAGTGTTCCAAGGGACGGACCGTAATCGTGGTTGCTCACAGGATGGCCACAGTCAGACATGTCGACAGGATCTTTGTGATCAAAAAGGGAAAGATTGTTCAGGTTGGTTTCGGAACTGGAATTGGAGATCTGTCATACAATGTTCAGGAAGGCACTGAACTGCTAGAGGACACTGCTGGACTTTACCACACTCTCGTCACTGGCTCTTCCAACTTCATATCGTTCTGTTAGTACAGAACTTCTGAACTGAATGCGGTTTATTCAAAGTGTTTCAATAATTTCATTCATTTTTTGTACAATTAAAGCTGAACTTGTCTAACTTTCCTATCCGTTTCTTAGAATTCACAATAGTTATCCGTATCACAAGCGACTGACTCGCACAGGAATCGGAACAGATTCGAGCAGCTGATCGGAGTCCACGAGATGGTTCCATCGGAATACTTCATATCGGCAACACATCCAGCACGTGGCGGAGCAGCTCCCGAGTTGGGATCCAGTGGCCAGAGGGGCATTCCGCTCGGTTGATCCCAGTACCAAGTGTTGTTCAGGCTGGTCAATCCGTTGTAGAAGGCGTGAGTCGGGTCGCTTCCCTTGGCGTTGAGGTAATCTGAAATGGCCCGCTTTGTACTCCAAGTACTGAAATCACTAACCCCAATTGAAAGATCTTTTCTGCTGGTCCAACTCGCTGACAAGATAACTGGTGGGTGTGAGATTGTGACAATAGTTCTGGGCGTTGATTCTGTTCATGGCAAAGCTCGGGCGGTAGATGCAAACTCCGTAGTTGCTGTAGACGTCCTTGGAGTTGAGTGGGTAGTGATACTGTTGCCAGTCGGGACGACAGAAGCAGTTAACTGAAAGAAAAATATGTTTCGACAGCAAGATCCCGATCACTCACTCGTAGTCATCGCCCTCTGCAACTCCATCGTCGTGTTGCCATCTGCCATCGTGAAAGCCATTCCCTTGCTGGCAAGCTTTTTCAGAGTGTCGCTGGTGTCGTCGTCGCCTCCAGTGTTAATGGTGACAATGTTGACTCCAGTTGACTTCAAATAGGTCGTGAGGTCTTCGGGATAATCGTTGTAGTAGCTGGAACATTCAAATGAATCTAGCTACCCTAGATTCTAAAACGAACTTGTACTGTGAAGTGAACAGAACCACGGCCTTCTGATAGTTATCCCGAAGTCCTCCAGTAGCATTGATCATCCGGATTGCTGCTTTCAGTCCCGTGTCAGTGTAAGAATCAGTGGCCTTCGAGAGCGGAGTGCTGCTGAGTGTCTGGATCTGGCTGTACAGGTCACTCCAAGACTGCAGCTTGTAGAAATCGGCGACGTCCGTGGCATTCTTGTTGTACGTGATGAATCCGACTCTCGTACTTCTCGGATCATCGTATCCAGTTCCGATTTGAACGTACGGACTGAAGAGACTGTTGATGGTGTCGAACACTCGGTACATGTTCATATTCTTTGAGTTATCGATAACGAAGACTATGTCAAGCCAGAGACGAGTCAAATCAGCTCCGCATGATCTGTCTGTGACTGATTGAGATGGAGAGACAGCTGAAAAAGTCAGTGATGATCGAACTGATAACTAAATATACCTAAAGCCACAAGGAATAACGTAAGTAGTCGGTGCATTGTGTGCAAAAGGAGGAAAGAAACTTGAAAAACCCGGCGGTTTGGTGTCTCTTTTATATTCGTGATTAATTGATCTGCTGCGGCTGATAACGGAAAGGAGTGACGAGAAAAGAAGAAGAGCATGATGATAAATGTGCCAGTGTTACTCACCGACGGAAAGGTTTCGAGGCGAGTTGGCTGCTTTGCATCACGAAGAAAGGTCACTGGGAGCACGTCTCTAGGTTGCTCACTTCTGATAAGACTTCATGTTTGAACCCTACAACTGATGTATTCATTTCTAGGTCAAAGTTACAACTCTCGAAATAAATGTATTTATTCAACTGATTACAAACAACTTTAATCCAATCCATAGTCAAAGCAGTCAGTGTTTCCTCGGATGTAGGCGTCGAAATAAGTCACACCGAGTTCATCAACTGGCCCAGCCTCGACGACTTCCGGAAGTTTCTCCATTTTCGCGTACCAAGACGACAGTTTTGGAAATGCAGAAGATCCGGGGAACGACTTTGTTGAAAGAGGGAAGTCTGGGAAGATGTGAGCGAGCCAGAGAACACGTTGGAGTGACGGGAAGACCATGTAGTCAACGAATCCGGGCGAGGAGGAGCCTAGAAAACATTTATCATGAGAATGGAGAGACTTGTCACTTACCTGAGAAGAAATCAGCTGTGAGTAGTGCCTCGATCTCTTCGAATGCCTTCACCAAAGCCGCGTACTTCTCGGCTTTCCCTTCCTCCGATTTGACAATCCCAACGACGGCGAAGAAGGTTTGATTGAAAGCATTGATGCGATCGAAAAGCAACCTTTGTTAGACTTTCTGATATGCATTCGTCGGGAGAATGCGAGTATCCGGGAAGAGATCGTCGAGGAACTCCGAGATGGCAGCTGACTCAATGACTGTTTCTTTGAACCCTCCCACTTCCAGAGCAGGAATTTGATTCTTGAAATGCATCGAGGAGTACCACTCTGGGACGTCTCTTGGCTTGATGTTGACGACTTCGACAGGGATGTTCTTCTTGACCAGATAGATCATGACTCTCTGGACGAACGGACAGAATCGCATCCCGTACAGACGCATCTTCCCTTTTTCAAGAGGTTTCGGGACGGCGGCTCCCTTAGCAAGAACCTTCGAATTCAAGTTGATCAAGATAGACATTGTTAGAAAGCCGTACTGAATACGTTGTGCTCTCGATCCAGCATCCCTTTTTATACGTCCTCCGAGCCATGGAAAGTCCTAAACGCGATGACAAATAGCCTCTCATTTCCGCGCACTCTCTCGTTTCTCCTTCCTTTTGCCCGTGATCTCTTTGCTGTTTTTCTCCTTCTTTTTGACCGAGAAGTATGTGTTTCAGTGGACTGAGTCTGGAGGTTTTGTGCCCTCATTTCGTTATTCTCATTTTATTTCAGTCCATGTACATAGCTCCGTTTTTGTGCACTATTTATCTTGTTTTTAGTTTCGCAAACACTGTTTTCCTCTGTTTGTTTCTGTTTCACTGTCGGCGTCTTTTCCTCTGTCTTTGTTCATGTTCTTTAAATTGGAATCAGCTATTTCATATGTTCATTTTCAGACTTCTTCACAATAATTATCAGTGTCACAGGCCCTAGACTCGCAAAGGATTTGGAAGTTGTTGGCACAGCTGACTGGTGTCCATGAGGTCTGAAAACAGGCTGGGGGTTAACTTTTCATGATTGTCTTCTTACAGATCCATCAGAGTACTTCATGTCGGCAACACATCCTGATCTTGGCGGAGGGGATCCAGAATTCGGATCCAGCTGGAAGCTATTGTGTTTTCAAAGACTCAAATGATGTTCATACTCTCAGAAGCGGTTCTCCACTAGGCTGATCCCAGTACCAAGTTCCGTTCAGACTCGTCAATCCGTTGTAAAATGCATTAGTCGGAGTGTTCAGAGGTTGAGCGGACTGCATGAACTCTGAAAAGCTGACTGTTTGAAAATTTCTCGGGATGGTAACATACGGAAGTTGAATGTTCTCTTCTGCTGGTCCAATTCATTAACCAGGTACCCATTCGTAAACCTGTGACATGCGTTCTGGGAGTCGATTCTGTTCCCTGCAGTTCCTGGGTGCTGAACGCAGATTCCGTATCTGTTTCTCATGTCGTTCATTGGCCAGGAGTACTGAGTCCAGCCCAGGGGACAGAAACAGTTCGCTGGAAAGGGCTGACATAGTTAGAAAAGTTTGAACTAGAACAAACTGTCAGTCATTGCCTTCAGGATCTCTTGAGTCGTGTTCCCATCAGTAAACGTGAAGTTCATGTTGTCGCTCGCAATCTGTTGCAAGTAGGTCGTCACAGATTTGGTACCTCCGGTGTTGACGGTGACGATGGAAACTCCGTTAGACTTCAAAGTCTTCGCAACGTCTTTCGGATAGCTTCGGTAATATCTAGAAGATTCTCGTAGTCTCGGAAGTTTTGCTGTGACACGAACCCGTAGTTGGATGTGAAGAGGACAATGAGCTTTTTGTAGTTATCACGGTATCCAGCAGAGGAAGAGATCATGTTCGCAGCTGCGTTGAGACCACTAAAAACTCATGTGTTCCAGGAAATGCAATTGTGAAACTCACGTATCCATGTAACTGTAGACAACATTTGATAGTGGAGTGGTCTTCAGTCGCTGGATCTGACTGTTCAGATCGCTCCAAGACTGCAGCTTGTAGAAGTCAGCGACGTCAGTGGCGTTGTAGTTGTAAGTGATGAATCCGACTCTCGTACTTCTCGGATCGGAATATCCAGTTCCGATTTGGACTCTTTGATTGAAAAGAGCTTGGATTGTGTCGAACACTTGATACATTGCCATGGATTTCGAGTTGTCAATGACAAAAACGACATCGAGCCAGAGATGGGACGTGTCTGATCCGCATCTCCTGTCGCCGACGGAGAGGGTCGGAGACGCTGCTGAATGGAAGAATGTCGGGGATTCGGAGATGTTTGCAAACCTAGAGCCAGCAGAATCCAGCAAAGAAGCCTCTGCATCGTCGCGTCGGAAGGAGAGTTGCGGTGAGGGTGTCTTCTTCTTTTAAACTTGGGAGTCGAGTCTTTTCAGCTACTGATAACAGGAGCAACCGAGTGCAATCTTTAGAACTGACATCATTTCGAAGACAGACACATAATGACATTACTCAACGACATTTTGAATGTCACTTCGGCTTTTCAGATTGTCTTCAAGGTGGTATTTTGATCAGATAAGTGTTTGACTTCCAACGTTTTGAATTTTATGTTAGTTGACATATTATTACTATTGAAAGATCTACCCCTACATATAAATAATTTTGTTCCAGTTCAGGCAGTTTCCTGTAAAGAATTGCTCGAACCGAAGTCCCTTGCTCACTGTTATCTGCTTCTTTGTTTCTGGTTACCGCCCTTGTTATCACTGATCAGAACATGAATTCTCTCCTGATCGTCCCTGCAGAAATATCGTTTATCAACGGAAGAAAGTGTGTCTGAAAGTCGTAAAATCTACTAATGAGTCATGAAGTTCCTGTTTGAAGACACGAGTTTTCAACGACAGAGTGCCCATTTTCATACAGTATCATTTGCTCTTATTCACAGTAATTGTCAGTATCACACGAAGCCACTTCGCAGATGTATCTCTCGGAGACCGTGTACTGATTGATGTTCTGCCATCCGACGACGAACGCAGTTCCGTCTTGCTGGTTGATCACAGCAGTGTTCGAAGAGGACTGTTGAGGGAACCCGGGGTTCCAGATGCCGTCGCTCAGCTGGAACTAGGTCAAGTTTTCAGAAGATGAGCTCTGCGACTAACTGGTTTCAAGGGCTGGTTGATTGGCTGCTGCCAGTAGTATCCTCCATTCACGTAGCTCAAACCGATGTGATAAACGTATGGTTCCGGGAAGGCGGTGTCGTTTTGAACAAGCTCTGCGAACAATTGATTACTTGATCTGTAGCTCTATACTTACTGAACACGTAGTCGTGCTTCTTCTGGTTGAACTCAGTGACCATGTAGCCTCTCTGAATCATATTCTGGCAAGCGAACTTTGCAGGAGTCCATCCAGAAGCCAGAGCAACTGGTCTCAAGCAGACACCGAACTTGTTGGAGTACTCTTCATCAAACTTCTCGCGGTACTGAGTCCACAGATTAGAGCAGAAGCAGTTGGATTGAAGCATCGCATTCTGCAGCTCTCCGACGTTGTCAGCATCTTTGTTCGTGAAGTTGAACCCAGGAGTGGCGATCTCCCCAAGGCTCTTCAGGATGTTCTCGTTCCCCGATTGATCGAAAGCAACTGTTGCAATGCTCACTCCCGATGCCTTGAGTCTGTTGGCAATCGGACGAGGATCCTGTTCTCCCTCGTCGCGATAGTCAGAAGCGTACACGATGACGAATTGCTTGTAGTTAGTGCGTGTGTTGTTCTTGCGACCGTCGGCCAGGACTTTCTCTGCTGCTCCGATTCCTCTGAAATACAGGATAGGACTGACTTCAAGATGACTGCTCACTTTGCAAGGAACACATCGTCCGAACTACTGGGTGTGGGGAGAATTTGGAAGACAGTTTGGAATAGATCGTCAGCAGATTGGAAGCGGTTCAAGTCGGCTTGCTGGAAAAGAACAAAGCTCTTTCAGCTCTTTGTTCACCGGATCTCACAATAGTGGCATCCTTGTTGTAGGTGACCAGTCCGACTCTCGTCGATCGCTTGTCGGCGTACTTCGTTCCGATCCTCGTGCTTTCCCCAAAAACGGTCACAATTTGAGCAGCCACCTGATAACGGTCAGTTTGCATTTCATTTCGTAATTTAATTCTCAAAACTAATCGCATTGCGTTCAAAAACCAACTTCAACGAGCCCGTTTTGTGTCATTCCGACCGAGTTGTCCACCACGACGACCACGTCGAGCCACAGATTCGAGAGATCATTGCCGCAGTTGCGATCCGTTGCGGCATTTGCTGGCGGCGTGGTTTGGGCGAGGGAGTGCCATGTGGCAAGAAGAAGGAGAAGCACAGTTTTCAGAAGCATCTGGAAAACAGAGAAGGAGCTTGTTTGTTAGCACAAGAAACGGAAATGATGAGTGAGATAACAGCCGAGGAAATGTTAACCGTGACAAATTTTCATATGAAAATTTGCCAACTGATAACAACACAACGTCACCGAAGAGAAGAGATGCCTTCGGGAGTTCTCGAGTTGTTCGTTAAGGTCACGGATTAAAAGGGAGGGGCTAGCAGTTATCAAAGTGATGTAAACTGTCTCTCTCTCTCAAGCATGCTCCTTTTTCACTGATCCTATTTGCGCCCCCTCTTCGAAATCAATGATACAATTAATGCTGATAAGGGCTTATCAGTGAAAAACGGCGAAATGGATGGGAGAGGAAATTGGCTTAAAATACGCCCCCTTGCCGGCACTTTTCATCATTTTCTCATCATTCGCTTCCAGTGGCTTCTTCTTCTTCCCTCCTGCTCCGATCACTTTCTCTTTTCAGCAATGTTCAAACTGGTCAGCTTGGCTTTGGCCGCCGTGGCCCTCGTCTCCGCCCAATCTTCTGATTTTCCACAAAGCACATACGCCTACGGTACCGCCACCCCATCCCCAGCTCCTGCAGGAACCAACGTCGATCGTGAATGTGGAGGAGATCTGGCCAACCTCTGGCTTGACGTTGTCGTCGTCGTCGACAACTCGAAGGGAATGACCAACGAGGGAATCACTGAGGTCGCTGCCAACATCGTCACCGTCTTTGGAAACGGAACCAAGATCGGAAACCAGTACTCGGATCCACGCAGCACCAGAATCGGACTTGTCACCTACAACGGAGCTGCCACCGTTGCCGCCGACCTGAACCTGCTCCAGTCGATCGACGACCTCTACCAAAGCGTGTTCTCCACTCTCAGCCAGGTCAGCGCCACCGACGACTCCTTCTTGGCCAGAGGAATCGGAGCCGCCGAGAACATCCTCCAGGCCGGCAGAGCCAACAACGTCAGATCCAACTACAAGAGACTCGTCGTCGTCTACGCCTCCGCCTACAAGGGAGAGGGAGAGCTCGACCCTATCCCAGTTGCCGACCGTCTCAAGTCTTCCGGAGTCGTCATCGCTACCGTCGCCTTCGACCAGGACGGAGACGAGGCTCTGCTCAACGGACTCGCCGAGATCGCCTCTCCAAACTACGCTTTCACCTCGAAGGACCTGAACCTGGTCGGAGAACTCCAGGGAGCCGCCCTCCAGACCAACTGCTTCTGCCCGAACCTCTGGGTTCAGTACAAGGCCAACTACGACGACGAGAACTCGTACAAGTACGGAGTGTGCATCCGCGCCGCCACCATCTCCTCATCGTGGACCGCCGCCAAGTTTGCCTGCCAGAACCTTGCCAAGAACGGATTCCTCTCCACCGAGTTCGATAACCAAAAACACAACTTCCTCTTCAGTAAGTTCCGTCTCATCGACTCCTGAACCCAGTGATCTTCTTCAGGAATCGCCCAGAACAACACTGCCTTCACTGCTCCATACATCTACCACATCGGATTGAGCTACGTGAACGGAGGATGGAACTGGCAGCAACCAGCTGGATACCCACTCAAGAGCGTGAGTTTCGAAAGATGACGAGTGTGACGGAAACGTCATCCTTCCTGATAACAGTCTTGACTTTCTGATCTTTCAGTTGAACGGATTCTCCAACTGGAACCCAACCTACCCGAAGTCGTTCACCTCGAACATCGGAGTGCTGAACCAGCAACCCGGATCAAACCTCAACGTCGGATGGCAGAACATCAACGCGTACAGTGTTGCCGAGTACTACATGTGCGAGGTCGCGTCGTGCGATACCACGAATTACTGTGCTTAGACTTTGTTGGAGTTGTAGTTATTGCGAATTTTGGAATGAAGGCTTTAAGAAACTGTAACAAATGTAGTTCATTGACCGATTTATCCCTTTCTCCATCCTCTTCCAAACTCCTTAGAATCAGAATCTCTGTCACGTCTTCCAGAACGGAAAGGGCTTCTCTTCGGCTGCGGGAATCGTCTTCTCTGGTTACGATTCTTCTTCTTGTTATGATGATGATGGTGGTGGTGGTGATGGTGATGATGGTGAACGACCTTTCCTGGTCCTGGTGGCCATGGGTTCTTTGGTGGCTTGGGAGTACGGACTGGCTTCCATGGACCGGGCTGAAACGATGTTTCTCTCGGTAATTTCCTTATTTCATACCCTTGTCGGTGAACGGGTTGTCATCTGTTCTTCACTGGAAGAACCGGACGAGTCTGGAGAATCTGAAGCTTCTGGAGACTCTGGAGATTCGGGAATTATCTGAAAATATTTCATAATCACTGTGCCCATCTTCTTCTTTAGACCGGTTCCAGTGATGCCGCTGTGGGATATAAAATTGGGGCCTGAAGTTCAAATGGTGTTGTTTGAAATCAAACTAACTTTTCTTACCAAAGTTGGCGTAGGCGGGCTCAGGGTTTCTGGTTTTGTAGGGGCCGGTGTAGGTGTAGGAGGGGTCTGAATGAAAGTTGAGAGTTGGGAATGATTTTGGACTTTTACCAGTGAAACACGAGTTGTTGATGGGGTTGGAGTAGGTGGAGTCAATGAGACACGAGTTGTGGAAGGTGTTGGGGTTGGTGGTGTCTGTTTCAGGAACTTCGAATTCTTCGTGCTTCAATGAACCTACCTGTGTCACCATCGGAGTTGGAGTTGGAGGAGTCAATGTGACATGAGATGTGGAAGGTGTTGGGGTTGGAGGAGTTAAAGTAACAGGAGTAGACGGAGAAGCTGTAGTTGTTTCCGGGGTCAACGCATCCTGTGCAGTTGGCGGAACGTCAGTTTGAGATGTTGTTTCCGACTGTTCCTCTGCCGTTTGTGTTGTTTCCTCCTCCTGACCCAATTGAGGATCGACCTACAAACTCTCCGGACTGTTTCACATTCAAAGTTCACTAAATCAAAAATTCTCTGGAACAAGAATTTATTTAGAAGTAGTGAAAATTGATTCAAGCTGTCCGAACTGTTGATTCTGTTCTTTCACCTACCTCTTCCGTCGTTTTTGGATCGCATTGCTGAAAAAAGTTTTATTGATGACTAGCTAATATCTTTAAAACTCACTCGTGCTTTCGTCGTTTCTTCTAGCTCCTGAAAGAATGAATGAGTTCATAGGATACAAACAATTGTTTCTGAAACGTTACCAATGGATCTTCAGATGTTGCGACAGAAGCCTCGCCACCCTCATATCCAGCAGTGTTCTGCAAGTCCAAAAGAGTTGAAAAAAGTGAAACTGAACGCAAGACACACCGTGATGCCATCTTCAGGAACGGTTCCAGTGACTGTCACATCCACGTTAATCGGCACGCTGGCAGTGCTTGCCTGGAAGAGATGAGTGAGTGAGAACTATTCAGAAAATATTGACTCACATCATCAGAAGTCTCAACAGGCTCTCCAGATGTTGTTGAGTAGAAGGATACTTCCTCTATGGGAGCCACGGTTGTGGAATCAGATTGAACTGGAGCTACAGTAGGAATTGAGGTGATCTCCAGAATTGTCTCTTCGGTGGTTGCTTCAGAATCTGCTTTCGCCGTCGAAAATGTCTCCTGGGGAACTTCGAATGTTGTGGATTGAGCAATGATGACATCGTCGACTGTAGACAGTTCGGGAAGTGCAGTTGAGGCAATGATAGACTCGGAAGTTATGACTTCAGTCGGTAGAGGATGTTCAGTCGAAGGGATCGCGGGAGTAGTGGTGATAGCCTTCAAAAAACAAATTTCTTACAGTTATTTTATGAATCATTACATTAGTCGTCGTTCCGAACATCGACTTTGTCAGCTCTTCCAACAGTTTTTTGAACAACTCCTCGTAGAATTGTTCGAAAATATCTTTGAAATCCTGTAAGCAACCTCTCTGAAAAGGAGCGAAAACCCAGAACTTACAGCTGCAGCGGCTGGAGTGGCGACTGCCGCCAACAGGAAGAGAACGAAGGCGATCCTCATGCCGAGAAGACTGTCTTCCTGCTCTTCCCGAGTTGCTTTTTATGCCTTGGTTTCTCTTTTTTCTCATGTCTGATAGCTTTAGATTCTCGTTCCTCGTGTGACTTTCGGAAGAACAAGGAAGAATCGAAGAATGGACATCAAACAACTCTCGGCTCGGCGATGAAATTGCTCAGTGACCCAGAAGCACACCTGGCAACCAGACGTATACTTCCAAAAATGGATGACCTATTTTCGGGTAAGTGCTTATTCTCAACTTTACACTGTTTCTTTTCTCAGATTTGTCTTCGATTAGTGACTGCGACGAAGAGTGTCTTCTGAATGTGTCCAGTAAGAATTGCAAGTGTTTTTTCATTCAAACGACACTTCCGGTGGTCGTGTTCGAAATGCCACCGGCCTACGAATTAGAGGAGCCAGATTTGAAGAAGTTAGTCAATCAGTTGGATCGTTAAAGAATAAGTTTGATTTCAGCGTGAAACAGAAAACTCTAGAAGAGAAGAACTGTGAAACGGATCAGAAAGGAGATGACAAGTGTGATAAGTGGGTGCAGACTGATTTAATTGAAATGCAGGTAATTTTAATGTTCGATTTCTGTTCACATTCAATGTCGATTTCAGTCCGAGGAATGCTTCGCAGATCTTCCTCCGACGTTTCGCGAGGCGACCTACACGGAAAGCGCTTTGGAGCGTGTGCTCCGTCACATGTCGGCTCATTTGCATCGCGCCCAACTGCAACAGTGGCTCTCCGAGCAACCTCTGAGAAACGCTTCGTTTCACATCAAACCAGTTCAGACGTACACTATTTACAAGGCAGTCTACAATCAGGAAAAGGTGAGGAAATGTTCATTTGGGTGAAATGGAAGAAATCACAAGAGAGAAGAAACCCGAGAATTATACACCAGAAAGTAGGGAATTCGATAAGATGTGATAAGAGATGTGACCTAGGAATACTTTTGTACAAACTTGGAAACCTTGGCAATGACACACTGATTCGTTTTCGAAGCCAGGAACCAGAAGCCGTTGAGCGCCTGTCGCGTCTCTTTGTTCTTGGTCCCCGAATTGAAATTGTTGTTGAGGATGAATGGAGTCTTCCTTTCGTTCTCTTCCATTTTGAACCTAGATTGATGAGAATTTGGAGAATTATTCATCGGGGAACGTACCATTTGCCATCTGCCACCTCTCCGTATTCGAACTGTCGACAGACCAACCCGTTGTGTTGTGATGCGCATAGTTGATTCATTACGTCCTGCAGACGACATCAATTATTCAACAGAAACCATTTGAATGGACCGACCTGATCGTAGAGCGTCGTGTCATTACTCAACCTCTCCTTCATCTCCTCCATGAACATCTTCGATCCGTTCGTCGCCTGCACCATCATCGGATCAAACGCCAGCGTGTCCCACTTCCCTCCGTCGTATCCTTTCACAGGAACGATGATATCAAAGTCCTCGAAACTCAAAGTCCTATTGGAAAATAGTTCTAATGGGTCTTTGAACCACGTTGCATCAGTCTCGAAGAGCACATAAGAGATTCCAGAAGACGTCAGAAGTTCCATGATATTCGCTCGAAGAGTCAGAATGTTTATGTACTCCTGCTTTCCCCAATCGTAACCCTCCTTGTAGTTGTCCAGATCCAGAGAAACACATTTGATAGTTTCATCCCACTGGGATCGGATAGCAGTACACGTGGACTGATCCATGCTTACAATAAGAGTTCTATTGTGAACATTCTCCATCATTGCCGTGTTGCAGATCCAGTTCAGAGTCATCCTCTCGTAAGCCTTGTTGATCATGGCAAAGTAAATGAACTCTGAAGAGCCGTTGGTCTTGGCGATCAGATGTTGAGCTTCGGAGACAAGCTTCTGCTTGATCATGTCTGAGATCTCTGGGACACCTTCATCTTTTGGCAGCAGAACCGGCTGAACTATCTTCGGTCCTTGAATGAAAACTATGATTAGAGCGAACTTTCTCTGTCCACTCACTCCTTTTTTTCTTCCTCTTTCCGTTTCCGAATCCGAGCGCCGACAACTTTCCATAACCAATCGCTTCGATCACATTTCCGTTTTTCTTGACGTGTCTCCCAGGCTTTAGCAGCAAAGGGCCGTCTTTCAAGTTCTAGAAATCACTCTTTTTCGGAAGAAGTCTAGTCTCTCACATGAATACCTCGTAACTGATTCTCGAATTGTCTACTTGAAACAATCTCCACGTGGTGAAGCCGATGTGAAGGAAGAAGTAGACGAAGAAGAGCGGGACGAGAATGTTGCGGAAGGCATGTCTCAGACGTCCCATTGCATGTTTGTCTGGAAAAAAGACCATGTGGAAAGAGGAGAACAACATGAAACACGGGTTGAAATTGTGAAACCAATTGGTAAGAGTGTGAGTTTTCGTTTGCAAGTGGGATTTAATGGAGAGGGAGAATAAAAGAAAGAGAGGGAGGATGGTCGGAAAGCAAACATTTTTGACACATTTTCGAGAGACTGAGCAATCAGATCGAACATTTCGGCTTATCATCAAACAGATCACATATCATTTTTCTGCCCTCTGACCAAAGGAAAACATCGATTGGGTACGAGAGTAACAAACTATGCGTATCTACAATCCGAACATGGTCAGAAGACCCATTGAGATTATAATAGAGGAGAAAGAGAAGATGCGCGGCGCCTCCCGATTCGAAGAATTCGGCGGTCGAGACTGTCGAGAAAGAGCGTGGCAGATCAGGAGTCGCAGACGACGTTCAATTCACTTTCCCCTCCGTTCTCCTTTCCGATTCTTCTCCTTTGAAAGAAGTTGCATACAGACCCGTGAAATCGGATATTCCATTGGATTTGGAGTGATGTGATTCGGATCGGAAGTACCTTTCTTTACAGAATGTATTCGTTCTACTGCTTCATATCAAAGAGGACAATCAATACTTTATCGAACTGAGATCACTGAAAAACCTACTGGTGAGGTGCAGAGTGACAATCAACAAAAACCGTGCCTTTTCAGAAAAGCGTGAATCTTGATCTCTCCCCAGACAGTTTTCTGAAATCTGATCATGTCAACCTATTCTCAAGTCATCACTATGTCGCGGTTTGTTTCCAGAACCGTTACCTTACCTAGAATGTTCTAGCTATACTCCGCTAACAAAGTGATCGTAATGCAAATGGACAATTTGCATTCTTCGGAAATCTTCGAAACAATCTCTGCAATCTCTTTGCTGGTACTTCATGGTGGTCTATGCTACATCAGCACTCTTGGAGCTGTTGTCAAGTTAGAAGACTCTACAAAGTTAGTGAACTACTTCAATGAAATACCAATAGCCCACACATTACAGAGCCTTAGAGTGCTCCCCACTCCTCAATCCGATTCTCTCCTGCTCAATTATTGACAATCGGATACATGTCGTGTCGGGGAGGTCTGTTTCAAACTTCAGTTCTGATTCTCCATTAGACTATGAGAGTTATGAAACCGAAAAGGTACCCTACCAGCTAGAAATTATGAGACCCATTTCATTTTTCCAGACCATAACAAAAGGACAAATTCGAAAGTTCGGAGAGTCCAGATTCATGCTTTTCGACAAACTCTCACAAATTTGTTTTATTTGGGAAACTGATAAACCCAAGTTTGATGGAAAAAGGCTTCCAATACTAATCTGAAATACCAGGTCCCCGTCTCACCAATTATGCTTCGGTTCATCTGAGTTCACTGTCGACGTGGCATGCGACGATTCGAGTCTCTTTTCGCTGACCGCCGCCGGAGTCGTGTCTGTCTGGAAGCTACGGCCGAATGGGTGATTGGAAGCAGTGAGACGTTGTGTTGTAATGCAATGAATATTCAGAAGAAAGTATCGCGATCGTTTATTCACAACGTATCTGACGCATTGTTCGAAGCTTTTGTTGGCGTTTCCGCAGGTGAGTTGATGACTCATTTGGGCGAAACGGGAACACGGTTTCGTGACTGGAACTGAAATGGAGGAAGGGGACTGACTAAGTTGTAAATGAACCCTTGACAGTTTTCAAAAAATTTCCCTCCCCGCTCTGAAATATCCCTTTCTTCCAGAAATTCGTGATCCTCACCGCCTCGGAAGTTCACTTTGTCGTGTTCGGCACCGACATCGACGGCCAGCAGTGAGCCCGTGTGCCAGGAGGTGCTCTCCTCTGACCCCAATTTATCACCCACTCCCGCTTGTGTTGTGTGCAAAAACGCGGGGCGCCAGCCATGCTTCTCACCGAGATTTGATTAATGGACTGTGTAAAGTGGCCGATCCGACGGAGCCGATGGAGCAGAGCCACATTCTTATCGGTTTTTATCATCTTCTTTTCTTATCTGATAAATATTTGAAAACAAATGGACAATGAAATGGATGCAGATCACGAGTTTGATGACGATTCAGAGCTTTTAAGCGGACACCGGAAATTGGGAAATTCCAGAGGAACAGTATAAAAAGGCCGTCGAAGACAGAAGGAGAGCAGCTTGAGGAAGCTGAAAGGGTACTGTCTTGTGGAACTGTCTCTCTTCCGTACCAATGCATATGTTTGTTGATAGGCTTATTGCGAAATGTCACACGTCTGCAGTCCTCACAGGACTTGAATCATTCCCAGTATTCGTTGTTTCTGATTCCCTGGTCCCACCTTCTGCAACTTCTCATCCATCTTTTCTATCCCTTTCCCAACTTCTCGAGCTTTTGGAGTTTGATAGAAGTTTGATCTCCTTTCTTCTCTAAATCCTGACCAATGTTTCAAATCGGCTCCTTCTTCTCTTTTGCACAATCCGCCGACAACAATTGTCCTCGTCCTTCAAATGTCCTTTGTCTGGCCACGCCCCCTTTCGAAGCCCCGCCCATCCGGTACCAGGATCCAGAGCACTGCCATTTCATTTCTGTTATCCTTCTGGTCTTCTGGCCTTATTCCTCACCAATCCATCATTTTCCAGGTATGAAGACCCTGCTGCTTCTCGCTTTCATCGTCGGCCTCTGCGCCGGAGAAGAGATCAAGGACCTTCCGGGATTGGACTTTGAGCCCAACTTCAAGCACTACTCCGGATTCTTCCAGGTCTCTGACAACCATGTCCTTCACTACTGGTAGGTTACAAATCCTAGTGAACACTGTAACCCTGAGTTTCCAGGTTCGTCGAGTCGCAAAACGAGCCATCCTCTGACCCACTGATCTTCTGGTTCAACGGAGGCCCAGGATGCTCTTCCCTTGACGGACTCCTCAACGAAATGGGACCATACGTCGCCAACGAGGACGGAAAGACCCTTCGCGAGAACGAGTGGTCCTGGAACAAGATGGCTTCGGTCGTCTACATCGAGTCGCCAGCTGGAGTCGGATACTCGTACGCCACCGACGGAAACATCACCACCAACGATGACCTGACCTCCCTCGAGAACTACGAGGCTGTCAAGCAGTTCTTCACCGAGTTCCCGCAGTTCCGTCATCATCAGACCTTCATCATGGGAGAGTCTTACGGAGGAGTCTACGTGCCTACTCTCACCGCCAGAATCGTCGACGGACAGAAAGACTTCCCAATCAATCTCAAGGGAATGGCCCTCGGAAACGGATATGTTAATGAGAAGCTGAACATCGATACCTCCGTCCGATTCGCCTACGGACACGGACTCATCGACGAGAAGATCTGGAACACCTTGGAGCGCGACTGCTGCAGTGGATGCATCGACTCGTGCGATCTGACCCAGGTCTCCGGACACTGCGCCACCATGGTCGAGGACATCTTCCAGTTCCTCTGGTTCGGAGGACTCAACCCCTACGATCTGTACAGAGACTGCGACCCGAACCCGTCGTTCAACAGCAAGAGACTGAAGCATATGCTCAGAGGAGTCGCCCCAGCAATGGCCAACTTCGACGAGATGCTCAAGAATCAGACTAAGACTTCCCTCTACAAGTTCCTGAAGGTATCAGAATACTCCCTACTTTCAGCTGAATCAATCTCTTCTTCCAGAACAAGTCGCAGAAGCCACTCCAAGCCGACGTTCCGTGCCTCAACGACACCGAGATGCTCTCCTACATGAACGACCCGAAGGTCCGCAAAGCCATTCACATCCCATTCAACCTCGGAAAGTGGGACATCTGCAGTGACAAGGTCACGACCACCTACCAGAAGCAGTACACCGACATGACTCCGTTCATCAAGAAGATCGTCAAGAACCACGTCCGCGTGCTGCTCTACTACGGAGACACCGACATGGCCTGCAACTTCATGATGGGACAGCAGTTCGCCGACCAGCTCGGGCTCCGCAGAACGCTCAAGAAGACGCCGTGGAAGTACGACAGACAGATCGCCGGCTTCAAAACCCTCTTCGACGGACTCAGCTTCATCACGATCCGTGGAGCCGGACACATGGCGCCACAGTGGAGAGCACCGCAGATGTACTACGCCGTGCAGCAGTTCCTGCTCAACCACCCAATCTAACACGGCCGATCTATTTATTGCAGTTTCTCTGGGATTTCCAATTGACTCTTTATCTTCTCTGAATAAACGAACTTCTGATTCTTGTCCATCGGTCCAGTGTTGACAACTCAGTCCGCCTTCTTTCACCTTTCATTCGTAAACTTCCACTCTCTCCGGTGTCGCTCTCTCAATTTCTTACCAATGATAACAAAACACTGATCGAAAGAGAGGCTTATCACAGAGACGAGGCTGTCGTCGATGTCTGCGTCTCTCGGCTGCCCACACTCTCTCTCCTTTTATTTTCATTCGCTTCATTCGTCGTCGAGAAAGAGAAAGAAACCCCAGAGTGATACCCAATAGCACTGGGGTAAACACGTATACTTTCGTTTTGATTTCCCCCGTTTCCCGTGGCTCCAACTTCATCTCGTGATCATTTCAGAACCGATGAAGTGGCTCTTCGTCGTTCTTCTGTGCGCAGGCGTAGCCATCGCCATGCGGAAGCAAGGAGTCGCCGTGAAGGGCGTTCTGAAGTGCGGCACGGCGTTCTCCAACAACACCAAAGTCAGAATCGTTGACATTGACACTGGACCAGATCCGGATGACACGCTCGACGAGAAGAGAACCGGAGAGGACGGATCGTTCGCGCTGACTGGAAGCACCCATGAACTGACGTCGATCGATCCGGTGCTGTACATCTGGCACGACTGCAGGGACGAACAGACTGTGAGTTTCTCAAGAAAAACTGGGAAATCTAGTACAAGCATCCATTGAAAACACTCGAGGTTTCACTCTTCACTTTATCAGTATTTTGAACTCTTACTGATCACTGTCACTGATAAGAACCTACTCATCAGACGTATCTTTCAGCCATGTCACCGTAAGATCAAGTTGTTGATTCCGAAGAAGTACATCCACGGAGGAACCCCAACCGAGGAGCAGTGGGTCGACATCGGAGTGCTGAATCTCGAGGGATCCTTCGACAACGAGGGCCGCGAGTGTATCAAGGACTAGCTTTCTTCTTTTCTAAATATTTCTAAAATAAAAAGTTCATTTCAAATAACAGAAATTTTTGAGAAACAGACAATAAAAAGCCAAAAGAAAACTAGATTTTGAACTGGCTACTAGCAATTCTGAAAAAGTAGGCGGATGAGGTAAAAAGTGTGTATGCGGCAGCGAGAAGTTCCCCGATCACTCGTCGTAGCTGTCAAAGTCGAAGTGGAACTCGTTGAAGCCTTGCATCGACTTCATCTGCTTCACCGACTCGCCCAGCGGTTTAAGATTTCGTTCTGTGCGGGCGAATAGCTTGAGCTGAAACAAAGCAATCAGTTATCGTAAAACTAATAGAAATACCTCATGCGCTCTTCGATACCTCTCACACATCTTTTCGATTGCGGGCGGCCACGTCTTCGGATAGTAATTTAGGAATCGTCCCTCTGTCAAGATCATGACGACACGTGGCGGACCGACAATAAGTGCTTCGTAGTAGGCGAATGCGTTCTTTATGAAGTACGGTACGACGAATCCCATCATGACTCCCTTCTCTGTGTATTTCGGACCCGCACTCAGCAGTATTCCTGTCAGATGAGAGCCAGCGAACACGAGAACATCGGGATTTGAATATGATTGAAGCCAGACGTCTCCGCTTTGCTGAAAGTTTACATTTCAATTGCTTTGCAAAACGGTTTTGAAGCCACAAACCATTTTCTTAATCACCAAATCATCGAATCTGAGAATTCTGGCCGGCCACAAATTTCGACCGATGTTCGGATCTTTCGGTCCTTCCTCGATCAATGGCTGGAACGAAATGACGGACCACTTGGGGGTGTACCCGTTGGCGACTCCTCTGCAAAACAAATTGTCATCTTTAATATCAAGAATATGACAGACAAGTTGAATTCTCCCTTCACGGTCAGCATGCACATTCTCAGTGGAGCGAAGATCTTCTCTTCGGATCCCATCAACTTGCGTCGGATGTTCGATCGTTCAGCGGAAGATATGTACAGAGGTCCGAGAGCATCGGTCCAGACCATCGTGCGTCGTTGCGAAATGTTAGGATCCTTGAGCAAATCGATAAAGTTGACGACTCCGTAGACACGAACTTCGATTCCCTTGTTGTGTCGGTACTTGACACTGAGCAGGCCTGTCGACGGAAGCGCCGAGTAGATCGGAACAACTTCCATCTTTCCGTTCACCTTTCGGTACTTGATCATCAACGTGTTTTTCAGTTCTGCAGTCTGTTCGGTGGTGAGGAAGAGGCGGTCGATGCCGAATTGGTAGCTGTACACGAGGTGCTGCAAAGAGCCTTTCATTATGTACTCGTACAGTTTTCATACCTGTTGGATGTTCTTATCGCTTGTTTTCTCCTTGTCAATCGGCACCGCAATGCACCACGAAAGATCTTTGTATTCGATGAGTTCCGATGCTTCGAACTTGTTGTCGTCACTGTCCATATCGCCCACTTCAATCGACAGGTCTTGATCGTGATTTGGACCATCTGATAGCGGGTTTCCGTGCCACGAAATGTCTTCCTCTTCGTCTCTTCGTCGGAATTTCAGGTGAACTTTCGCGAGAGCTTTCGCTACGCGAGGGTCTTCGTCATAGTCATTCGGAATCACAATTCGCGGCAGCTTCGGTGCATCGGGCCACGCTCCAGCATTCGGTATGGTGTTCAAAGCAGGCTCTGGTCTTGGTCTTGACTTAACTTCTTCCTCTTCCGTTGTTTCTGGGTCCGGCCAATCACTCTCCACAGGTCCAACACTACCGGTTTTTTGTTCCTCTGCATTGACTTTAGTTTGCTGCACACCTTGTTCTTCTGATTCAGATTTCACAGTGGAATTGGGGTATTTGGAAGCACTCGACTGTTGCGACGGGCTGGGGGCTTCCGGCCATTGTTTGAAACTGGAGAGCCAGACTGATGTTCTGCTCGCGGCTTCCAGGCAATCCACCGTTTCTTTTTCCGCTCCAAAGACTGATAAATCATCAGGACTTTTCCAGAGACGCGGTTTTTCTCCTGGCTCATTCCGACTGCTGCTCTCAAGCTTCTGCTGAGCATCATACTGAAGTCGTTTGTATTGAGGCAATGGACGAGCAGCATTTGGATACCCGAGTGAAGGGATTAAGGGGTTCAGTTTTATTGGTTTCTCTTGAGGATATGTCGAATCCTGCAATTGGCCGGCGGTGGACACGCTCGAAGCGCTTTGTGGTCTTCTCTGACATCCCATCTGAATTCTTCGGGTGGGGTTTTGAAAGTTGAATGCACTCGGAACGACGCTGGTCGCATTTATAGGATCGCTTCTCGACTCGGTATTCTCCATGTCGGTCACTTCCGGGTCCAATTCTGCAAGTTTCAGTTCAAACGGGCTCGCACTATTCGACGATCTGGTCCAGGACGACTCGCCCGTGTCCAGACCTTGCGCATATGACTGCTGGTTCTTTTGCCTCTCCAACTTCAGCTCATCGGCAGGTTCACTGTCGTGTGGCGGCGGACTCATATCTTCTAGAGCAATATTACCAAGCCAGTCTTTAATTCTTTCGCTGCCATTGACCGATGGGACTTCTTTTAGATTCGGAGTTTTTTGCTGAAAGCAATTAAGGCTTTTTTTCTGGTTCTTGTTTTGCGATGACTTACACTTTCGGGAATCGGAGAAGGAAAGCCAATGGGTTTCACCTCTGTGATCCAATTAACTCTGTTGCGGCGATAATGTGCCATTTGCTGAAGTGAAAACTTTGAAAAAAAGCGGTTTGTCAAACTTTGAAAGCTAAAAAACGAAATTGGCAGAAATGTTTCAGAATTTTGAAACAAAATTGAAAAACGAAAACTACAAAAGTTTAAAGGTACATAACGAAACTTCGAAGAATATCTCGTAGCGCTTCCACTTTTGTAGTTTCGTGTACTCCTCGTGAACAAGTCTGAAAGCGGGAGTTGTTGTTTTGTTTTTCCGAGCAAGAATCAAATTTTCTTTGTTTATTACCCATTTAAATGTTGTGAGAATTGCAATTTTTCGCTCATTCCCATCGTAGTTCCAACGTTACTTAATTGATAAGCACCCGAGGTGCCTATAATATGTCAAAGTAATTTGCCAATTCTTCAGTTCTCTGCGCTCCATTTCCCCTGGTTATACTGTGTTTTAATCTTCAAAATACTTTCACTTTGCCTTGAACACTACTATTCCATCAAAGAAACACGCGCGTTCCGTCAATAATACACACCGAAAGAGAAAGCGCCTCGCTGTCTGCGCCTCCATCTCTGCTAACTCCTCTCACTTTCACTGCCGACTTCTCCGGCAATCGGACGCTTTTCGAGTTGCTTATTTCCCTTCAGTTTCAGCTGTTTCCAAGCTGAAGGCTATTCAGTTTTCGAAATATGCCTCCAGGAGAGCCTGTGGTATCAACTGATCAGGATGAAGAGACGGAAACGTACTCCACAAAGTCGCCGAGTGAGCTTCTTCGCCGATTGTTTCGAAATTTAGTTTTAATTTTCAGAATATGAGATGGCGTTCAAAGAAACAGATTGGTTTGCCGAACCTATTCTCAATTTCAACCCGGATTCACAAAATGTAAGTGGAAGGCTTGAACGAAGAACAAGAGATGCTTCTAGACGTATATGGAAGAAGTGAACAGCGCAGTTCGCTACTGGAGAGACATTGCTTTGGAGCTGAAAGCAGTAAACTACCCGATCGCAGAAGGAATTGACAATTGCACACAGTTTGATGTAGCAATCCGGTACGTTGCCTTACGAAATAATAAACTGACTAATGATTCCAGGCAAAAAGCACAAATGCTGGACGATTTTCTGAATCTGGTGATCTCCAAAAACTTAAATACTGATGAACACGCATTTGAAAAACTTCGGGTCTTGATAGCTCAAGGATCTCCGTACTTGGAATTCAAAGAAAAAAGTAAACATCTCTTTGCGAAACTTCGAAAACTTTGAGTTTTTCAGTGGCACGGGTCAACTTCTCACTGAAATGTAACAGAATTTGGGAGAATGACGCAGTGGCATATCGATGCAATACGTGTGCATTAACTCCATGTATGTTTTATGCATTCTGACCTATCCAATCGTTATCTTCCAGGCATGTCTCTCTGCGAAGCGTGTTTTGATGCTAACGGTCACGAAGGACACGACTACATGCGGTTCTTCTCCAGAGAAGGCGGAGCTTGTGATTGCGGAAATCAGGATGTGATAAAGCTGCAAGGAAACTGTCCAGATCACGGAGACGAGTCGAAAAGACCAAAATACGACATGAGTGATGTGTGCCTGGCCGAATTCATTGTCACAAAACTGCTAGTTCGACTTTTTTTGGATTACAGAGGATGGGTGAGCAACGGGTCTCAAAAGATACTCACGTTCTGATTTTAAGATGAGTCGATACAAAAAAGCAGAAACAGCATGGATTGCGGAAAATCACTTCAACTTCATACAGCCTCTCCATCCTTCTTTCGACTTGGGCTCATTTACGGAGCAAGACGCCATGCGGGGTAACAAGATCATCGAGTTTCTTCAGGCATGTCTTTCAAGTTTTATCATCTGAAGTTTCTATTTAGGAATGCTCGAACTACGGTGGCCCGATGCGATTGATCGTTTCGGAAGTTCTGCTCAATAAAGAATTGTACAAATCGCTTACAGAAAAGACCGGAGAGCATTATGACGGTGAGTTGTGAAATTAAATAATTCCAATAACAACTCTAAGAAACTTTAGAATCCGGACGTGTGGAGCTGTCCCTGGATTGGCGCACCTCGCACAACTTCATGGACGACCGCGAGTCCGTGCTGCTCCCCGAGTCCATGTTCATCATGTTCCCAACTGTCGACTCTTTGCCTGGCATCGAGTGCTATTCTCTGCTCGACGAGCTCATCTTCTGGATAGACAGACAGATGTTTCCTCAAAATCTTATCAATTTCGGATTAAGCATGTTATCAGAACCTGGATATCGGGTATGTTCCTGTCCAGTTAAAAGTTATATCTCTAATCTTCGAGGACGCTTTTGCATATCGATTCTTCTCATGGTACCCCATCTGCGGTAAGATGATCAATGATCTGTGCATCAGCCAACTGGTTCATCTACGAGGAGAGGAAAAAGTGTCCCCAGCATGCAGTCGGGTAGTCCATGTCACTGTCCAGGTAATCAGTTTATCATTTTTCTTCTCAGTATTATTTTGTTCAGATGCTTTCCTCTGCTTCATTGTGCAAGAAATTGAACGAGGAAGTGGAACTGATAAAGACCGTGTTCGACGTGACGAGGTACCTGATCTGCAGGAGATTAACGGATTCTCAAATGAGTTTGAGTGAGTATTAACGAGTTTTTCTTCCATGTAAACAGTATTTTCAGAAGTACCGGACATCTTCGTAGAACAAAAACGCGACATGGATAGGTGTGCCAACTCCCATATCGAATGGAAAGTGATGACGATGAGAAACAATGCGGTGAGATTAGTGATTTTGAATCAGACAATCAGGAACAATCTTTGCAGGCTATCAGTCAGCACGGCTACTGGTTCGTGATGGGCGACATTCAAAACGTGCTGACTCATACGGATCTGGCTGTGAACTCGGTGCTCGACAATCAGTGCTTCGCTGGATCGTATATGGAAATGATGTCCCAGATGCAGGGAATGAACCCAATTTGGAGAATCGTTACGGGCAATGCGCAGGAAATGGATAGCGGAGAGGATGTGCAAAAGTAAGTTATCTGAGATCTTGTCTGTCTTCATCGAAAAGAAGTGACTGCAGGGCCTACACTCTGGAGTTCGAAACGCTCGCCGTCACGCTGTTCAACATAGTGGCAGCGATCCAGCAGGAAAACAGTATCGACGGAGCCATCCAATTCTTCGGTCACGTCAAAAACAAACTAGAAGACTGGTTCCGGCATCTGCACCCAGTGAAACCAGAAGATCGAGACAGGGAGTGGAGGAAGATTCAGAGAGCGCCGGCGTTCGCTGTTTCCTTCCACATTCCACTGCACAGACACATATCCACAGCCTTGAGCCATTTCATGGAAGTTGACGGATTCTACAAGTACATTCACAGAATGCTGCTCCGCGACGAGACTTTTGTTCGTCTTCTTCTGATCCATCCGCTGCGAATCCAAGTAGCTCGTTCCGAAATCAACTGCGGAATGTGGGTTCGGAACGGGGCACAAGCACGGATGTCTTCTTTGATATACGCGCAGTGGAATGTGACCAGTGCCTTCCAGACTCCGGATATCGACTTGATACGGTAGAACAATCATCAAAAAAAATATATATGAGGTAATGTTCCAGGTTCTGCGCAGCTCACATTGACAAGGAGCAATTTGTCATTTTCTTAACTCAAGCGTTCAATATATCAGAGAAAATCCGATTCCGAATGGGAAAGTTGGCGAAAAAGCTTACGGCAGCAGTGCATCTGTTCCAAGGAGAGGGATGGCCCGTTGAAGAAGAAGACCAAGGAGAACAAGTATCACAGGAAATGAAATGCCGTTTCAATGCCTACCGCGATCAGATCAGGATGGACCCGAAGTACATCGAAGCTATCATGCAGAATGCGACTGGAGACATACCTGAAGGCTCCACTTTTGATAGGAGAAATAGAGATGAGACCATTGAGTAAGTTCAGTGCTCTTGCATATAACAAACGATCCGAATTTCAGAGAGATCTGCTACAATCGGAATGCTACCCAAATGATCATCGAGTTCTCGCCGCCTCCCTCCAGCATCGTCTTCCCGACCTTCACCAACCAAGCTCAAATGGAACGTGAAAGAATACACCAAGCAAGAAGAGATATGAATATAGACAGGCTTGTGGACATTGTCGGTGAACGACGAGGGGTGGAAGAGGGCGGTCCGCCTAACTGGGATGCTCCGAGACAGCCCTTCTCCTTCGTCCCGCGTATCTTCGAAGGCGAATCTGAGCCACGACAACCTGTGCTCCGAGAGCTCGAATGGATCGATCCGATGTTCTGGGGAATGTTCAAGTTGGCAGCAGAGCTTATTGTGGTTCGTGTCAACTCGGGAGCCAGTGCCGAAGAGCACTATCGCTCGGAAATGGTCAACTGCATGGCAATGGGAAACATGCCGTACTCGAAACTGCGAGGATCCATTTCGGAAAAGGGCAGCAGAGGCAGCGAGCTGATCGACAAACACTTCGAGACAATTTTAGCGGATATCGGAGAATTTGTCGAGCCGAACGAAAATCCGAATTATCTGCAACAAGGCAGATATCGACTGAAGACTTCTGTTTGGGATTCGGAACTGTGTCCAGTGTTCTTCCTGATGAGAGCTCCTTCAATGAAACAAGCAAGAGAAGTGTTTGCAAAAATGGAACTGCGAGAACGAAAAAATGCAATGGAAAAGCATAAGGAAGGCGATTTGAAAATGGAGGAGTCGTTCTGGGTGCCTTTCCGACTGATCAACTTTGATGAGAAAAAGAGACACGAAGGCATCTCGAAAATCTACAATTTCCTGCTGACCGAACGGTTCATGTTGCACTGCATCGCAGTTCTAGCCACTGGTCAGGACTCGCCTGCCAAATTCCACGAGGCAACCATTCAGTTGGCAGTTTATTTGCTGACTTTGGGAGTGAAGTACGCACAGGAGTACAAAGGTACTGACGATATCAAGAAACACCTGAAGGACATCTTCCACACGCCGTTCCGTCTCAAAATGGAGTACGATATAGACAGTTATGACACGGTATGCTCGTTTATGATCAAGCTGTTTGAAAAAGAAGCCCGGAAGAAAGACGCCCTGGTTCCGATGTACCGGAACATTCTCAGAGGAGACTACGACAAGGACAAGGTTGTCGGAGGAAGGATGATCTACTTGGCTCGCTTCGTCACCATTCTCTCAAAACTTTCTCCTACTTGTCGTGAGATAATCCAGGAGAAATTGGAAACAGAAGAGATTCAATTGAGCAACTTGGCGATACAGGAAGAGTCGACGAAGAAGAAACTCGATCCAGTGAAGTTGGCGGCGAAGGAAGCTGCGAAGAAGAGAATGGCTGCGATCATGCAGAAAACGGCTGAAAAGAACGCGAGGACGATGGAAGTACTGATGGTGACGGAGGGGATGACTGCTGACGAAGTGGAGAAGGTCGACCCGAGTCAGCAGGACCGACAGTTGTACGACTGTCCGATTTGTGGAGAGCAGGAGGTTCCGAACAGTATAGAGCAACCATTTGGAATGCTCGCAAAGGTGAGCAAGTACCATTCCGTCTAGTGATACTTATTCGGTTTTCCAGTTGACAACAAACTTCCTCTGCGAAGAACAAATCGATCATTCCTGTCAACCGATCCGCGAGTTGATAGAGCACGACAGAGAGTATGACTATGAAAGGCCGAGTCCTCAGATGAAAACCCGCCGGATTTGCACCGAGAATAGACGGAGGTTCGACGGATCCAATTCACCGCCGGATGTTGCGAAAGTGAAGGCGCCGATGGTCGGAACGGATCTGAAGACTTGTGGACATGCTGCACACGTCGTTTGCTTCAATGCATATCGATCCTCTTTAGTAAGTTTTAATTGTCTTGATGCAAAGTTCACTGTTTCTTTCCAGTATGACGGTCGAAATCGCCCTGTGGATCGCCGGGAAGTTGGATGCCCCCTATGCCGATTCACAGTGAACATCATCGTTCCGCTTTCGTTCGACAAACCGTACTCCTCCATCAAAATACCAAACAGACCGCTTTCTCACAAGGATGTTTGGAAAGTCATGCACTTGATGATGAAGAAAGCCAAAGAGCCAGTTTTCCCTAAAGACGACCTGAATGTGGAATACGCAACCATCTACAGCACCAGAGAACGCGGCGGATTGTCGGAACTTTATTTAGGAAGGAAGAACAGTGCAGACTGGGCGGAGAGGCAGTCGACCTTCGAGAACAGCACAGTCAGCACTCTGATGGTGTCTCTGGCTGTGGCAATGGTGGAGAGATCGAGTCTACTCAGAACGCTCGGTGTGCCGGAGAGACGGAAGACGAGAGGGAGTCTGACGGAGCACATCATGACGGCTTCAGTGGTCACTTCGAAAGACGTCGATTTTGATGTAACGATGGCTGCGATGACAAACCTATTTGCGGAGGTTTCCGAGCCGGTTCCAAGTCCGGAACGACCTTCGACGTCTCGAGAATCCACTCCAAAACCAGCAGAACAAGTTCCAGGAATGAGTTCCGACGAAATGGCTGCTATGACTACGGTATATAAATCATTGAACTTCACAAATTTTTCCGATTTTTCCAGAAATCCTCTCGGAAACGGTCAATAGACACACAAATTAACATCCCCCTGTTCATCCTCGAACCGAAGGCAACTCTCGTTCGAATGCTCGCCATCCTCATCGACAATCAGTCGATTTTGAAGGAAATGAAACAAGAAATCGCTCGAAACATAATCAATGCAGTTACTGGATGGGTCTCCACTCACACTATCATGTGTCTCGTTCTCCGACTCGGCGAGCACAAGATCAGGGAGTTTAGTAACGAGCAGCTCCGAATCATCGGATTTTCCGACGATCAGAACGAAGTCGTGATGAACATCGTGAAGGAGCTCACGTCGAATCAGAACTACTTCGACTACATGATTTCAAATTTGGAAACACCTGACGATGAGCTGACCGACAAGGAAGTCTGTTCCACGTATCAAGCCACCGTCACTGACTTCCTCTGTTTCGCCGCCGAGTTACTGTATCACTGCAAACTCAGTTCGTCGGAAATCGCTGATTCCATACGAAATAAAAACATCTCATTGGCCGAGGCCCTGACATTGTTCGGCACTGGTAAACAAAAACGATCAATTCATTCATCAAAATCAAACATTTTCAGACATGAGCTGTCTGAATCCGAAGAGGAGAGCCGTCTATTGGACGCATAAGTACAGAGACGTTTTGGGATGGATGTCCCAACTTAACAAAATTGTGAGTTATCTGAATCTTGCCAGACTAGTCAAGTTCTTGCGTTGATTCACCCTCTTTGACCGATCCGACGATTAGCAGGCAGATCAGAATAAGAATAATCGCACAGTAGAAGATCTGGAATTCAGAATTTGCAAAACTAGACTAGAAGACTAGGCGTATCTACCAGGAAAGCCGTGCAGGCGAAGAATGCAGACCAGTAGATCATGGGGTCGCAGTAGTGTCTCTCGAACATTCCCTCGTTGAAGTGCACATACGCCTTCGAACCAAACACCCAGACACATCCTGAACTTGTATGTTCCAACTTTCTCAATTCAGCCGTTTCTCACCCAAAATGAGCCAAACCAAATTGGCAAGTGCAAAAAGAGCTTCGATTCCTTTGCAAAGCAAACTGCCGCCCATTCTCCTCTGTTGGCGACGGTAACGTGTTCTTTTCGGTGTTGGAATCAGGAAATAGATTCGTAACGTGGCTGAGATGATGAACAGGACGCCTTCCACTATCAGCCAAATCGGAATCATGGGTTGAACTGCGCAGAACGGAGAGTTCAGCAGTCCGAATATTATCATTAGAAAAGCAAGAAGACTGAAGCATGTGAGCACAGCTATGCTGATTTCTGAAATCTCAAAACGTACTTATCACGACTTTTTCGATATCTTACGGTATGGAATCCGATCGTTGACATAGTCACTTAGGTTCTTCGCAAACTCGACAGTATCTCCACTTTGCGAATAGACATCCGACAGTTTGTCGTGTTTCCGCCGTGACTCGCTGGAATCTGCTTGGGAATGCGTTGTGGGCATGTAGACTGATGGCTGGAGGTGTCCGTTCGAAACTCTTTCTGCTTGAAATCGGACAGGTGACCTGCCAGGTCGTTCTTGTTGTGGAAGGGGCAGAAGAGGTCGTTGAGAGTTGGCAGAGCTGCGATTCGAAGATCCAGTCATATCAATTCGCAAAGGAATTGAACGAGAAGAAGTGTAGCTTTGTGAACCCCTGAACAGACTTGAGACTCGCTCGTTTCAGTAGTTCTCACCTTGGAAATGGGTTGTATGGCGGGTTTTGTGACATAGAACTTGAAGGTAGAATAGGTGTTTCCACTTTAGAAACTGGAGTTGAACTGAAAAGTTGGATGGTTTCTATTGTGAATCACTGTGAGTATTCGAATGACTCACCCCGAACTGCTCATGTCCACCCTTAGCTTTTGTGTGCCGGGCGACGGGGTGTGTCGCATTTCTCCGAATGCGCCCATTCGTTCGGATGTCACCATTGAATGTGGACGGGAGTACTGAAATTACGAAATACTGAAACAGGGATGTTATTATTCGAATCGATAACTTTCCAACGCCACAACACAGTAAGAACTAGAAAAAAGAGAAACTGTGTAGTTATATGGTTTGATAGTTTCGGGTTTCGCCTCGCTTCGCTTCGCTCTAAAAATCGTCCGTCAATTGCATGTTTGTGCAAATAAACACGACGTGTGGAGGACATACAAACGATTTGGAATTCATCTCTCCTGACTTACCCCCGCGGGAAACGATGTTTCATTCTGAGAATCTCGGGATCCTAGTGACGTCATCTCGACGAAAATGGAATTCTGAAAGAATTTCCGTGAAGGGTGAAGCACAGACGAGTCGAGAGACTGAATCGGTGTAACTGTGAGAGAGCAAATAATAGGAGAAAGTCTCGTTTCGCCTGTACTCTCTCATTTTTGAGCATCACTAATTTTAACTTTGGACGGGCGTAATGCAGAATAATAATCAGAGAGTGTATGAGAAACAGTCGTTGATAAAACGGAAAAGAGTCAAAAGATCCAGTTGGAACGATGCCAAAGGACGATGGGAAAATGAAACATTCATGCTAAAAGTAGAATCGATTCGGAAAATAAACAAGATGAGTCACAAGGTCTCGGATGGCAGACACGGGAACAATTGGGTCTCGGTGGAGAAAGGTTAGACAAACTCAAAGAAAGGGGATACATAACGCTGAGTAGCTTGTGCGAAATGGGTTAATAGAAGCAGCCGGTTCCTATTTCAGTGAAGAATCGGAATCTCTAACTGTCCAGAAGGAATGAAATGCTCCTCGTCTATTTCGTAACTTTCTGATCTTCCATCCCTCTCTTCCATTTGCTTTCCCTCCGTGTTACTCAATCCAATGTTTGCCGACCTCTTTGATCTTCCAAACTTCCTGGGCTTTCTTAGCATCTGTCCACTGTTCCCTTCCTTGTTCACACCACAAAACCAACAACTACAAACATCAGTCCCCACAACGTTTCCCTTTTCCAGCAGCAACCTTTCATCAGCGAGCCACTCGCCTGGAAGCCTCGTCGGATCCTCCGCCCGCCACGCAGTTTCGAAGAGCTCTTCACTCGGTACTTCCACAGAGAATGCGCGATTTGCACAACGGTAACTCTTAAAAATTGTCAGTTGCTTAAAGAATTCTCTCATTTCCAGAGTCCTTCGAATCCTGTGATCTGTCTTCTCTGCGGAAAACTGCTCTGTCTCGATGATTGTTGTCGAGTAAATCATCAGGAAGCCGGTTCGGAGAGAGTCCTCAGTATGTCGGAAATCGAATCCGTAAGTTTCGCTGACTCTCAATTTTCTGACGTCTTCGTTTCAGCACGCCGAGCGCTGTTCCTCGTCTTCCGGCCTCTTCCTCTCGATCACCTCTTCGATGGTCTTGGTCATGCGTGGCAAGCAGGCGGCCATCTGGGGAACCGTCTACCTCGACGCCCACAAAGAAGAAGATCGCAACCTGAAACGCGGCAAGCCGTTGTACCTGTGCGAGTCTCGTTTCAAATGGCTCGAGTACGACTGGGCCGAGCAGGAATGGCAGCGTGTCATCCAGTGGATCAACCTGTCCAATCCGCACGCCTTCATCAACAGCATCCGCGAGTGCCACCTCCTACCGCATCACTGATCCCTGTGAAAGAATGTTTTAATTCAATCCAGTGCCATTTCAATCCAGTTTGTATATTTCCGTATCTAGAATCATATTTGGTTATTCTCGATCTTCACCCTTCTTGTTTCTTTTCTTCCGTTCCGTGTGAATATTGTCCTCCTGTCTATTTTCTGTGAGAAGTAGCATGAATTTGCATTCGGTATGATGTGAACTTTCACGAAAACAAATTTAGTGCGGGAAAAAAAGAAATAACAATGAGTTAACAAGAAAACAAGCGAGAAAAAAAACAAAACAAGATTATGGGTCACAACAGAAGAGAGTAAGAAGTGATTTGTTCTACTGTTCCATGGCATCCTCGTTGACGAGACTGACGCTTTCGATGCGCGATCTTTCGACAAAACGGGACGGATTCAGGTTGCGCATCTAGAGAAATATTGGATTCAGAAGGGAGAATAAGGATTCAGAAACTCACGAAAGGAGTGTAATTCCAGACCGGGAACACACGTTTGTAGAGATTCAACATGACAGAGTCCTGGGCATTCAACTGCTGATCGAACCGGCATTTCATGTGTCCGTGGGTTCCGACTGGCTCTCGGATGTGACCGCGGCGTCCCGAAGGAGTGTACAATTCGACTGGCTTGAACCACTCAATGTCTTCTGAAAATAACTGATTTAGTATGCAAATTCAGGTTGAAAAACGAACCTCTGTTGAAGAACATGTATCGAACGACGACGGCACGACGGTTAATCTTGTAAGGATGTCCGGAGAGGACAGTTCTCTTGAGCACGATGCGATCCGGATTGCTGTCCAGAACGGATCCAGTGGCGACGAGTTCCTGTCGTCCCTTGTCGTCTTGTCTGAAGCAGAGGACAGTGGCTGGATTGAAGGTGATCGGCGCGTAGACGGTGGCGACGAATGTCTTCTCGGCTGGCATGAATCTCTCCAGTTTGAACTTGTCTCCGGGAGTGTTCGAGGAGAGCAGAGCATTCGCTTCGAACTGGCGGAAGCCGGCGTAGAAGATGAACTTCTGCTCGGAAGTGATGGGGACGGTGCACGAAGGATGCTTCTTGAGCACCATGTTCAACACGGACATCTTCTGTTCGTGTGGCAGTGGTTGGAACAGAACCAGGTTCTGTGCGTCGGCGTAGGCTTCGAGTACCGAAATCGGGACGTTCTCAATGTAGACACTGGCGAATGCACCGCTGAACTTCTTTCCGACGATGGCATCTCCAGCATCGACGTCGTTACCTCCGATCTTAGACATAACGTTCTTCTTGGTGTTTTTGTAGTTCGCAAACTGGAAGATACGTGCGTAGTCGAGAGGAAGATTCTCCTTTGTGTCCCAAGTAGAGGTACGGAAACTCTTGAGTCCGCGGTACTTTTGGAATCTGACACGAGCCGGAACATCTAACGGAGTGTCGATCTCATCCGGCCATTGCGCATTCTCTCGCTCCTTTCTGTACTTCTCGACTTCTGCCATGTTGATGTCCTCATCGATTCCATCGTCATCAATCATCTCACTAGCCGTCGTCTCTCCAGCTTCAGATTTCAGATCCATCGGCTCCTCGTCTTCGTCGTCTTCCTCGACGTCTTCTTCCTCATCATCCATATCTTCGTCCTCGTCGTCATCATCATCGTCATCTTCGTCTTCATCATCCAGAATCCACGCTGCCTGATAAGAAGACGTTCCCTTCGGCACTCTGCGCATTTCAGCCTCCTCCAGCTCTTCCTGTGTCGGCCATGTCTGCTCTGCATCCATATCATCCGGAACGATTTCTGTTTCGAGACTTTGTCGTTTCTCGTCTGATTTCGCAATGACTTGAGTCTCTGGAATTTTTCCACTGGCTTTCAACGGATGGAGGTCCACAGCTGTTTCGATACGCGAGACTTGGAAATCACCAAATCCAGGAAGATGAACAAGGTTGTTCGCATTCCACTCGGGACCACGAAGGTATCCTTGAGCCACCAAAGTGCATGTCGACTCGTTTCTGTCAGTGGCGTCCAGCTTCTCAACAAGCATGTACGAGTGGCGCGCTTGAAGAGTCAGCGGCTTCTTCTTAGTTTCGTTGAAAGTGCGAAGAAGTTGGAGACTGTCGGTCGTCGAGTCGGCAGGCAGAACACCAGCACTGCTCATGCTCCACTTGGAAATGGTAAACTCAATTCCCTTGCGCACGTCTTCCTTCTTTTTTAGATTCGTGATTCCTCCGAGACCCGGCACCACGCTGACGATTGTCGGCAGTCCGTTAGCCTTGATGATCGTCAGAAGTTGCTCGTCCCACTCGGAGAGCTCCGCTGACAATGGCCACAAGAAGCAGAGCACGTCAGAGGCACGGATGGCATCTAAGACGGCGTCAACGTTTTCCTTGTCCGGAGTGATGAAGGCGATACGCGACTTGAAACGGGGAACAGCAAAGTTGATAGTGGAGAGTGAGTTGGTTTGGACAATCGTCTCGTCGCAAGTGGCCAACTTCTTGATGAACTCTTGCGGACGTGCTCCGACTCCCAGAGAGATGACGGTCTGAAAAAGGAAATTTCACAAGGTTCAGATCAGGCAATACTGACCACAAGACACGGCGCATTCGAAGTTCTACGTCTCTCCATCGCCTCGGCCATTTTACGATCTCTCGCCATTTTCAGTTGATTCCGACGAGCATCTTTTGAGATCGCACGGTGGGTCGAGTGCCCCGAACGCACGATTTCTTTTACTCCTTCGCGACCTGAAAAACAATTCAATATATTCTGGAACGGTGTTCACGAGAAGTGGGTAAATCTTTCTATTCGTCGCATAACAGCACCTCGGTTGTCAGCAGTGATCTCTCCTTTCGTACGCTTTCCCTTCCACGACTTGTGTGGCTTTGCCGGTTTTTTGAAGACTCCCGCTCGATGGCCAGTTGTGCTCATCTTCAGAAATCATTTCTTTCGTTGTTTTGGTTTTTAATGAAAAAATAGTTCAAATTCCGGAAAGATGACCAACACCAGAAACCAACTCCTGTGACCAGGGGACAATAAATTATTTATTCTGAACAAAAATTGTTTAATAACTTACTTAACCGAAAAAGCTTCTAAATTATCCGAAACAAGATTTTTGTTATGGAAAAAATAAATTACATCAATAATTAATAAATACTCTCATTATATATGTACTCGGGGAACCCAGCAATAAAATGGTGTGTGCGATTGGGATGAATCGAGAAAGAGAACAGAGAACCCGGTGGGAAAAAAACAAAAAACACGAATTATTAAAGGTAAAACAGCCACCACCGGGGTCTCAGGATAACTAGAATCAGATACATTGCATCACAGTTACACACTACAACAAAACGGAAATGGTGGGTATGGGATGAAGATAAAACTGTCTCGGGCAGAAGGGCAATAGTACAAAAAGTTGGAGCTTAGATCTCGTTTCCAGTGAAATCTCCGAACTCCCAGATGTTCTGTCTCGACTTGCGAGCCTTCTCTTCGGCGGTTTTGTACTCGGAGACGAGGGTCTGAAGACGTGGCTCACGGCGAGCGTCGGTAAGAGCAAGTCCCTCAGAAACGAGCGCTTTTCCGATGTCAACCTTATTCGAACCATTATCGTAGTAAACCTGAACGAATACAATAATCATAAACTGTCGACACTGGATTTCAACTCACAGTCACGTATTCAGCAGTTCCAACCTTGTACTCGGTGTTGATGAAGACAGACGAGTATCCGAACAAGTACTGAGCAAAAGCGTCCAAAGTGAGTTGAAGGTAGTCCTCATTTGGCAACTTGGTAAGAGCCAGACCATACTCTTTGACTCCAGCTGGGTGAGAAGCGAAGCCTCCTGGCAACTGAGCGAGCTTGGCGGTCTCGATGGTCTCACGGTTTCCGTAATCGATGTAAACAATCTCAGCTTGACCAGCACGCACGCTTTCAACCTTGGCACGGTACCACTGTCCATCCTGGGAGAACTTGGCGACGCACAGATCTCCACGTCTGGCAGTGTAGGATCCAGCGAGTGGTGGGTTCTCGGCAAGAGCTTGTCTCAACTCGGTAGTCATCTTCTCAATCTTTGGTCCGTCCTCAATGTTCTGAGCAGAGAAACGGAGAGCTCCTGGAGCGATGTCGGTAACGGCAACTTGGCGAAGATTTTGCTTGCGCTCGGTGGTGTCAGCCTGCTGTACCTCGACCTCCTCTTGGTGTTGCTCTTCGACGAAGTTGGCCCAGATGTTCTTCTTGGCCTTCTTAGCCTTGTTTTCGGCTGCGAGAAGGGCGTTGTAGTGCCCACTGCGCTCAGCGGTGAAGTGAAGGGAAGCAAGTCCATTCTCAACAAGAGCCTCGCTGAGGTTGATTCCTCTGGCGGTGTTTCCATCCGGGGACACAAAGAGGTATCCAACGAAGTTTCCGTTCTTGTCAGTGCTTTCAACCTCGAGCTGAACCTCGTGTTGAAGAATCATCTTGCGAGTGAAAGCAGCAGCTTCATCGGCGTAAGGTTCAGCGGAACCGAGAGTGACTCCTCCTGGTCCGACACGAGCTCCCTTCGGGCAGTTGATTCCACCGAGCAGGAAGGTGATCAGAACAGTCTCCTTTGGAATATAAATACGAAGACGGGATCCTCCAGAGATGAACTCAACAACTCCTTCGGCTCTGAAACAAAACTAATGATAAACTGAGATTTTATAGTTAGACTCACCTTCCACCTCGTTGGAGGTATGGCAAGAACTGCTTAGCCTTGGCAATGTCTCCAGTGATCTCTTGGATGCGAAGAGTGTCCTTCTTCTCGGCAGACTTGTCAGCGAAAAGTCCCTTCTTTCCTTTTTCAGCGTTGGCCTCAGCAGCGAGAAGCGAATCAAACTCGGAAGAGCGGTTCTCGTCGTCAGCACGATGACGAACAACCTTGCTCAAACCACGGCTAACAAGTCCCTCGGCAATATTGAGTTCTCCGATCTTGATAGTGGCACAAGTTTTTTCTGGGAAGTTCTCCGAACGTGGCTGGATGTAGTCGATGTGCACTTGAACCTTCTTTCCGAGGATACGCTTGCGAAGGAATTCACGGGCTTGGAACATGAATGGAATGTCGTAGAGTGGGCGGAATTGGCGTCCTACGGCTGGTGTCTTGTCATCTCCAGTTTCTCTTGGAAGTCGAATCGAAGAGAGGTGAAGCTTAGCCTCAGTTCCATCTTCCTTCTGAATGATCACGGCATCGGAGAGAACAATCTCTGTGACCTTAGCGGTGAACGCCTTTCTATCTCCAGCGATTCCAGTAGAAGTTGGCTGGTAGCTCTTCCACAAACGGAGTCTCTTTTCCTTGGCTTGACGTTCGGCAGCACGAAGTTTCTCGGCTCCTCCAGTGCAAAGTCCGATGCTCCAGTCAACGCACTTGGCGTATCCCTCGCGAAGAAGCGACTCAGCAATGTTTCCTTTCGGGTGAAGAACGGATCCAACGAAGTTCTGATTGGAGCTGGACTCGAGAACAATCTGCACATCACGCTGAAGAAGACGAGACTCGGTGAAGAACTTGGCTTCCTCGGAGAAAGGCTCTGCACGAGCGTCAGCAGCATTAGGGTTCTTGGTAGATGGTGCACGAACTCCAGACAATTGAAGGGTGATGTACTCGAAGTTTGGAAGGAGGAACGCACGAACAGTGGTTCCATCACGAACCATTTCGATAACAGCATCGATTGGCTTCTGGTTGTACTTTTCTACCAAATCTCTTGGATTCTCGATAACCCATCTAATTTCGCGAATAGTTCCAGCAGCAGAGCTCCACTTTCCACGTCCGGCAGATTTTGCTTGCTCTTGCAATTCGAGAAGTTTGGTAGTGTAGTCACTGAAACTTACTCGTACTATAGTTTCGATGAGAACAACTTACTCTGTGACCTTTCCTTGGCGAACTTCAAGAAGACCGGCAGAGACAGCTCCCTCAGTAACATTTTCAGCATCAGCAGGGCTTGTTCCTCCGATGTAAATACGTCCGTGGTCACGTCCTGATGTAGCAGTGAAGTCTCTGACAAAAGTGACAAACTGTCCAACAAGCTTCTGACGCAAGTGCTCGCGGGATTCCCATGCGTAAGGCTCATCCGGAGTGGCAGGCGACGAGTCAGTTGGACGGCGGCCGAGTCGTGGAGCACTAACGTTGCTCAGGTAGATAGTCCACTCTGGTGGCGGCCCATTCTGCGGCTGACCTTGCAGAATGACGGCATCTCCGGAAAGCACAGACTTGACGAGACCTCTGCGCACAGCTGGGGTGGTGGAAGATGAGGCGGCAGCTGGTGGCGGGACAACAGGAGAAGTTGGATCAGTCATGCTAGGAGATTCGTTGCTTCAATACCCTGAAAACTTGGAATGGAGGAGAACTAATTAGCGATTTTCAGAAAAAAAAACAAATTTTGATACGGCCTATTTAATCGATACAGGCACAAAACAGATACAATTGTTTGCTCTGAAGATAAAGTGAAGATCGAGAAGTGTTTTGGCATCTCGATCATAACCGAAAATGATGAGGATCATGACCGAACGGGCCGGGAAACCACACGCTGTTCAGAATGCATGCAGCACTTTTCCGCCGCCGTCCTCTACCGTATCCGGACTGCAAGGCGGGTCTCGCCGCGATCTCTGTTTCTCTCGCGCACTCCTCGCCGCTAACACTGTCTCGCTTCAAGCGCTGGCGAGTTCGCACTCGTTTCAAAGATCAAAACCGGCTGTAAAAGCCTCCAGTTTCAGGGATTTTTTAGGTTTAGGTTAAGTTTTACATACAATAATGTCTGATCTTGAAGAAGGCGAAATTGAAAACTCTGAACCGTAAGTTTCCCCCGGCTTTATAGGCAATTATATATTTTTTGTTTCAGAGAAACAGACACCGCTGTTACAGGGGACTTTAATGACGAACGTCTTATAGATCAGCTCGTTGAAAACGGGGTAAAGGCAACAGGGACGCAGAAACATTTTGAAAACTGTATCGCAGAATGAGACGGCTCGAAGGTCGAGCAGCCCGAACATTTGTGTAACCACCAGCAACAGACGTATCCAGCCTGCGGAACCAGTTCGTAATTCAGCGCATCAATCAAACAAGACAAATAAAAAACGTAAGAGAGAAGCTGTTTTCATATCGATCGCCCCCATAGACTTTACAGACCGCCGATCTGATCCGAAACGATATTCAAGAAACTCATCACCACCGAGAAGATCGGGACCGTCTACGTCGTCGACGTGGCACACGAGCGGTAAGTTTTCGTTGAAGCAGAGTCATGCTAACGTTTCACTCATGGAATACACCTGCGAAAGTGGGAGATATTGCATCGTTTGCGGTGACCAGTTAAAATTATCTCATAAGTAACTGTGATTTCCAGGAGGTCGACAACAACCGCGAGCACCACCGCCAGAATCTGTCATCTTCCCTCAATCCCAATCATACGACATGTCTCGAGTAAGCTTGTTGAAGAAGAACTGAAAATAATTCTTCTATTTTGTAGACGGTTGATCCCAGTATTTGTCGGCTACAATCTCTCATGACGCACACACGCCCTGGTATGTTCTACCCGATGGGCGATGTGCCACCTCCAATTTTCTTTCCTTCGCCACCGGTACTGCTGCAGAACTTGTCAATGCAGCCTCCACCGCCTCCTCTGATCCCACAAGTCGACAATGCAAATCAACCGTCTCCGGGTTACTTCCGTGGTGGGAACTATGACGAGGTGGCGATGGATGAGTCGTATGACACGGACTATCGAGCATCTGTGCCCGTGCCTGCTCAAAGCTCTTCTTCCATACATCTGATACAATCAGTTCCACCTCCTACAGACTTGCCAGCTCCTCAACCAGAAATGCAAGCTGCAAGTTCCATTCCTCGTGTTAGCAAGGCTTCCACCAGTTCTGCCACTTCCGAAGAAATAGTCGATACTGCCGAATTCCGAAAAAAGCTTATAATGGATATGATGGAGAACAAGAAGAGAAAACCGACTCCAGATTTGAGTTCGCCCAAGAAGAATCTGACAAAAAAGGCACGAAGAACGAGTTCTTCCTCTGCCGCTAAAACGGTTACAGTTGATAAGCCATCTATTGTGACTGCTGAACCGGTCGTGGAACGAATGATGCCCGAGCCTGCTGTTGTTACAACTGCATTGCCGGCCCCGGTACCTCCGATTCAAGCTACTCCAGAGCCGCAACCTTCTCCGGTTCCTGTTGCCAATCCTGTTCCACCTGTTATCCGTAGTCTGTCAGCAGAGAGCAGTGAAGAACAGCTAAAGACTCGCCTTGACGAGGTCGAAGGTATCCGCGAAGATAACCGAAAGAAGATCGCTGCGTTGAACGAGGAGTACCGCCAAACTATGAAACGAATGGAAGAACTGAAAACTGAAATGCATGATGCGCGTGAAGTTTTGAAGTCTGCAGTGGCTGAGAAACGTCAGATTCAGGAGTGGCTTGACGACAAAGAGCTTCATGAGTTAGACATTCTTTTTAGCGATTCACAGTGAGTTTATTTTTTTTGCTCTCAGATCATGACGCTTTTGCAGGTTTGTTGGATTTCGGACTCCAGTGATAAAAGTTGAAAAAACTGCGGAATCGGAACCTGTGAACGTGCAAATCGGACACCTACAACAGTCTCCTGCGAACAAGACAGCAGAGCAAGACATACAACCTCTTTCTGAGAAGTTTGCTTCTGAGAAAACAAACGCGTCTTCTTCGTCAACTCAGCACTCCTTTCAAGAGCCAATCGACGACGAGGAGAGAATGAGTCGGACTTCATCGTCCAGAGAATCGGACTCTAACGCTGTCATGACAGACGGAAATGTTTCTGGTAAGTTTCAATCATAGTCGATTGTGACCATAATTATTGTGGAATAAATCAGATGACGAACGAGAGGGCGACGTCGACACGGAAGACTTGAATCTCGAGTCAATAACATCCGACGAAAGCGTCGACATGAACCACTATGAGCAAGAACAAGAAGAAGAGACTGAGACTGTGGTGACTGGTCTGTCCGCTGAAATGTCACTGCGAGAGAAGTTGCTGGCCAAGTGCAATATGTCCACCAGGTAAACTTATATTGTAGGATTCTCTAAAAATGCCAGCTGCAGACAAAGTCCCGATACGGCAGCACAAGTGTCCTCCTCATCGGAACGCGCTGAAACGTGTCGAAATCTGCTGCTATCAACGTGCAAGTTCGGATACAACGGAACATGTGCAAAGGGGCGAGAATGCACATTGTTAGTGTAACACTATGTTTTCCATTCAGTGACAACATTTTCCGTAGTTTTCTTATTTGTCTGTTGTGTGATGTGTTGTGTATTCTTAGTTTAGGTGTCCTTCCGAAAAATCTCTTTCACAGCCTTCACCTGCACCAAATCAACGATACCACGAAACAAACGCAACTTCTCGAAAGCATCTTCCGTGACGTTCTCGGTTACAATGACGGCGACATAGGTTCTTCAATCGGCCATTCCTCCTGGAATCATCCCTCTCCCCTCCTCCGGAGACTTCTCCAAATGTTATCTTTTTCAGAAATGGCCATCAAGGAAGTGATGTACTATCTACCGCACTTCCGCGACTTCGAAAAGCTCGTCCAGTATTTCCTAAACATCGTCATGAAACAAACTCCCATGTACAGGGATAAACTTTTCGAGTTTTTCACCAACGGTCGGTGAGCATTATTCTGAAAAAAGGTTCTCAGCGACGGATCAAGAACAATGAACCAAAGACTTGTAAAACTGAATCGGAGTATATTCCTTGCCAACTGAACTACCTCAAAGTTGTATTTGTTTTGCCCTAACATTCATGTCCCCCTTGCTATTTTTGCTCACAATCAGGAAACGGTTTTTACCCGGTGATATCTTGCGGAGCTGTTCAGAAAGAAATAAATTGTTTTAATTCGAGTTTTGCATTGCACAGATTTATCGTGGCTCACTGGATTGAATTTGATTGAGAATTAAACAGATAAAAGCAAAAATATGAGACTTCAGAATAAGAACACAAACATTAAAGAATTGGAACGTATTGAAAATAAGAAGAATATAAAAATAATTGTGAATTTTGAAACGAATGGCGCAGTCGATGCAGTCGGAATAACAGAAATAGAAGGATCTAGTGGATCATCTCGTTGTTGGTCTTGTCAGAGAGTGGCTCGGCCGAGTCGCTGGTCTTGTCATTGGCGTCGATCTGAACTCCTTGCTCGTCATCTATAATTACACATGGGAAACGTGCTAAACTAAAAGTTCGTGGGAAGTACGCACTGTGCAGACGGTTCAGAACTCACCCATCTCGACGTCCTCGTTGCCCTCCTCCTCCATCTTCTCCTCGCTCTTCTCTCCCATATCGTCCAGAGCCTTTTCGATACGCTCGTTGAAGCTCTCGTTCAGATCGATCTCTTCACCGGCACCTGCCTCCATATCCTCATCGTCGTCCTCTTCATCGTCATCTTCCTGTCCGTCATCGTTCAACGGCAGCAGATCTTCCTCGGCGAACACGCGCTCCGGCTCTTCAGCCACCTCGGCATTTGGATCCTCGTCAGTCCACTTGATCGGGAATGTGGTGACACGAAGATCATCAGTCTCCACTTTACGAGAAAGCTGAAAGCACAACTTTTACTTTCTCATTTAATTATCTGAAGGGTCCCCGAATGTCTTTGCTAGGTACCCGTGTCCGTTGGCCCTCTTTCTCTCACAAGAACACCTGTCGACCTATATCTGTCATCGATTCTTTCCATCTGGCGTGTCTCCGAGCACTGTGCGCACACAACGTTCCTCCGCTCTCCCGCAGCGACCTCGCTCATTATGTCATCTCATTCGTCTCATTCTATGCCTTTCGATGACTGTTGTCCCGCCGCTCTCCCTCTTTTTCTCGTTCCTCCATAACTTTTTACAGAAAACAGCCGAAATGAGCTCAACTTCGACTTCTAACACTTTCTCCCGTGCCATGGACATGGCCATCGGAGCTCTGGTCAAGACGAGCTTCTGGATCGCCGGTGCATTCGTCTACGTGGGAACCAAAATCGAAGGCTACATCGGAGGCCTCGAGGAGACCATGGAACAGGGTTGGATTATCCTCCAGGACTAACGTTGAGCGACTTGTTAAAATTCAAAGATCTCATTGTTGTTGCGGTTATAATGAACAAGTGTTTTGGAAGAATAAAACGATTTAATGATATCTACTTTATCCCAAAAGCCCCCCCCCCAGAAACTAAACGGTTCCCTTCTCTATTCACCTTGTCAACTTGCGGTTGCGTCGGCGGGTTGATCTTCAGCTCCTCGTCGGTGTACTCGTTGGCGACGAACCAGCCCATGTTGATAAACTCCTGATCGTTGTACTTGCAACGGAGCAGCAACACACTGACTCCGACGATGTCGTCTGTCGGGATCTTTGCGATGTCCGGATGATCGGCGTCGAAAATGAACTTGTGACGTCCTTCGGGAATTGGTCCGACAAGAGCCGAGTCGAGAACTTGATCGTATTCACGAGAAGTTCCCGATCCGACGTAGACGAGTTCCCATTCGAGATCTGAAAATCGGCAGTTGAGATTAATAAACATGAACAAGCATTTCTCACCATGTGGAAGGTTTTCGAAAACTTCGAAAGTGATTTCCAGCTTGAATTTGTCCAGGAACATCGCTGGATTGTCGAGGATTTGAACTTGGACAATGTTGACGCGAGAAGCCATCTGGAACAAGATGTTGAGAAGGAATAAAGGCGAACAGTGGAAGGAAAGATATCGAACTGCATAGAAACAGAACCGAATGAAATACAAACATAACACAATTATTTTTTGCAAAATTGTTTAATCCGTGCGTAATCCGTAAAATGGTGAGAATTAGGTGATGAGATTCAAAGAAATAAGTGAAGGAGATATGACAAAGAATTTGTGAAAAATGAACTGATTGATCAGTTCTGACAAAATAACACTCTGAACAATGCAATTATTGTACAATCATTCTTATTATATAAGTTTCACGTGGTATATGTTTGTCTGTTTGTTTGTTTGTCTGTCTGTCTGTCTGTCTGTCTGTCCGTCCGTCCGCACTTTTTTTCATTTCTAGAAAGTGGGGGGTCACGGGACGCCGAAGGCGTTCCGGGGAGACGGCGCAGCCGGCTCCCAGTCAAAACACCTAGACTGGATGCCGGCGAAGCCGGCCGGACAGTCTAGTGAAAATATAAATCGGGTAAAAATAGGATTTACATAGGCCTCATCGGGGTTCTCATCGAATCCTCTGCAGCAGCCTTCGGAGTCCCTGGCTCTTTGTTGAAATTGTCTCCGGCACGAATGACGATTTCTCCGTACGGTTCATCTTGTTCTACAGCAATTGTTTGCGATTTGACGAGTGTCAGCAGCGAGTAGAACTGCTCGGCGGCTTGCTTCCGGTTCTTGGCGCTCGCTGTGACCGTCGAGAAGTCTGCGAAGCCATTCGTTTCGATATCAGTCGACACTTTTCTGAGAATGTGATTGGCTCGTTTTGACCACTTTCCTTCATCGTCGACATGCTTGTGAGCAGTGCTGCTGCCAAATCCGTACGCTTCGAGACGGCCACGGCTCGATAATGATGATCCAAAAGGATCCGACCAGTCTTCCTCTTCGTTTTCTTTGTTCTGAAACCGATTGGTATGATAAAGTGAAGATTAGATGGACTGGAAATACCTCTCCATATGTCTCTGGTTGTGGCGTCCGAGCCAGTTCATCCGTCGGAATGTCATTGTTCAATTCCAATGCCCGAGGGAAATCCATATCCGGTTCTCGAGCAAATTCTAAGCCCAAGTCAAGATCATCGAAGAAGTCGTCGTTTCCTTCAGCCGGGCCAGGTTCGATTTCATCGGGGCGAAGATCGTTGAGTTCCAAATCTTCCCATGGTGCAGACGGACGGTCCATCGATGCACAACTCGAGCTATCGCTTATCTCCATCATGGTGAAGTTGGGATCGAACGGACGAGTGACTAAACAACTTCTGTATTCCTGCAGAAGCTCACGGTTGCGGAAAGCCTGGGCAGGCATCTTTATGAGATTAGCAAGGTCTCCGCTGACGCACAATTCCAACATCTTCCGCGACGGAGGAGCCACGGGGACAGTTTGCAAGATATCGTCATAGTCCTCTTGCTGCTCACGGAAAGCTTCATTCGAGATCATTGTCTCTGCATCGACGAGTAGTTTTCGAGCCTTGCGCTGTCGTTTTCTTCGGTTGTTTCCTTCCATTCTGTCCAGATCGAGTGGTTCGAGAGCAAATGATTCCGGTGTTTGTGCACGAAATTCTGGTGGAGCAGCGGTGTCGTTCATTGGGTAGTCCACATCCATCGGTTCATCGAAAACTGGTGCGGGAGCGTCGTCAGCTCTTGACGGCTGAATCATCGAAGTGAACATGTCCTGCGGACCAATATCCATCGGCATCGTCTGATTCTCGACCTTCAAGTTGATGGGACCACCGAAATCATCTGAGAAGTGTGGGGTTGCATGGTATCCAGAAGCTTCTGACAGAATAACAGTATCTCCGCCAGCTCTGGATAGGACTGACGAATGGACAGCTCTGGCCTCCTCGACAAGAGATTCGGGTTGAGGAGTAGAGCGAATAGAACATGGTCCAACGGAACCATAGATAGTCTCGATAACTCCGTATTCTTCGTCACCAAAACCATCGTCAACTGCGTTGTTCATGCGGAAATGTGCTTCAAAGTTGCAATCGTCTTTCATTGTGATGTCTTCCAATCTACTGACATTCGCCTGGCAAGAAAACATTCGAGGTTTTCCAGGAATAGGAACACTTACCATGATGAGTTTTTCATTGTAGTCTGCCTCCAAGAACTCGGGAACAGTGATGTTGAAATCATCGACATTTTCGAAGTTCTCGTCGATTTCTGGGTCGAGAGGTACGTCGGCTTCGAAGGAGAATCCATCGCGGAAATTGACTTTCATCTGTCAATTTATACGTCAAGGTCATACTTATCAATATTTTTCGAATACCTTGAGATACGCTTCATTCGTATCGGCGAGAAGATATCGGGTTTTTTTCGAGTAGATACGGACGATTCCTAACAGAAGATGGCCAACAGTGCGCAGAGCCATTTTCACCTGAACGCCATAACTAGGACAGGAGAAAAACTTTCAAAAACCTTTGGACGGATGACTTCTTCGATGGCCTGTGGAACATCCGTTTCGTAAATCTGTGCTTTCGTCAATTTCTTTTCCCAGTGAGCTGCCAGCCAGATTTTGGCCAGTGGGCCCTTTTTCGCAAGCACAAATTGTGCATAGAACATCTGAAAATCGATATTTTTGCCTTTGAATCATTATAAACTCTTAATTTGCTAAAATTGACAGAAATGTGTCAAATTTTAAATAAAAAACCACGAAAGCGACAAAAAATAAATTTTAAAAACGCCGTTCTCCCGCCAGGGTCTCGCGGCGATTGGGTTACGGTCGCACTCGTTTCGGCTGTGCAATTTGTCATTTAAATTTATTTTTCTCAAAATTTCGCGCCGTTTTCTATTTAGTCTTCGAAAAACCCTCTAAATTTTTGTAAGAAACATAATTTTCTTTAAATTTGTTCATTTTTGCGAATATGTATCGAGAATATCGAAAAAAGCTTGCAGAAAAAATGGCCGAGAAGCGTAATCCGATTCCGGTCGATCCAGTCGATGCCGGTGAGCTGTCCGAAATCAATAATCTCGCTGATTTGGCTGCTAATGTAAGTGTTCTTTACGAGGATATGTAAACTTATAATGTTTACAGGGAGGAGATGGACGCCTGTTCAAAATGGAAGTCGATTATACAGCACAAGTCGACGAGGCGCTCTTCAAGGCCCGCGATCTTGCCAAAACAGATGTCGTGGCTGCTGTAGAAAGTCTTAACAACATTGAAAAACTCACTCGCTTAGGTGCGGATATGAAAAGTAACACTCGTGTTGTCCAGTACATGGTGAGAATTAAGACATACTTCAAACGTATTCGTTTCTCTTATTTTCAGGCCAAGCTTTGCTTCGAAGGTCAGAAATGGGATCTTCTCATGGAAACTATCATGACGTTGTCGAAGAAAAGACTTCTCATCAAAATGGCGATTGCCAAAATGGTTCGAGATGCTGTCGGCATGATTGAGAAAATGCCAACAGAAGATCTCAAGATGAAGCTGATCGAAACTCTTCGCACTGTCACGGCCGGAAAGATTTATGTTGAAGTGGAGCGCGCACGTCTTACATCGATGGTCGTCAAGAAGCTTGAAGCCGAGGGAAAACTCGACGAGGCCGCTACCATGCTTCTCGAACTGCAAGTCGAAACTTACGGATCGATGGAGATGCGCGAGAAAGTTGACTATTTGCTCGAGCAGATGAGATACTCGCTTGTTCGCAACGACTACGTTCGTGCCACTATCATTTCGAAGAAGATCAACATTAAGTTCTTCGGTAAATTTGATACCGATGAGGTTCAGAACCTGAAGCTCAAATACTACGACCTTATGATTCGCATCGGACTTCACGACGGAAACTATCTGGATGTCTGCCGTCATTACCGCGAAATTTACGAGACAAAGAAAATCAAGGAAGATTCAGTGAAGGCGACTGCTTCTCTCCGTTCCGCTGTCGTTTATTGCCTCCTTGCCCCGCACACTAACGAACAGTGGGACCTTCTGAACAGAATTTCTATTCAAAGAGAATTGGAGACCGTTCCAGAGTACAAGGTTCGTCATTCTAAGTATTCGATAGAAAATTTCCTATTTTTTCAGATTATCCTGGACTTGTTCATCAACCAAGAGCTCATCTCCTTCAAAGGAACCATTGTGGCCAAGTACGAGAAGCTCTTGAGACGGGGAACTTCGAATGTTCCAGACACTGGAATTTTCGACAAGACGGCTGAGGGAGAGAAACGATGGTCCGATTTGCACCTTCGTGTGGGAGAGCATGTGAGCATTTTCATATTTTAACTATCACTCAGGAGAACATCTTCAGAACATGCGCATGATCGCCAAGTACTACACCCAAATCACATTTGAACGCCTTGCTGAGCTACTCGATTTCCCAGTTGAAGAAATGGAATCTTTCGTCTGTAACCTAATTGTCACCGGACAAATCTCCGGCGCAAAGCTACACCGCCCATCACGAATTGTGAATCTGCGTTTGAAGAAAGCCAACGTGGAACAATTGGACGTGTGGGCCAGCAACGTGCACAAACTGACGGATACTTTGAACAAGGTCTCCCACCTCATTCTCAAGGAACAAATGGTGCACAAGAACCTCGATCTCTCCGTACCGTCTACTCTCCGCACCTAAATTATTTCATTTTTTGTGTATACTCACTCGTCATGTGTATTTTTCTTCTCCAGTCCCCTTTTCGACCGTACGTCTCCGGTTTTATCATTAATTTATTGACTGTCAATCGATTGTCTGCTCCTCAACTTTTATTCCCCTTTATCCCCCGAATCGATTTGATAGTAAAAAGTATACGAGTTCATTGGATGACTAGACGATCATTATTTACAGAGCACATTTGAACCACGTTCAGCCATAAAACTGATTCATCATCATCATACTCGGGGGCATCCCATTCGGAAGACATCTTCCCAGCTGGCAGATCATTCCCATTGGACAAGATATTCCGTTATGACAAGCTGAAAGTCGTTTTAGTGTTCGGAATCAGCATCAGTAACTTACCGAATGTCGTCGACATCGGGTTCTGGACACAGACACCTCCGATGCAGAACTGGCCGACAGGACACGTGGCACCCGTCATGCAAGCTGCAAACGGAAAGATACAAAGATTAGCTGATCGAGAGCTTACTGGTTTCCGAGGGCATGACCTGACTGCCCTGATAAGCCACGTTGCTCCTGCTACAGTATCCGTTCACACAGATCTGTCCATTGAAACACTGCTGCATCAGAGAACACGGCTGCATTCCGCCGACTGTCGAAGGGATCGGACCCGCTGCAAACGGAGCATTCCCGCCCAGAGGAGTCACTCCCGTCGCAACATTCGCACCCACTGCGATTCCTGAGAACGAATTGTCTCTTTTTCCAGAAGTTCTGGATTGAAGGTGCATACCTCGACTTGCGGCGGATCCTCCTCCATAGAGAGCAGCGGCCGATGTGAGTGCTCCCAATCCACCGCCCATCATGCCCATTCCCATGCCGGGACCGTATCCAAGGGCTCGGGAACCCATCATTGAGGTCGATCCACTCGAGAGACAGTTTCCGTTCCAGCAGTACTGACCGAACGGACACGAGATGTACCTTCAACAGGAGATTTGTGAGAAGTGGAAAACGACGAACCTGCACATGTCGTTGTCATTGTAACCTGCTCCGAGAGCATTGTAGAGAGAACTTCCGAGGAACTGACAAAGGCACAGACTGGAAGGATCGGGGGTTCTGATGTGGGGATGATTGGGGAACTCACGGGAAGAACGCGAAACACAGAAGAAGTCTGGTGACCATCTCGAAATGACCAAACTGACGAGAAGATTCAAGTGGTTCTGAGTGTCAAACCGATGGAACCTCTTCAGAAAATAGACTAGGCACAGATTTTTGACGACGAATCGAGAGAATTCGAGGGAGAAAGTTGCGCAACAAACTTGTTGACAGACAGAAGAGAGCAATTAGGGCCAGGAATGGAATCCGGTTGGAGCGCGATGATGTGAACCGTAAATTGGCATCGATGCCCCCGAGGTTATGACGCATTTCGAGACAAGAACCGGATGAATTTTGGGAAAAAGAGGGTTTGACGGATGATTTATTTGGAACTTTCGGATTGCAGTACATTGTTCGCGAACACTTATCCCCAGGCCTTCTTGAATTGATCGAAGTACTGTTCGGTCTCTTGTTGCTGCGACTTCGTTCTCACCCTCGTCTTCACATTCACTACTTTCGGTTTCCTCAAAATGAACCTTCTGACCCCTGGAACAAATGCGTACTGCTCGAAGAATCGACGTCTCCACGACGGAACAGATATCACTATTATGGGAACTGTCACCACTGCGTTTCTGAAAGTAAGCGAGCTGTTATGCTTGAATGAAGAGAGACCCGTTACGATGTATTTCCAAGTTCAATAAAGTATAGAATGGCGATTTCATAACTTCCGAGAAGTTCGGAAATCTGACAGATGAGAAAAATGACTTCGAGAATAATGCAGACCACGACAAAGATGACGATGAACTTGGTGAACTGAAATGAAGAATTCCCGAAGGTTCCAGAATTTGGAGTTACATTCAAGCTCTTTATGTTCTCTTTTGCTTGGAACCTGGCCTGAAGTGTGTATTTCGAAGGAATGACAAGGGAAGTGTCGAGAATGTGATGGACACGAACATTCTGGTACCAGATGTATAGGAACCCCTGAATAGTTGAAAGAAGTTTAGAAAGTTATTGATAACTTGCCATGAATGCCGCAAGAATCCCGAAGACGACGAGGAACAGTCCGACTTCAATGGCAATGATCCGTTTACACGTCGAAAAGGCTAGTACGAAACTGGTTGTTTCGATGAAAAGCATAATGGTTCGTGGTATTCCGTGACGTTTCTTGCATTCGTAGTCACTGGAATCCCTCATTACCTAACGAAGAGTCGACGGAGCTTACTTGATCAAATACGTGGCACAGCTCCTTTCTACGGTAAGACCGAATACGAACATGACTGCGACGATCATGTAGTGAGTGATAAGGAACATTCCGATGATAAGAGAAGGAGATTCCCAGAAGGAACGGACGATGGGCATGTCGGGAAGAGAAGTCGAGTAGAACTCGTGGAAGATCTTTGAAGGATCTGGAAAGATCTGTGAATTTGACTGACGCAGGAACACTTTTACCGTTGCCTGGGATCAGAATCCAGCCTTTCTGATACGGAAGGATCATGAGTTTTCCGATTACAAACTCGAACCAGTGGAGGAGGAAGGAGCAGAGACATCTGTTCATGTTCGAATGAAATACTCGGGTCTTGTAGATGATGAGACATCCTTGAATCGTGAGTACTGTGCCTACGAACACACCTCCGAACTCCACGAGAATCAAGAAAATGCCGAGAAGATCAAGGTCTCCCTTGTAATTGATCAGGAGGATCGGGAAGAAATAAATGGTCGAGTTGGCCACGAGAAAGTTAATTTTCTAAGGCGAATCTGGTTCTGGTCTGAACGGAGAAGGGGGCAAGACATATCAGTGATACTTTGTTTTTGAGTCAGGGGTTCTAAAATCAGCTGTTCGTTGAATATCACAGTTGAAAATATTATTCTGTTCTAGAGTATTATAATTTCAAGAACGGGTAATGTGGAGCCGATGGTTCTTTGAACGCAAAGATCTGTGTTCAAGGTTCGGGTTGGATAGGTTTTATCTTGGGAAACAGCTAAATATCTTAACTCGTTGCCAGTCGTCATCCTTCAGAACATTCGACGAAGAACCCTCTGCTGCCTCACTGTAAAACCGAGAGCAACGATCTCTAGTTTGTTCGTCTGGGTACACCGGAGTGTAGGGTGATGCCGAACACAACAAAGCTGAAGGTTCTCTGGATGAACAAGTTGTTGAAATCTTTGGGTTCCAGGATGAAGGAATGAATCCTCCTTCTCCAAATCTGTAGAGTGAAATGGTCTAAAAACAATCTCCAAAGACATATGTTTTATGACAGGTTCCTCAGGGTCGGCTTCAGTCCTTTGCATCATACGTCAAATGATCCTTCTGCAAGTAGTGCGATCTCTTCTTTGAACCTTACTCCCTCGACTGATCAAATCTAAACCACCAGAGTCTGAGTCTTGCAGAAACCAAGTATGCGAACAAAATAATTTCTTGCTGAAATTATAGGAAATCACATGTTTGTTGTGACAAATTGTTGACTTGGCACAAAAAAGTCGCCGCGCAAAAAATGAAAGGCTCGAGAAGCGAGATGTTCAAAAGATCGGAGAGGAGGCGTTGGGAATTCCAGGAGATCTTTCGGATATGCCAATTCCATTCGACTTCCATCGAGAACTTACCCATTCCGTTGGTTTCGATCATTTTCAGCTCGTGTTTCTCTTACTCATTCATTACGAACTTCCTGCTTTTAATGAGCCTCTCGAAACTTTGAAAACAATGCTTTCTCTGTGTAAAAGCATGACGAATCACTGTTGGAACCAAAGTCATTTCAGCTTCTGTAAGACCAACTTAATGTAGGCCATGTTCCAGATCCTTGATATATTCCAATGTTTTGAATATTCTAACTTTGCTTCAGATCAATCAAAAAGTAATTTGTTTAGATGACGTCCCGCCGTCTGTTTTTTCTCCCCACTAAACAAATACAAATTGGTCTCGAAACTCGATTAGCCTCCACAACTCTCATGTGACAAGACTCGAAAGTTTCGCTTATCTTTTCACTTTTCGATTGATCTTTTCGTCCGGAAGCCCGTGATTATGGTCAGAATAACCCGAACGGGGCTCGTTTTCAAAACAACATTCAATTCGTCAGGCTGCAGTGTACAATCAGTCGTAACTACACAGACAGCTGCATTCTCCCGGCTATTCTGAGCTTTCGTTTGCTCATTGAACCTTCACATCACTCGAGTTCTGCTGATCCTGAAATCCCGAGTCTCAGAGTCCAGAATGTGAATGTTGCCTGGAGCTGTCGCATTTCGTGCCGAAGTTTGTTATTCGGCTAGAGTTTAGGCTCGAGAAGTTTTTGACTTGAAGCTAAAACATTTTTTTGTTTTTCTTCGTGACTTTCGTTCAGAGACTCTCGGAAAATCTTGAGATAAAGCCATGAAATACCGAAGGCTGTGCTCACTTCAGAATCCTCTCCTACTTCACTGCTGATCGTATAATTCTTTTAAAAATTAACAGAATCCAAGCATCTCCCCATTTTCTTTCCATTTCATGCTGCCAATCAAGAAAACAGCGAGGACAGTTCCAGGACTAAACTCGATTTCCTCAAAGAAAACAAGATTGCTTTATCACCAGTAATACGTCAGGCTGTGCCTTATCATTCACAAGATCTTGAAACATCTGCAAAACTTCAAAGTTTACTTTAGTATGCGTAGTTTCATTCACTCCAAACCCCATGTTGCAACTCTTCACTCCACCTGCTCCTTTCCCTCCGTTTCTTCAGCCCCTACAGTAATCTTTTCCAGACTCGTCTCCCAAATGTTATGAACATATTCATCGGAAACTCCTCTAAGTATTTCTTCCCTATCTTCACCCTCAACGCGGTCTACTACTCCGACTACGTCGCCATCTTCTTCATCATCATCCACATCATGCTTACCGTTCTCTGCATCTTGCTCACAATCCAAGTCTGTGTGATTGTGAAGTCAGTCCACGTGTTCCATCCCAACATGAGCAACATTATCGTGGCGATCCTGAGTCAATGGTTCGAGATTCTGATAGCCAAAGCGATAATCATTCCTTATCAACTAGGCTTTGTCATTGTGGGAGAACGTAAGTCTCTGATCAGGTTACTGTATCGAACATGTTCCATTCAGCAAGGAAATTCCAACTCTGGATAACCAACACCGTATCCGAAATGCCCCAAGTCCAAGATCCGAAAGACGTCGCTCCGTTGTTTGTCAGTGGCATCTTGTTTCTTCATTACGCCTTCACAGTGGTCTTCAGTGTTTTCATACTGACCTGCGAACGTGCATGTGCCACATTCTTCATAAGGTTAGTTGTCGTTGCGAGACCTTTTCCCCAAAACACATTCTTCAGAGACTACGAGAAAAAGCCGAGAGCGTACATCTGCATAAGTCTGTTGTTGATGACACATTCCATAACTTTTCTGTTGTCATGTCTAGCCACATTCGAAATCATCGCATTCACCACGGGAGTCGCAGCTTCGGGGATTGTTATCATTGGAGCATGCGTGGTGAGAGACTACAGTAACCGGGATCCATTCACAGTTGTTCCGTTTCAGATCTACTTCATAATCTTGCACATCAATGTCAGAATTCAAAAACGAATCGACAAAAACGACAAGAACTACTACTCTCTGGCGATTAGATTCCAAGCGAAAGAGAATGCGAGATCTCTGGAATTGGCGAAGAAAGTTGTCTTGTTTGCCTCGGTGGCCGTTCTCCTCGGAATGGTTCTCCTCGTTTTTGCTGCTTTTCATCTGGTGGATGATCATATTGTTACGATTGTCACGTTGGCAGAGGCAGTTTTCAATCTGTGAGTCGAAAGAGCAAAGAGTGTTTATGGAAAGGATAATTGGGTTGGGGGAGCACCTGAAATAGAGTCTAGCAAACGAAATTAGGGGGTTTCCGAGTATGAATGGAGAGTTTAACTGGCCAAGTGCACGTTTCTTGTTCTTTGTTTTGAAGACAGTGACATCACCGTGACTTCTTGAACTTTCTTTTCCAGAAACCCCCTGTTCGTCGTCCCAGTTGGTCTCTACTCCGTTCCCAACTGGCGTGACAGATTCCTGAAACAAGTTCCATTCCTGGTCCGTCTCCGAACATTCTCCATGAAGAAGACCCAAAAAGTCTCAGCGGCCACTGAAAACGAAGAAGTCAAAGACACGGAGCTCTACTTTAACCAGCTCAGCGAAGCGTGGAAGTGACTCTTTGATCACCGTGAACTCTTGCAAAACTTTGTAAATAAACTGTAAATACCGTTGCGAATAAACTCATTTCCAATTGATTCTTCTTCCATCGACTGTGTGTTTCAAGGAAGCTAACATAAATGGTCCGGTTCTTCTACTGATCCTTCCGAATCCCTTGATCTGCAGAGTATCATCACACAAGATGCTCTTCAAGTGATCGCAGAACACCTCTCGCCGACTTCTCGACTCAACTTGGCGGCCATTGATCAGCGCTTCTTCGAAGTGGCAACCAGGTGAACACAGCAGCAGCTGGATGAAGTTTCTGGTCTTCTGCAGGTGGCACGACGTCAAGACGATCGTATTTGACGACGGCGACGTGACTCTCGCAGGACACAACTTTGTGCACAAGTTTGAGGAGATATGGTTTGAGAAGAAGAAGGGGAACAATGAGAATACGGTAATCAGAAGAAGTTGATAACTGATAAGAGATGCATGATTCTAGTTGACATACAAGACTGATGCCAAGGAGACTGCTTTGAAACTGTGTCCCGGTGTCAAGAAATTGATTATCCAGACAAAACTGAGCGATTTCGATGCACTGATGCTGAACAAATTGGAGTTGAAGTTGACTAAACTGTACATCAGCATCGAGAACTTGAGGTAACTTTAAAAGTTATTCCAATGCCCAAGTTTTCATTGCAGTCTGATAAACTTTCCAAAGTTCTCAAAACTCCGAACTCTTCATCTGGTACTGAACAGCACAAAAGACTTGAAAGTGGTGGACGTGGTCGAGCCGAGAGTTCTTTCGGCAATCTTCCCTCCGTCCCTGACACGTGTCTGCCTAACTGGGATCTACCTCACTGAAAACCTTCTCACACATCTTCTGGACCTTCCGAATCTCGTGTGCCTCGACATGATCGGATGCCTTGTGGACACTCGCGTAGGTGCCAAATACGTTCCGTTGCTGGGTGAGAACATGTCTGGCGACCACACTGCAACCCAACCTCTTTTCAGAAAAGTTTCCGATTCTCGAAGAGCTCAGTCTGCCGCCATCCCTCTTCTCTTTCTCCACCAAAGCCAAAACTCCGGCAGACTTCACATTCCAGAATCTGAGTGTCACTAAGCTGGGACTGTACATGGATCAGTTCGATGACGACGTGTTCCTGGGACAGACGATCCGATTCCTGCCGAAAGGGTTGAAGTACCTGGTGGTCTTCGGAAACTACCTTCCCCTGAAGAGATGGAAACTTCTGAAAAGTGTACAAAAGTTCGGGATTCTGTTCGGTCCGAACACTGCCCTGGCTTCTTGCCCTCAAGCCAATCTGACCAATGTAAAGCTTCTCTCGCACTTGGTCCGTTGTCCTCCGTACCTTTCTCAGGAATACAGCCCTAACTTTCATCGGAACCATGATATTCCTCTCGGGAACTTTGCCTGGCAGTTCAGTCTTATCGAATGGCAAGATAATGGATCACGGAAGGAGATCCAATCGTTGCGGATGAGGCTGAATGCCGCGGATGATGAAGACGTCATCTTCGAAGGAGTTCGGATTGCACCGATTGTCATCGAGGAGAGACTGAGACTGATGAGAGAGGTATTCCAATCCCGTACTTCATTCTAAATCTGATGCTTCCAGAACCGCATCAACATGGCTCCCGGCTCTCCACACGACTTCCAAGTCTTTGATCCGATTGTCCCTCTCATGAATCGAAATGCTCCTCGTGCTCCACCGCCTCGTCGTCAGGTCGGAGCAGCGCGGAGACCCTCCTTCCGCAACCGTCGTCACCGTTCTGCTCCTCCTGCTCCCGGTCACAGACTGACTCTTCCTGACATTCCGATGTATCCGGTTCGAGAAGCTGCAATCGTTGAGCCAGTTGTCCGTGAACCTAACCGAGATGGATCAATGCGAACTCTTCCGCCGTCTCCGCAACCTCCAACTGTGACCGGTGCAGTGCTGAACTCCACGATTCCGTTTGTCAGTCCGATCCGGAACTCGACGGCTTCTCGGATCGGAGGGACCACTGTCACTTCGGCTGTGAACACGACGGTCGGCAGCGAGATGAACCGTGGCTTCCTCGCAACTCCACCGCCTCCAACCACGGACACCAGAAGACTTTCGACGACGTCTCAAGGATCAACTATGAATAGTGAGATGACCATCATGACGACAGCGACTGCGTCTCCGGAGAACCTTACTGCTGCTGCGAGAAGTTTTTTGATTCGGAATTAGAATATTTACAGTCGAAACTTTCAGACGGAGCTCAGAATGCGGCAGCCAACAACAACCCGACCAACGAGAACAATCCTCAAAATGGGAACTAAACCATTTGAAAAAGTAGAATAAAGAGTGGCAGACAACGAGAAAAGTGTGATGCTCTTTGTGATAAGGACTAGGCTCATTGGACAGGCACAATTATCATTGTGATAAGGGCAACTTCTTCTTTTCGTCAGTTTTCTGATGTAACTTCTTTTACAATTGATGACTTTTATGAGATTTCTGATCAGTTTCTGAAGTAACTGACCCGATTCCTTGTTGTCTCAGATTATAAACTTCACTAAATCTATATAGACCATCCTATCTGTATTAGGACATTGAAGCTGAAAGTCAGACAGTTATTACTTCTCGAGACTCCGAAAATCAAAAATCAAACAAGGACAAGTCTCCTTTTGCCTGGTCAGCTGCTACGTTCGTGTCTCCGACCAGACCCTTCCGAACAGTTTGTCACCTGCGTCTCCCCACAGCCCTACACTGTCTCGTCCGTCTGCTTCTCTCCTCCTCCTTCTCCCTTGTTTCAACCTCATTCACTCCTTCCATTTGTATGTATATATTGGAATGCTTCCTCGTTTACTCTGAAATAGTCTAGTTCGTATATACTCAAATGGCTTGCATCAACTGTGCCTCGTTTTTCGGCAGACTGCCCATGGACACGAATGATCTGATTCTCAGACGGTTGCCTCGCAATGCGAGACCGTGGGCTGTACTTGTTGGAGGCGTGTTTTGTATGATCACTTTCGGAATCGTATACACTTGCGGTAAGACTCTAGTTTCATACTTCTGAAGTCACTTTTCATATTCAGGTAACCTGCTACCGTACCTCGTCTCCTACTTCCGATGGAAAATGTACCCAGATATGCGCACAGGACAGCTGATATGGCTGCAGACACTTCTCAGTGAGCCATTTTCTATTTTTCTGAAACCAAGACAATCTCACAATCAGGTGGGCTACCGATGGGAATGGTCCTTGGAGGACTTGTGGAAAGAAAGTTCGGAGGAAGGGCCGGAGCACTCATCGGATCCATTATCTACACTGCCGGCGTCGGTTCGACGTTCTACTCAATCCAGCACTCTTACGCAGCAACCTTGGTGACCATGGGAGGCATCGCAAGTGTCGGAAGTAGTATTGCTTATAGCTCCATCTTACCAACGGCGCAGAGGGTGAGAATCTGACTTGGGTTCGTTGACCCGTTGTGTTCCAGTGGCTTCCTGACAATGTGGGACTGGCTGGCGGAGTTATTATCGGTGGATATGGATGTGGAGCCTTCATCCTCGCTCCTCTTCAAACAACTTTCATAAATCCGCTCGATTATCGGGTCAACGATCAGGGATTCTTCACGCAAGAGGATCTTCTCGAACGGGTTCCATACGTTTTCATTGTCATGGCCATTTTCTTCACTGTCTTTCAAGCAATTGGACTGTTTTTTATCGGACAGCCTGACTCGGTGAGTTATCAGCATCCTAAAGTGATACGGAAAACAAAACGTTCAGGATATCCACGTAGAAACCGAGAATCTGATTGGAACTGATAGCGAGATCAGAGTCGAGCAGGCAAGAGTCTGGCCACAGTTACGGTAAGACTGTTTCAGTTAGGAAAGTTAGAAAAAAGGATTTGTTCCAGCACGACAACGTTCCTGGTACTGTTCCTGTCCCTTACCTGCAATGCCACGTGGGTCCAGCTGACAAGTGGATTGTACAAGGCCTACGGTCAGCAGTTCATCGACTCCGACTTCTTCTTGAGTCTCATCGGATCACTTTCATCCATTTTCAACGCTGGAAGCAGAGTTTTCTGGGGAGCGATTGCAGATTCCGTGAGTTTTTTGATTGCTTCACCAACCAAAATCTAAAAAGTTTCCAGACTTCGTACCAGTTGTCCATGTCTATTGTGTGCAGTCTCGGAGCCATTCTGGCATTTGGAATGCCGTGGGTGAAGCTGGTCGGGAATGATGTTCTGTTCTTGGGAACGGTAAGCTACACTAACATTTATGTCTGTACAGTAACTTTGCAGGTCTGTCTGATCTTCTCCTGCATCGGAGGCACCTTCTCAATCTTTCCGTTCATCACACACAAGTGCTTCAGCAAAGCGAACTTCAGTGTCATGTACGGATTCTTGCAGTGTGCTGTGGTATGTTTCCTGAACTCCTCACTTTTCGCAACTTTGTTTTCAGAGTTTCGCTGGTCTCATCGCGGGTCTCATCTCCACTCATGCTCTCCCAGTCATTGGTTTCGAGAACCTTTTTATTGTCTGCGGACTGTTCATGCTCACTTCGCTCTTTCTGACTTTCATAGTTCACAAGACAGATTTAGCCAAGTTGCAATTGAATGCTGTCCGCGAACACGAAGAGGAAGAGGAAGTGTTCTACTGATTTCTGATTAGACGGGTCTAACTTATTTTCTTCCTTCATGTGATGATTTTCCAATTTCCCGTGAACGTTCTCAATTTGCAAAACAACATTTCCTAGTGATCAAATGAAGATGAAACGTGTCTTTGTGGCATTCCCACATTCTGATTCCGATCAGAACTCAACTCACAATCAAAATATTAAGCGAGTGCGTTTTGATTTTCCTGTCCACCATCGCCCAGTTTCTGCTTCTTTCCGTCTTCGTTCCGCTCTGCACGGGACAGAAGAAGGAGGTTGCTCCGGTGCCAGTGGTGGACTCGGGAAGCAGGGTGAGTTAGAAAAAACAGAAGAGGGGGGACATTCAGAAGATTGCAGAGCGTCAGCATTCAAGCGTCGTCGCAGCAGAAGAAAGTGGAACCTGCTGTTCCGAAATCCACTCTTTCCAATGAGCCATTGAAACCACGAAAGGAGCCGGAGAAGAAGAAAACGAAGAAGGATCCAGAAGTGAAGAAGGTGGAGAAGAAGGAGACGAAGAAGAGCATCAAGGAGTCGAAGATCGATAAGAGCAAGGAGAAATCGACGAAAGAGGAACCGGTGAAGACGAAGGAGGAGAAGGAAAAGAAAGAAGAGAAGGAAGAAGAGGAGCCCATGATCAAGTTGACTATGAAGGAGGAGCCGGAACCGAAGACGGATCTGGATTCGCACCGAGAGGAAGAAAAGGACGATGCGAAGGGATCGGGGAGGAAAACGAAGAAGAATAAGAAGGAGAAGAAGCAGAAGTCGAACAGGAAGAAAGAAGCCGTTGTCGAGATACCGGAGAGTTCCGGATATGCTTATTGAAAAATTATTAAATAAAGTTTTGAATTGGATTCATTTACATGTTATACCCGCAGGTTCGGCGACTCTTGTCGCTCGTAAGTAGGCGCATACAATACTCATAATACATTCAGTAGAAGCTCTCCTCATTCACATAGATTTAGTCCTCGTCGTCTTTCTCGTTCAGACCCATTTTGAGATCCACGTAGTCGGTCGGCAGTGCGAATTCCACAATCTTTTTTCCCTCGGAGGCAATTGATATTTTGATACGGTAGTTGCCCTGTAAACAAGAATACTGAATTACGAAAAAGCCAATCAGAAATGACCTTCAAGACGTCGAGAAGGGAGATTCCTAAGAAGCTCGGCGAGGGCGGGATCTCCAGAGTGGCGTTGAACTGGTTCTTGTGCTCGAGCTCTTGCAGGGTGTGCACTCCCTTCTGTTGGAGAGTCTTGCAGATGTCGACCGGCACGAAGGTGTTCATTTCGAAGCTACTGAAACAGGAAAGAGCCTTGTGTGAAGAACCGATTGGAACACTGACCACAGCGAGTCGGGCACGATGAACATGTCGGAGTGTCCGTTCAGACAAATGTGGTCTCCGTCGAGCGAGACACTCACCGACACGGCTCCATCCTTGACGACGTCAAAGTCCCGCGACGTGTCCACCTCGCCGCCCTTGATCACGAAGAAGCCCGGCATGACGACGTTCACTTTCTTCTTGTAGCACGACGGCTTCATCTGATGATCGTACACGAGGATTGTGATGTTCCGCACCTCGACTGGCAGTGTTTCTGAAAACTCAGGCATTGAAGACAGCTACTTCTTGTTCAGTAATCACCATTTCCATACGAGTCGATGGTGATAACATTGTGGACTCCGTCACGGCATTTGGATGAGTCGGCGGATTTGATGGCGAAGAGAACCGAGAGAAAAACGAATAACCGCATCTGAAAAACGGCCGATTTCACGGGTCGAAGGGACGGTGACGGACGGACAGGCAGTCGTCCAGAAAATTGAATCGAATCCGGTTTTATAGATAGAAAAAGATTGGGGAATGACTGTTGGCATGACTCGCAAACAGACGTTTTTTAGGAAAAGAACATCGTAAAAATCAAGAAGGTTAGATGAAAAAGTTGATAAAATATCAGTATCTGACATGAAAATGTTTACCAATGGACAATAAGAAGACGGAACGTTTTATGGTAGATCAAAGCGAGAGAGGGAAAGAGTTAGAGAAGCAGAGAATGGTTGGGTGAGGTGGGGGATACTGTATGATAAGAGCCACGAAAGACAAACGAGAATGATGACGATGATAATCAATATGATAATCGGCTGATAACATAAATTATAATCAGAACGAGACAATAGTGATGGATGTTTTCAAATTTTCTGACCATGTTTGACACATTCTTGTTTTGAATTTAGATCTACTAGTCAAGTATCAATCACCAGAATGCCTAGGAAGGACCTTAGTCGCTGATATACTGATTTGCCCAGAGACGTCTAAAATCAATTGGTGTAGTCTCTGCACGGCTACATACAGAGACAATAGGTGGTGTCAACTGCCAAAAACCAATGACCTCACTGTTATCACTTGGCATCTCGCACCTGTTGAAGTGATATCATTCGGACAAACGAAAGAAAAGGAAACCAGTTCTCTGAACTAACTCTTACTTCTCAAAGGGTCCGGACCGGACTCACTGATAATGATAGTTGTGATATAACAATGAATGTGACAATGAGGAAATCAGAGAACGGGGAGTGACAAGTGATGGCTGCAGTCAGCTGCTTGTGCACTCGTGGATGACTCAGGCGAGACTAGTACTACTCGATACGATTCCCGTGGTCGGTGGTTTCAGATGGATTTCACTGTGTAAACAGGGGGAAATCAAGGGGAAAAACAGTGATTTCAGTGGGTGGCAAGGTGGCCGATGAGCCCTTGTTTATTTGTGTATGGAAATGAATTCGAGAGCATTTGTTGTTCCCAATGGCTCCGAATCAAAGCAATTTACTCTGTATAAAAAGAGATGTGTTCCCACCGATTATCCAGGAATGCTCCTTTCTGTTTCCTTAATCTCCTTGTTTTCTGGCCTCCTCGCCGAGGATCCAGTGTGCACTCATGACTTCGAGTTGGCTCACGGAAAATGTTTGAAACTTTTCAATGAGAGACTGACTCGGGTTAATGCACAGAAACGATGTGCAGAGTATGCTGCACTACTGGCTAGTTTCAAAAACAACGAAGTAAGTTTAAGCGGATCGGATTATTTTCAAGTTGCTCATACATTATCTGTTCAAAAATATAAGAAGAGCTTATTGTCAGGACTACAACGACTTGAAACAAATAGCTAGTCCAACTGGAGCTGATGTCTGGATTGGTTTGACTTGCACTGGTATGCTGAAATCGAGTTGCGTGTGGGACGGGGGCAACCAAAGTTCCATCGGTGTCCTCGCAACAGGAAGAGGGAGTGAGTTCCGCACCGCGACCAACTTCTGAGAGGGAACTTTAGGCTTCAATCCAAAACTCGGACAGTGTGTGTTCTTCTCCGCGAGAATCGGATTGTGGTTTTCGGGACCGTGTGAAGGGCTGACCCTTCCGTTTGTATGTGAGATGCCGACGACTTTTCCAGGTTTCGTTGTCCCAATATCTCTGAATTCATTCTGTTGTTTCAGACACGTGCGCTCACAACTACAACGGTTCCTGTTATCTACCGTCTTTTGAGATTTCTTCCCAAATTGCTCTTCCTTATGCAGAAGCTCAAGATGTTTGTCAGCAGCACTGCGGGAACCTTGCTTCTGTTCATGCATCAGAAGAGGTTCAATTCATTAGAAACATCTACAAGCACAAAACGAACACGTTTGAGAATGTTCTTTTGGGTGCTAGGAGGAGTGAAAACAGCAAGTTCGAATGGGCCGACTATTCAACGTGGAATTTCTGGAACACCAACTTTGATAGTTCTGAAAACGCCAGTTGTGTGAGTATGATCGTGGATGAAGTCAATAAAGAACAAGGCGCATGGGTGCTGGAAAACTGCGAAGAGCCGACGCAGTTCTTGTGCAAAAGACTCACCGGAACGGAATGCAGCGCGACGACGCCAATCAGTGTCGGTTCGACCTGCAGCACTGCAGTTATGATGGCGCCTGGAGTCTTCACTTCCCCGAATCATCCCAACAACTACTTGGAAAACACCACGTGTACCTACAGCTTGGCAACGACAAAGCCTTATCGGATCCAGCTGACTTTTGTTGACTTTCAAACAGAAAATAATTATGACGAAGTGAAAGTCTATGATGGAAGCTCTGCGGATAGTCGTCTTATAAGAACAATGAGTGGAGGAAACAAATCTTTCTCTGACTTGCATGTCGTATCATCCAGCAACACCATGTTTGTGACATTTGAATCGGATCGTTCGGTTAATGATCGAGGATTCAGCGCGAAATTTTCCACACTTTTCTATTCAAAGACCAAATAAATATTTCCTCTTTTCATCGATTTCTCTCTCTGAATTCCGTTTTTCCGATTTCTCGAATCCACGCCGACATCTCCGAAATGGCGAATCGCCATGACGATGCGCAGTTTCCAGTGGCGGGTCGCCTGGCAATGCTGCTTCGAATCGGCCAGCATCCCGCTTTCCGACAACTTTATTCTTCTTCTTTCCATTTCCATTCCGTTAGATTCCTCTTGAAAGCCTTCTTTTTTACAGAAACTAACAGTTCTTACAAGTTTCCCAATGAGGAAGTTCCTCTTCCTCTTTCTGATTCTACTATCAGAAGTGAGAATTATCAGTGAAATGTTAACAGAGTTGATTATATCGTAGTTTCAGTGTCTAACCAACGCTCTTGAATACCAATTTCGTAACGGAATTGCAACTTTTCGACTGAATGATGATGGCAAGAGAAACACAGTAGTTAATAGAATGAATGAGTTTGTTCAGACACGACCATCAGCGGAGTTCCTCGGAATTCGCGAGGAGTTGTTCAGATCAAACTGGGCTGTGGATTGAACAAACTTCCCGTTGAGAACACTGTCTCTTTCGAGTCATCTCTAGAACTAGTAACCCGTTTCATTAAGTATAATCATGGTTTCGCAATGTCTTCAGATCCATAACTGTGTGCAAGCCGATTCTAGACTTGTTGGTCTCTATCTGAATTCCTCGTGGGTTCCACTGACCGAGGTGAATGATGAGGATGAAGTGAGCATCGCGGTGGAAGTACGGTACCAAGCATGTTATGGCAAGTGACAGTGACTACGGTAAACCCAGGATGTGACATTTGCAGAAGACGGTGAGGATATGTGTGATGAAACCTTGTGGTGGCTGCAAGTAGGCGGAGATGAAGTGGCCGTGCTTCCGGAAGGTGGCACTTGTGAGAGTGGAGATGTCGAGGAGGCATACGGTCAGAGGATGTGCAGGAGGAAGCGTGAGTTGGGGGAGGGACCTTGTTTTTCAGGAGATTCCTTTCAGAGAGCACCGGGAAGAGTTCATTCATTACTAGGAGAGACGGAACATTGTATGATGGTCAGCTGATTAAGGTACAGAATCCGTTTGGAATGAGATCAGAGGCTTGAGTTCCAGGGAAAACGAGCCAAACTCTACAGTCTTGGAACCGGAAGAAGTGAAATGATCCCGCAGAGAAGACGGAAGAGAGATACGGTAGCTGACGGCTTCGTTTTTTTTACATCGCGATGTTTCCAGGCCAACACATGCGACTACACCATCGAGACGACTTCTACATCCACGACGACCGAGAGCACAACAACGGAGACAACGACGGAGACGACGACAACCACTGTGCCGACGACCACGAGTACGGTAACCAGCACAACGGAGAGCACGAGCACGGAGTCGACGACGACGACGCCAGAGTCAACGACTACTGAGACCACTTCCACTTCAACTGAAAGCACCAGTACCAGTACGGAGAGTACTAGTACGAGTACGGAAAGCACCACTACTGAAACCACGAGCACCAGTACGGAGAGTACCAGTACGAGTACTGAGAGCACAAGCACCAGTACAGAAAGTACGAGCACCAGTACGGAGAGCACGAGTACAAGTACGGAAAGTACCAGTACTAGCACGGAAACTACCAGTACTGACAGCACGAGTACTGAAACCACCACTGCTGAAAGTACAACCACGGAAACTACGTCGACTTCAACCGAAAGCACCACACCCAGTTCCACGTCAACTGAGAGCACTACTACTGACAGCACCAGTACAGAGACCACCTCATCAGCCTCCACGTCAACTGAAACTTCCAGTACGGAAAGTTCCACTGCAGAATCCACGTCGACTGAAAGCACTAGCATTGAAAGCACTTCAATAAGTACTTCAACTACAGAGCAGACCAGTACTTCGGAGGCTTCCACTTCAACAGAAGCCAGCAGCAGTTCAAGCACGGAAACTTCTTCGACCACTACTGAACCGAGCAGTACGACAGAAAGTTCCACGACGGAGACTACTTCCTCAGTCTCTACCTCGACAGAACCGACCAGCAGCACGACGGCAACCACCAGCACAGAGGGATCCTCAACGACGGAGTCAAGCAGTACTGTCACCAGCACGGAGAGCACGTCTACTAAAACTGAAACCACTGCGAGTTCCACTGAAAGCACCACGGAAAGTACTACACCAACCTCCACCACTACTAACACAGAGAGCAGCTCACCGAGCTCTTCTTCCTCTTCTTCAGCTGCCAGCACAACCACCGAAGCTACAACTCCAAGCTCCACGTCTCTAAGCACCAGCGCCAGCACGTCCACTGCTCCCACAAGCAGCTCAAGCTCCTCTTCTGCCTCCACAAGTGCCGCTTCGACCAGTGCCAGCAGCAGTACAGTATCCTCATCGCCCACCAGCACAACTGTCACAACTTCCATCGCAAGCACCTCCACAAGCGCTTCCTCAAGCACTGCTTCCACGACAAAACCCACCACCACCAAACCAGTTTGTAAGTGAACCACCCCGTCTTTCCCTCGATTCTTCTTAAACAAAAAGGTTTTTTTCAGCCACTGTGGAGCCCCTGCCAGCAAATGCCATCTGCTCGTACCTCGATGAGACCACTACATCCACGACAGTCACCACTACAATCACATCGACAACGACGGAGCCGACGTCTTCATCAACCGAAACCAGTTCGACGACTGTCACGACTTCAACCTCTCCAACGACAAGTACTGTGACGACCACTGACTCCTCAACAACTTTGACGACGTCCACGCCTTCTACCTCAACGTCTCCCTCTACGTCTTCATCAACGGCCTCCTCAACATCCCTCTCAACATCTCCATCAACGTCTCCATCCTCTTCCACTGTCGCCTCAACATCGTCCTCTACCCCAGCAACAACTCCAACGACAAGCGTCTCCAGCTCTTCCACATCGCAGAGCACCTCTCCCTCAACTTCCCCAACAACTTCTCTGAGCTCTTCTGCTTCGACGTCCCCCTCAACTTCAGCTTCTGTGTCATCATCCTCATCGTCAACCCAATCGAGTTCAACCTTGTCATCGACATCACCTTCGACATCATCTGCTTCTTCATCTGCTTCTTCGTCAACAACTGAGTCCACATCGACTTCAAAGATCACTTCATCTCCGGTCACAAGTACATCGGAATCAACGTCCGCTTCTTCAGTAACTTCTTCGTCGGCGTCAACGAATTCTTTGTCAGGAAGCACAACGTCATCAGAAGACTCGAGCGTTTGGGTGAAGGCGGATAATATCACTGCTTTATATCCTGTTGAAAATGTTCTCATCATTGTGAACTCATCGCTTGCCGCAGTGGATGCTACTATTTCTTATGAATGCAAAAGTAGTACAAGTGATTTTCTTACGATTGAAAATTCTATTGGAACTTGTTTCACTGATCGTAAGATAACGTATAGTATATTGTTTTTTAATTCAATGACTTTCAGAAATGAGGCCGATGCAATCGTTTTCCACTAATGTATCGAGTTCCATTTTCGTTGGTCCTGGAGTGTATACGTTCAGAACTACTTTGACCAAACGTGACGATGGTGAAGTTTTCACAACTATCTTCACCGTAACGTTAACAACTGGAACTACAACAATCGCAGTGGATACGACCACGATATTAACGACAACAACTGATGACGAAAGTTCATCCGTCTCCATCAGTAGTGAATCTACTACCATGACATCCACGCAAGGAACCAGTTCATCTACCTTGGCGGACGGAGCATCTTCCTCTACCTCTAACACTGATGGGTCAACAACCGCTTCTACCAGCAGCAGTTCCAGTACAGAAGTCACTTCAACAAGTGATGCAACTTCTACAACATCAGAACTTGCCACTTCTACAAGTGATGGTAGTTTGTCAACCGATTCCAGCTCAATCTCCTCTTCATCTGATTCAACAACCAGTTCATCGGAATCTTCCGGATCTTCGAGTTCATCCGACTCTTCTGGTTCCACAACTACAAGTTCCGATTCTGATGGCTCCTCAACCTCTTCTAGTAATGGTTCTAATGGTGAAAGCGGATCTTCGACAATATCTGCTGTCGAGACTACCTCGGCTTTTGTTTACGATTTTGTATTGAAAAATTCGTCGTGGAATCAGACGATTTATTACAACGATGAAAGTGTATCCATTGACCCGACGCCTAACATGAATCCTGAATTTGTAAGTCATGGTCATTGCATTAATGATTACCATTTCTCTGTCAGAGAAATGTTTCATACCTGTGCAGTTACAATTCTTCTGAATTTGCGCCCTTTTTAATTAGTAAATGTCTGAGCGAAGGTAACGAAAGTGATATCTTTTCTTTGTTGATGCCATTCTCTCAGCTGGAAGAGATAAGAACCCGTATGCTTCGACGACTATAAGTTTGACTCCGATTTCTGTATTTTTTCCTGGAGTTGGAACATATTACTTCATCATAACTGTAAGCAATCTTAAGGATCCTTCTTTAACTGCTACTCACAATTTCACCTTGAACATACTGCCATTGACAACAACTACAGGTGAGATAAATCTTGAGCCAAATAAACAGTTATGGTTTCAGATGCATCAGCAACAACTGATTCTACCTCTCAAAGTGATAGCTCTGATACAACTGACACTACTGGAGTTATTGGTTCTACTGATTCATCCAGTTTCTCTGACTCTTCCGGTACTGGAAGTTCAGATCCTTCGGGTGGCACGGGCGTTACTGATTCTTCCGGAGGTTCTGGAGGTACCGACTCGTCATCTGACACATCTAACGGTAATGGGGAAACGACTCAAGGAACTTCCTCAAGTTCCGATGGTACAACGGGTACAGCATACAATTTCACCGTAGAAGGTTATTCATGGAACGTAACGGTTAATTACACAGATGGGAACATGAATATCACGCCAGTATCGAATACCGGCAAATATGTGAGTGGATTAGGAAGAAGTCAGCTTTACAGTGAGCAAGATTCAGGTCAAAGTAGCTTACTTGTGCAGGAATGACACTTCTCAACAGTTCATTTCAATCAAAAAAAGCAACTGCTTGACCCAGAGTACGACCTAATTGTTTGAATTTCTGCCCATTCATAAGTGACAACTTTCAGCTGATATGACCTCCTTAGCAGCATACACAGGAAAATTCTTATGGACTTTTCCATCGCCAGGACTCTATGAATTCATTATAACTGTGACTGATGCATCGGACGACGAGCTCACAGCAACTAACAACTTCACTGTGAATGTGCTCCCCCCAACGACTACCACTGGTAACACCTACTTCCCAGTAGCGAAACTGTATTTGCATATTTCAGATTTATCAGCAACAACAGATTCAGCTTCTCAAAGTGACAGCTCCGATGGAACTGGCACTGTAACAGATCCATCATCAGGATCTAGTGGTTCTGATGGGACTGATTCTACTGACGCTAGTGGAGGATCCGATGGAACAAGTGGAACTGATGTGACAGGAGGATCAGATGGGACCGGAGGAACTGATTCGACTGGAGGAACCGGTGGAACTGGAGTGACCGACACCTCAGGTGCCACGGGAGGTTCTGATTCTTCCGGAGTGACAGGAGCCACAGACAGTTCGGATAGTACTGGAGGAACGGACTCTTCCGGAAGGACAGGCGGAACAGATTCATCGGATTCAACAGGGGGAACTGGACCGACCGGAGTCACTGATTCATCTGGAGGAACTGGAGGAACAGGCGGAACTGGATCATCAGGTGTAACTGATTCTACTGGCTTGACAGACACAAGCGGAGGATCTGATGGATCAGACTCTTCAGGTGGAACCGGAACTACAGATCCTTATGGTGGAACTGGTGGAACTGGAACAACTGATATGAGTGGAGCAACAGTCACGGGAGATGGGCAGAGCAGCGATGAAACGACTGGGAGCACAACATTATCTTCTGGATCAGATGGATCGTCAGGAAGTACATCAGATGGATCAGGAGGGTCAGGAGGAACTGGAGGAACCGATGCAACTGGAAGTACTGATGGCAGTAGTGATAACGGAGGAACCGGTGGTACTGGAGGAACTGGACTATCTGGCTCCGACTCCTCTGACTCAACTACGCAGCCAACTTCAACAACTGCAAAATCTACGAGAACTAAAAGTTCGCTGTCCACTGCAGCTCCACTGACTGCTGAAGAACTTGCTGCAATTGCAGCCCAGAAAGCAGATGTTACTAATCAACTGGCCTCAATCATTGATGGATCCGCTGCTAGTACCTCTCTGAACTCCAGCAGCTCCCTTCTCAATCAAATATCAACGTTGCCGACTGCTGATCTCGTGGAAGTAGCTCAGAGCCTGCTCTCGAACACTCTGAAGATATCTGGAGTGGGCAACATGTCGAACATTGATGTGCTCACGACACTCAAAGACAACATTGCCACGACGAACTCTGAGTTGGCTGCTGAAATGACGAAAGTCATCAATCAACTGGCTGCTGTGAACATGACGTCCGCAGAGTCCATGAACTCTGTTCTCTCTTCTTTGGACCTCGCGTTGAAGGGCAGTACAGTGTACACTTTGGGAGTTTCGAGCACCAAGTCCACCGATGGAACCTATGCAGTCATCTTCGGATACGTTCTCGCGAACGGATACACTTTGGTTTCTCCCAGATGCACTCTGAGCATCTATGGATCAACTGTCTATTTGACTGGAGACACGAGAGCATCTTATTTGCAGCAGACCGGAGACACTTTCACGGTTTGCGAGCTATTATCAGAAAAAACTCGGCAACTTTCACACAAACGTTACGCAATTGCTTCGCGGGCATTGTGAAAAAGCGTGATCTGTGAAGGAGTTGCGGAAAGTGTGCAAAAAATCGCGCTTGCGTTTATACTGCTCCAGTTGGTTGCAATCAACTAGAAAAATCAGTTAGAAAAATAATTAATAAGAAAATAATATAATAGAAAATAATTAATTAAAAAATAATTAATTAGAAAAAAATGAATTAGAAAATAATGAAGTAAAAAATACTGAATTAGAAAATATTGAACTAAAAAATAATGAATTAAAAAATAATGAATTAGAAAAAAATGAAGTAAAAAATACTGAATTAGAAAATATTGAATTAAAAAATAATGAATTAAAAAATAATGAATTAGAAAATAGTGAATCCGCGAAGGGGCTGCGGGCTCGGAACTCGGCAAATGCGCGCAACTTCTCAGACGAAGTTGCGTAAACTTTGAAAACGTAAATAGAAACGTAAAAAACAAAGAAGTTGCACAAGGAGTGCGAAGAGATTGCGAAAGGGTTGCTAAGAAGTTGTGTTCTCCTGTTTTTCCCGAAAGTTTGCTTCGTCATAACTCCTTCGCCAACAATGCACAACTCTTTCGCATTCTCCTCGCACCCCTTGTGCAACTTTTTTGCACAAATTTTTATAAAGTTTACGCAACTTCGTCTCATACTTTGCTAGAGAAGCGCGAAGAAGTTGCACGCATTTGCCGAGTTACCAACATTACTCTCTCGAGTTTCAGGTCAACACGATGCTCACTGCAATGGGAGTACAGGGAAGTTTCGCAAAGAACGGAAGGACTGTGGAAGTAGATCAGGACAAGATAGAGCAAGAAGTGAGTCTGGTGTCAGGATACGTGATGGACACACTCTCCGGAACCGGAGACGTGCAATCCGGAGAGTACGGCTACAGCGACATGTACGTGACTGCCTGGAATGTCAGCTACGACAACACGACTGCCGGATCAACAACTCAGAAGAACGTGTCAGTGTCATTCTGGCTTCCGGTCACATCTGTGCAATACTCCCTTCTGGTTTGTTATCAGTTCGATACTTTCTTCACGGTATACTTCAGATTGAATCTGGAACCATGGTGAAGCTACAATCGACGCAATCAGTTGTTTCGCAAGGACTCGTGGTCACAACTTCCTACGGAGGAGTCACTTACACAGTCACCTGCACCAACGGAACTGGAAAGTTCATTGAGATCGGCACCACCACCGCCATTTTCTCTTACTCTGCCAACAGCTTCACAGTCACTGCTTCCGACGGGTCTGCAACTACAACAATGCAGAAGATGATCCAGATGCCGATAGTCATTGAGAGTGAGTCATCTCGCCAAACCCTTTCGAATTCTGACTTCAGACGTTGACTTGCTTGTCTTCAACGCCACCACCCCCACATCTCCTCTGAGCTTCTCCGCGTACGGATCCTACCCTCTCCGAATGGTTTTCTCCCCTCAAGACACTTCCCTCCCATCAGTGTCTGCTATTGCTCAAACTGTCTCCATCTCGACTCTGTCCCCAACGACAAGCTACAGCCAATCGGATCTGAAAACGCTGATTGCCAATCAAACGGCGATTGGTGTCACTGGAACTGTAAACTCTCAAGTGTTTTCTTCTCTGACACCAACTTTCAGCTGATATTTGCAAAAGCCTCTTCGATCGATGTCTCCGGCTACACCTTCACAGCAGATTCCAGTGCCATCTACCTTCAGAGCACGACTGCAACCATCGTAATCAGTGATCCGACCTACAATGTTGTTTCTCTGTCTCTCGGAGGTTACGGTATTCAGATTACTGCTGGAAGTTACACATCTGGTTCACAATCTCATTCGACGTGAGCATCTTTTCTTTATTCTCAAATGCAGGCAGATTTCAGAACAATGATGGAGTTCTCGGATACTCAAAAAATGCGGATTGATGGTGGATTGATTGTCAGAAACGGAACGAATGGATACGTGATTCAGAACGGAAAAGTTTCGACCGAAGGAGATGTTTCTGGAACAAAGATCGGTATAGTCTTGTTGCAATGAAATGTAGAGACTCGGAAGTTTCCAGACATTGTTCCTCAAAGTTTGATGAACCAAGAGTCGCAGCAACAAATTGCCACGATTCTGAGCAACACGCAGACATTCTTGGAGAATAACGGAATGACCATGACAGATGCACAGATCAATGACGTATAGGCTTTCAAAAGTTCCTGTTGAGAAGAAAGATTTCAGACATCAAACTCTCTGCTTTCCATTGCCAGCTCGTTAACTTCTGCCCTCAAAACAGCCCTCGACAATCCACTTTCCTCGGATCTGGCGGCCAACCTGGAATATGCCACTACCAACTACGACTCTCTGTACAACGTGCTTCCGAGTGATCCGAATGACATCGTCTACGTGGAAGAGATGTCGTCGGAAGAGTGGGCCGCCTATGTGACCAAGATGGTTCAAAAGAGCATTGTAAGTCGATCTGATAAGCTGTGATAGGAAACATTTTGTGCAGGCAAAAACACTCGCAAACCAATTGGCTTCCACACTTGACACTCTCGAGAATACACTAGCTGCGAGAGCAATTGCAACTGGAAACTTGCCGTACGACTATTCGGTAAGCAAACATTCCTGTTTCCACTCTGACAAATTGAACTCTCTGCAGAACAACGTCGACGGAACTGGAATGGTCATAGTGATTGATGACGCCTCGAACATAGTCGGAAAGACTTATTCCTGTGATGAATGGGACCTAACTCTTCCGTCTCCGGCTTCTACTCTGAACAATGCAGCCATCACCGACTCGACGATGATCCAAGTGGGAATGGTTTGCTATAACACGAATCCGAGGACTTATGTGGACAACTTTGATATGCTGATTACATCTGGAGCATTAGAAGCGCATATCAAGGATGAGAATCAAAACAATATTGAGTAAGGTTGAAAATAGGGAACTGATCTGGATTACTGTGATTCAGAGTCTCCGGCACGACAAGTCCAATAACAATTATTGGCCGAGGAAGTGACGACGATGCGATGTTGACATTGATGCAGCAGGCAGACTTTTCCAGCTACCAGATCCTTGATCTCCATGCCTTCCGAACAACCAACTGGAACAACTCTGTGCAGATTCAGATAGTTGCATCCAATGACTACGACATCCCGGCCAACGACGACACGTACATGTTCTCAGCCTATCAAAGTCTTCCGGGACCACTACAGTCGAATCATGAGTGGCAATTCGAACTGAACTCTCTGAACTCCTCTACCACTTACTACGTGAGTGCCAGTGATCTCGTCAACAACACTGGACTCTTCTATCTGGGAATCGGAAAACGAAATGAGACGAGCACTGGGAACAACTCAAACGTTGTGGACTACGGAACCTTCGATTCTAAGCAATGGTCGTTCGCGAAATCAGTTCCAATGGACTACCAGCTGACTGCAATCAGCAAGGGATGCTACTACTACCTGAACTCGACGGACATGTTCAACTCGGACGGAATGTCTCCAAACAACGAGGCCGGCATGCAGTTCGTGAACTGCTCCTCCGATCACCTGACTCTTTTCTCTCTCGGATCCTTCAACCCGACCATCAATGCAGACTTTGATTACAACTACTCGATCAATAACATTGAAAAAAATGTGAAAGTGATGATCACAGCCATCTTCCTTCTGATTGTCTACGGATGTCTGACCGTCAATGCATTGATATCTGATCGGAAGGATGCTTCAAGTGGAAGACTCAGATTCTTGTCGGACAACGAGCCACACGATGGATACATGTACATTCTGGCGGTGGAGACCGGATACAGGATGTTTGCCACAACCGACAGCACCATCTCATTCAACTTGTCCGGAACCGAGGGAGATCAGATCTTCCGATCGTTCAAAGCGGAGGAGGATGGAGACTGGGAATACCCGTTCTCTTGGGGAACCACTGCACGATTCCTCATGACGACTCCTTTGTAAGTTAATCATTCAATCAGCTCCCAAACGTGTACTTTCAGCCCTCTCGGACAACTGGAATATGTTCGTCTCTGGATCGACGACGCTGGACTCGACCATCGAGAGTCGTGGTACTGCAACCGGATCATCGTGAAAGACTTGCAGACTCAAGAGATCTGCTACTTCCCGTTCAACAACTGGCTGGGAACCAAGAACGGAGACGGAGAAACGGAGAGACTGGCTCGGGTGGACTACAAGAGAAGGTTCCTGGACGAGGCAATGAGCATGCACATGCTGGGACAGACCATCTCGTGGTTCGGAATGTTCACTGGAGGAGGCAACCGGTTGAGGGATAGGGTCAAAAGACAAGATTACGCTGTCAGTGTCATCGCAACTCTGGTCGTTGTCAGCATTATCAGCATCATTGTGCTGAAGAACGAGAACGCGATTTCGACGCCTTCTGCCAATTTTTCCGAGTTCACATTCACTGTGAAAGACATTGTGCTCGGAGTTGTCTACGCAATCCTCATCACTTTCATCTCTTCCTTACACATTCTTCTTTGCTGCAAGTGCCGATCCGTCAGCGAAGAGCATTATCTGAAGAAACGAAGACAGGAGGAACCAGGATTCAAAGATCCAAGTGGCTCATGGAGTTACTTTGTTGCGGGCATTGTCAGAGCCGTCCTTCCGTTCCCGATGGTTCTCGGAATAATATTCATCGGAGGGCATGGAATGAGTCTGATGGATGACTTTGCCAACTCGTTCTACATGAGATTCTTGATCAGTTTGGTCGCCTGGGCAATTGTTTTCGAGCCGTTGAAAGGAATGATTTGGGCTTATTTCCTTCTGAAGACAAGCAAGAATCATAAGATCTCGAACAAATTGGAAGAAGCTTTCTTGCGAGTCAAACCAGCTGAAACTTTCATGAGTAAGTGCTGAAATTACAGCCGTTATCTAGAAAATACCAATTCAGGGAACCCATACGGAAAGATCGAGAAAGAACTGGGAACTGTGATTGCTGATGTCACCAAACTGCGAGATACCGAAAACCGGAAGATGAGAGATGAGCAGCTCTTTGTGACCCTTCGAGACATGCTCTGCTTCTTCGTTTCTCTGTACATCATGGTGATGCTGACATTCTACTGCAAGGACCGACACGCATTCTATTATCAGCAAGAGGTAGGTGGCTGGTTGTTTAAAAAACTATGGGAAAGTTCCAGATGAGCACAATGCTCAACATTCCGCAAGGTAGCTATGGGGACAACTCGTTTATGTCGATTCGTTCGTCGGATGACTTTTGGGTGTGGTCCAGAGATTCTCTTGCAACAGGTGAGCAGCCCTTTATCTCACATTCTTCAACTTGCTTCCAGCTCTCCTGGCCTCTTGGTACGATGGGAATCCCGCCTATGGAATGAGGGCGTTTCTGAATGACAAGGTTTCTCGAAGCATGGGAATCGGAACGATCAGACAAGTCAGGACGAAGAAGAGTGCGCAATGCAAGATCATCGAACAGTTCAAGAACTACATTGATGATTGTGGAGAAGAGATCACGAAAGAGTAGGTGGACAAGAGAATTGTTTCCTGATGTAAAGATTTCAGTAACGAGGAGAAGACTCAATACATGCAAACAGGATGGACACCGCTGGACATTGAGAACGGAACTGATTCGGCCAGCGACGAGTACACTTACAAGACCGAGAAGGATCTGCAAACCGGAACTGTAGCGGGAACTTTGAGCAGCTATGGAGGTGGTGGATACACAGTCAGTCTCTCCGGAACTGTGGCAGAGATGCAGACGTTGTTTAACAAATTGGAGAACGAGAGATGGATCGACGAGTTCACTCGGGCCGTCATCATCGAATTCTCTGCTTACAACGCCCAGATCAACTACTTCTCGGTTGTCCAACTGCTCGTCGAGATTCCAAAATCGGGAATTTACCTTCCGATTTCCTGGGTGGAGTCTGTGAGACTGATCAAGTCGGAAGGATCTAGTGGCAGTGCTGTCAAGTACTACGAGATGCTTTATATCTTCCTGTCCGTTCTCCTATTTGTCAAGGAAATATTGTATTATCTGTATGGAAGGTACAAGGTGATAACAACGATGAAGAAGACAAGGAATCCTTTCGAATGGGTCTACAAAATGATCTTCGGGTAAGTAATCTGACGCTCAACCGTCAGTTCAACCCAATTTTCAGTCACTTCACCCCGTGGAACGCCATGGATCTTGTAGTCGGCGGTCTCGCTGTCGGATCAGTGATTGCCTACGTGCTTCGTCAGAAATACACTAATGAAGCCATGGCAGATTTTATTGCGAACAACGGAAACTCGTACATCAACCTGACAGTCCAAAGAAACACGGAACTCGCATTCAACTACTGTCTCGCTGGCGCCGTCTTCTTCACTTCCTGCAAAATGATCCGGATCCTAAAGTTCAACAGAAGAATCGGAGTGCTGGCAGCCACACTGGACAACGCTCTCGGAGCCATCGTCGCTTTTGGAGTTGCATTGTTGTTCTTCTGCATGACGTTCAACTCGGTTCTTTACGTGTTGCTCGGAAACAAAATGGCTGGGTAAACGGACAGGGTTAAGGAAGATCTCACAAGATTCTTTCAGCTATCGTAGTCAGATTGCAACTTTCGAGACGACACTGGCTGGAATGCTGGGAAAACTCGACGTCACCTCAATCAAACCGATCAACCAATTCGGCAAGTCTTTCGGAAATCTCCCTTGCTACTTTCGTTTTCAGCGTTTGTTGTCACTATGATCTACATGATGGTCGCTTCGAAACTTGTCCTCCAACTCTACGTCACCATCATCATGTACGAGTTCGAGGAGATCCGAAATGACAGTGAGAAGCAGACCAACGACTATGAGATCATCGACCACATCCGATACAAGGTACTGATTCAGCTGACTGTCAGCCTACAAACTATTCCAGACAAAACGCCGTCTCGGACTCATGGAGCCAAAGGACTTCAGCCCGGTCTCGATTGCCGATACCCAGAAAGACTTCCGTTTGTTCCACAGCGCCGTCGCCAAAGTTAACCTTCTGCACCACCGAGCCACTCGACTTCTCCAAACCCAGGGACAGTACAAGAACGATACGGTGATTAACTACACGAGATCCTACGATCCAGTGGCTGCGATTGACAGGAACGGACCGAAGAGATTCGAGAAGTGGAGACTGAACGATGTGGACAGAATTTGATGGGAAATGTGAAAAAGATTCAGATGAATCAGTTAATGAATAAAGCTGTTTGTTAATTTGACTTGCTCTCTGCAGAACTTTCGAATTTAAATTCTGAAAAACGTGAAAACTGCGACGTGTCCTTTCGTCTGTTTTCTTTTCCCCTCTTCTTCGATATTCTCCTCATTCATTCCAGCAGGAACTCTTCATTGATACAAATACTTCCGACGAGTTACGTCGAAGATCCTGCTCATTCGATTGATTAGCCATGGCCTCCTCTCTCGACAACAAACTGGAGCTGGACGGAATGTGCTCCGTGTACTCGGCGCAGCCCTCCGAAACCAACTGCTCGATCAGTGAAGCCCTCGCGAAGGAGATCAACGCCGTCAACGAACTGCCGGATGATGCGCAACTCGAGGTGTCCGCCTATTCGGCTCCCAAATCGGAGACCAACGTGACTGTCAGCGAGGGATTCCGTCTCTGCAATGCCAGTGAGTGATAAGGAAGGGAATGATAGCTGATTACTCTCTTCCAGTGAACCAGTTCAACTTGTCGGTTCGCTCGGCTCAAATGTCCGAGACCAATGTGACGATGAAGGAGAAGTTCGAGGCTTGCAAAGATCGTAAGAACAGACCATGTTCCCTTGGCTAATACCACAACTTTCAGTGCAAAACGTCCTCTACTCGGTCTACTCGGTTCCTCCGTCGGAAGCCAACGTGACCATGCACGGAGAAGTTGCCAGTGTCTCCCAGTACACTGCCCTTCCGTCCGAAACCAACGCCACGATGGCCGAAGGATTCCGTCCGTGTCATGCTCTCCAGAAGCTGGCCAGTGACCATCTGGGCACTGAATACACTGCCAAATCGGGATCCTGTAAGCATCAAAGTTCTAACCCTTGTGATAACATTCCCTCAGTTTTCGACAATGCCGCCTACGTGGAACGTCTCCAGAAAGAGCTCGGAATCCCCGACAACAAGATGATCGGCCTCGAGGGCAGTGATGGATCCATCGCGAAGATCGTCGATTCGAACGAGTGTCTCCTGCATCTCGAGCAATTCCAGCCGATTCCCGTTGATTTCGCTCAGATCCCGGAGCCAGTCTCGTTCAAGAAGACTTTGCATCCGACCGGTAAGAAATGAGAGAAATCCTCTGAGTCTACGATGCTTTCAGACAAGTCGATCGAGAGCTACCTGCTGCGCTCCGCCAACGCTAGCTCCGTTCACCACGAGATCTGAACTCCTGATCAATCAGAACTATCGATTCTTGCAATAAACGTCTTATCCGCTTCTAAACATACTAATCTTCACATTGCTAACGCGTAACCCACTTAGCACTATTATCTAATCGCGCGTCCGTCCAGTGTGCTGCCCCCGCAACGGCCCCTTCTCTCGCAACGTTCCCCCCTTTCCCCCCGTTCCGCGTTCTCGTCCCTCACTTATTGATTTCCCTAATTTCCTCGACATTCTGCCTGATTCCATGCATTTAGCTCAATGCTCCATCCCATAGAACACCCGTCCTGCAGCATCTGCTTTGAACATTACAGCGACAAAGTGGTGCCCAGAACCTTGCCAGGTAAATTTTCAGTTTCTCTCTTCGTTATATTAACTGTTAACTTTCAGCATGCGGACATACTTACTGTGAAATGTGCATCAAACAATTCAAAAACGGCTTAAATATAGGCCGTGTCAAATGTCCGTTTGACTCAAAAATCAGTGTTTGCTTGGACGTGCAGTCACTCCAGAAGAACTTCGAAGTCATCAGAATAGTAGAAGAAATCAAGGAAAGAAGACGGAAAGAAGGCAGAAGTACCCCGGAGATCTTGGTCACGACTCCGTGCCACGAGGTATCTGCGCACGTGGCTCAGCTCCATTGCAAGGATTGTCGGGCGGACCTGTGCAAGGAATGCTCCGAGAAGATTCACAAAATCAAACTGTTCCATGGCCACACGCCAGTTCAACTGAGCGTCGTGGCGAAGAGAGAACTGAACTGTCCAGTTCACAGATCCTGCAAAGCCAATCTCATATGCACAGTGAGTTGAACATTTCTTTTTTCCATCTGAAATGTCTCATCTTTCAGCAATATCCCTGCTCAGCTTCATACCCGATCGGATGTGACACGTGTTTCCAATTCGGAGAGCACAGTGACCACTTCAAGGAAGAACGTGTTCCACAGGTCCCACTGTACCTTCCAGGCAAAAAGACAATTGAATGTGTTCCGACACCGCCGGAAAGATCCATGAGTCTGCCATCTCCGCCGTCTATTTCACTCCCACCATCGCCACGGGAATCAGCTGAAGAGGACTCGCAGGGGACAAGTGACGATTCAGAAGAGGCATCATCCGAAGATAGTCAAACGGATTCTGACGATTCAGAAGAAGTGTCTGCTGAAGTTGCTCTTCCTCGCCGAACTGTTCGACTCAAAAACTCAATTAGAAATAGGTTTCTCAAGTTATTTAGACGTGCTGCATGATCTTGTTAATGAATTTTTATCGCTCCTGTCTGATAATGTTATCAGTTCCAAAACTCCCCGATAACACGAGATAAAGATCTACTGATAAACTGATAAGGTCTTCTATAAAAGGACCTTCAAAGTACCAGTGTGTATTCCTAGACAACAACCAAATCGGTCCGAAAATCAACAATGAAGGTGCTGCTTCTTTCCGTCGATTTTCCTGAACGGTTCCCTGAGGCTTGGAACTTCCGACATTTGGCTCCGGGCTGCCTCAACGACTCCAAGGATCCGGACGGAATCAACCAATCGGATCTTCTTCCGCCTTCATCATCCCCATGATCCTCACGTCCTCTCTGCTTGATCTCCAAAAACTAATAAAAATTTGTATTCCAAATGTGTTATTGTTGACATCCCTAAGCTTTTGTGACTATTATGCGAGGACCGGCCAAAATATCAGCGTCAGCAGGAAAGTAATGATGCTGCAAGCATTGGCGCTATTTGGATTCCCGCAATCTCGGAATAATAACATGTCAGAGTGCTCTTACAATGTCGTCAAACTCCGCAACATGGCAACCTGGAAAATTTCCAAATTTAGCACAGAAAAAAAACGTTATCAGTTGTTTTCCCGTGGCCTTATCTGATGATATCAGAAGAATATTTTGTTCTTTCCAATTCGTGTTCATTTCAAAGTAACATTAGCGAAAAAGCACCGAAATAATGGAGTGTTCTCAGAACGATGTCGACAAAGGTGATCTTTGAACGGAATTTCCTTCGGGAACCTCCAATTTCAGATTTCTCCGCAATTAGAATCCAAAATTCCGAGCTCGATGTTAGTATGGATGCAGTGATTAGCGGCAGCTTGAAAGATAAAACCGAATTGGATGTTTTGAGTAACTGTGAGATTCGGAAAGGTTCCGGAAGGACATGGATATGATTGCAGTGATGACAGCGCTAGGTTCTTCGGTGAGCAATGTGTCTGTGAACACGGCGATGTCGGTGGTGACCGTGGAGACGAATCTGCACGCCGACGCGGATCCGCCGTTAGAGAGACGGATGTCGTTCAGCACAGCTTCCGAGATGAGTTTCGAGGAGACGTTCGACGATGAGAGTGAGAGAAATGAACGAAGAAAGAGAAGAGTTTTTTCGTATTTCAGGTGACATTTATTTCAATGGAATGTCTCTATCTCCAGTGAAAGTGAAGGAGAACGAGAACGGAATCGTCGGTTTCGAGATGCAATGCGACAGCGGAAAGGTGGATGTGGTCGACTCGATCGAGTGTCTCGCCCTTCTCGATGCCTTCTCCCCAGAGCCAGTGCACTTCGACCCACGGATCTATCTCGGGGTGCCTCTTCCGACTTCTGATCCTCTGGATCTGAATTCTCTGGAGCCACATTCGGAACTCTCTTCAGAGGACGTGACGACTGCTCCACTGGGACCATCCTTCGAAGACTTTGCCCAATATCTTCTCGACCTGGAGTCATTGAATTCTCAATAAAGTGTTTTCTCAAAGGCTTCTCTCTCACCAGCTCATCTTTCTCTCTTTTCCTTCTATTTCTCTTCTCTCCGAAAAAAATGAGCGATGCCGCGAGTGCGTTTTCTTCGTGGCGCACACACATCGAATGCGTGTCCCCGCTTTTCCTCCATTCCACATTCCCTTCGTTTTTATCGATTCTCACTAACCGAACCGCCCATGGCTTTCTCTGAATTTGTTTGGACAATAAAGGCTTCACTATTGAATCAATTCTCCGAGACATGATGTCAAAGGTTCCAAGAGTTCAAGAATCTAACAAACATCCGTGTTGTGCTTCTAAAATACGCCTCCCCGCCTACTTGACCAACTTTTCCGATCAGCTGAATGAACAATTATGAATATTTCATTAGAGAAATTCAGAAGAGATCTTCAAAGAATCGCGTGTCATTTTGTCACAAAGAGCGTGCCGCTGGCGACGTTCCCGCCAGGCTGGTGCCAGATTATTCCCAATTTATTCCTTTTAGACAAACCGTTTTGACAAATTGAGATTGTCATTTTCATAGCTCTAGGTCCAAAGAGTCTCTTCATTTCCCAGTAAACCTGTCAGTTTCGTGTTCGTTTCGAGCGGTCTCTCCTTCGATAACTTTCCGTCTTTTCGTTGTTTTGTTCATTCTCCTCGGTTTCTCTCCGTCTCTTCGCTCTCGCCATTCATTTGTTTTTCGCTTACCATCAAAACTTCATTCTATCGATTTACTTTTATATTCATTTTCCCACTCAATATTCCGTATTCATCACCTGAATCCCGACTCTTTCGACACTTTCATCGTAACTTTTCGTTGTTATTTTCCGTCTGCGTCTCTTCCCTCTCTCACCTGCTTTTTCTAGGCAAAACAAACAATACTCTACATTTTTGTCGTTCTCGTTACTTCTCTTTTCTCTCCAAATTTATCAGTTTCATTGACTGGGTTTCTTGCAGAATGGCCGGTCTGACAGGTGTGGTGTCCTGTCAGATTTGCGAACGCGAGTATTCCGAAGAACCGAGTCTCATACCACGCATTCTGTCCGGTAAGCCCTTCTTCCGCTTAACTTTTTACTCAATCCCGATCTTCCAGACTGCGGCCACACCCTGTGCACTGAATGTGCTCAAAGAATCGCCAAAGGATCGCTGCTCGCGTGTCCTTTCGACCGACTGCAGACTTCTGTCAAAGACGGAGACGTCCGGAATCTAAAAAAGAACTTCAGTATTCTACAGATCAGAGAAGACGAGCAGTTCCGAAGGAAGCAGAGACTAATGACGGTTTGTAATTGAAGCCTTCGGCTATATAATCATCGGTCGCTTACAGAAACACCCAAAGAAAACAAGGCACAACGACGGAACATGCGACGAGAACTCTGCTCACGCGGCGGCGAATTTCTGCAAGAACTGTGATGCGGATCTGTGTGACGAGTGGGTTGATTCTGGGAATAACAAGGAGCTAATTAGATATTCAGGTGCTGGGATTACGTTCACTCTCTGGCGATACTGGCCCATCACGAGAAGCTGGCGCTGTTCCTGAACTCATCGATTGAGGCGCCCGAATGCAGAGACCATCCGGAAGAGAAGACGACGTTCGTGTGCAAAGTGGACAAGTGTCTGCAGCTGCAGTCCCGTCTGATGTGCCCCGAGTGTTTCCGAGAGGGATCATCGCATCAGGGACATGGATACGTGACGCTGCAGGCAGAAGTCGCCGAAATGCGGACGAAGATGAAGGATTCGCTGCAAGTGGCCGAAGACAAGGAAGTAGCGATTCTGAAGAACATCGAGAGCATCGAGAGCGTCATTGACTCGTATTCGTTCACTGGACTTCCATTCCGAGAGAAGTATTCGGAGCTAAAAAGATTTCGATTTTTTGACCCGGAGAATGAAAAGAAGGCTTTGGAAGCACTCAAAAAAGCCGTCGTCGAAAGAAAAGATCGGCTGAATCAGAGAATTGCGAACCAAAGGGCGGATTTGGATTGGATTAAGAAGAACAAGGCAGCGATTAAGAAGCTGGCCGTGCTGTCGAACACCAAATTGGTCGATAAGAGATTCGAGGTGGATTTGCACGTTGGAAGGATCGAAGGGGCGCATATCAAGCATCCGAGTAAGAAGAAAAACTCCGTCAGGAACTCAATGTTCTCTTTTCAGGATGCCTCGTGACATGCTCAATGTGCATCGCCCGTGTTCCGAAGCTGAATCCGATGACTGTAGAGATAAAACCGGCGAAGAGACTCGAGATCCGCGAGAGTTACCACAATAACGTCTCGAACTTCATCGAACAGAACACCAGTCTCGTTTCGTCGAAAAAGTGAATTGGAGCCACGAGGGCATTCCAGTAAACATTCAATTTTCAGTAATCTCCTCCGGTACAAAGGCCACTTCTTGCGTCTGATCGAGAGGACCGAAGACACCAAATTGTATTCTGAAGGGCTGCGTAAGCGATAAGAGGGTTAATCGTAACCAAGCAATTACTTTTAAGGACTCATTCTGGTAGTCGATCCGTTCAATGGAGACAGAGATCGTCAGTTCGTTGCTTTGGAGCTCTTGGAGAATGTAACCCATCTCATGAAAAGCTCAACTCAATTGTATTTTCAGGCCGCTGCATACGAAAGAATCATTGTCGGATTGAATCCGTTCAACTTCCAAGCCATTTCGACATTCCTGGCCAAGCTCGTTGAGATTAGCGAAAAAGACACAAGAATCAAAATCGTGTACATAAACGATCCCGAGAAGGACATCGAGAAGATGGTCGACTTCGCAATGGGCGGGTGCTCTTGCTCTTAATTTTCCACGGGTCTTAATAATTCTTATGTTGGAATTTTGGGCTACTGCTGGGGCAGTGCTCATCAAGGTTGTAATAAATTTATATGCCTGCTTTCCGGAGTTACTGTTGGATTTTTTATTACGTTTAAAATCAAAAAGATAAAAAGTTAACAACAAAATAACAAAGAACAAAAAGGATGTGGTTGTGGGGACAGATAAACTCAACAAAAATTTAAACGTACTTTTCGCCAGATGTTTACTTCTTGGATTTTCCATCGAGAATCGCCTTCAGAAGGTTGGCTCCCTTCGAATTGTAGTTGTCCAGGGTCTTTCTGTTGATCGACGCCTTCAGCTTCTCCACCACTTTTGGTCCTCCGACTTGGAACATCTTCAATAGAACGTGGCATCCTCTGTTACATGTGATCCATGCGCCGATCTGTTGTTTCGTAAGTCCCTCAGCCAGTGCAACAGACAGCCGTTCGTCTTCTGGCAAGGCAGAGTCACAACGCATGATGGCCATCATAGCGAAGTTTCCAGAAGGATGCTCGATGATGTGGAAGCCTTCCTGATCCATTGGCACAAAGTCCTTCTTGGCCAGTTCGACAACTGCTTGGTTACAGCTCTTGCGAGCCTCTGATGGTACTTGTCTGTCGAACAGATCGTAGTTCGCTAGAAAAAAAGATAATTGAAGAGGGCATGGAATCAATTGAACTTACAGGTTGTCTCAAGACACGCCGAGACGAACTTGGTCTTATTTGCTTCAAAAACGAGCTCTTCGAAGTTGGCTGCAAGATATGGGTAAAGGTTCTCGGTAATCGCGGTGTAAAGTTGTTCGTAGCGGTCCTTTTGGGTCTTCTTCGAATGCGGGTTGCTGTCTCCCTCGGCCAGGAACGAGATTTCCGACTTGTCGATTCCTCTTCCGTCTCTCGGATGTACCAGATAGTGCACGACTTTCTCTCCCCAGTCGTCTTCGATCAGCTTTTTCATGTCATTCGCAAGTTCCGAAACAATGACCTTATTGACTAGAACTGTGTCATCGACGGTGTCGAAGAGAGCCAGAAGCACACGATGACCGTAGTGCTCCATAGCTGCCTTTACCGAGAGGTCCTTGAAGTTCTTGACGATCAGCTTTCTTTCCTTGACTGGTGCAAACCAGATAAGTTTGATTGCCAGCCTGGCACCTTCTGGAGTATGAATGAACTCGGGGATCTTGTCCTTCAAGGAGTCGAGCAGATTGTTTCTCTTTTCCTCGTCGCAGTTCTCGAAGAAGTCGAGCATCAGCTTGTGGAGAATAGAAAGACGCAGAGTTTCCTTTCCGTTGACAGCCTCAATGACTTCCTCCAAATGCTTCAAGATGACGTTCTTCTTTTCTGGCTTTTCGGCAAGGATTTCCGACAAACTGCGGATGTTGTTTTCCTGAAACAATGAAATAAAAGCATAAGTACTGAAAATTCGGGGAACAACGTACTCTGAACAGAATGAATTCCTTTCCATAGAACTCCGAGATGATGTTGAATCTTTGATGAGCGTTGGCAAAGTCGTTGTATGCGTATTCGAGAACTTCGGCGGCGTGAGTGATTCTGAGAAGAGTCGGAGCATGACCGCGGAAGGCGTTGATAATAATCTCGCGCTGTTCTTTAGATCCGTTCTTCAACATCTTCTTGACGAAGAACTTGGAGTACACGTTCTTCGACATCCTCACAATCTCGGGAGTCAACTCGTTGAACACTGAAGATAAGATGTATATAAGATAGACAACCAAAACATTAGCTTACAGTTGTTGATAATTCCTTCTCTTTCCGTGGCGACGAGGCATTCGATAACTCTGCTCGTGTCGTGAGCGTAGATCAACTTAGCGGCATGGCCCTTCACGAGTCCGTACAGCTCGTGAACAGCTTCGTCTTTCTCGGCCTTTGGAGTCTTTCCCATTCTGATTTTCTCCCAGAGCAACTTGCACTTCTGAGCACGCTCTCCTTCAGGCTTTCGCTTCATCTTCAGCTCTTTCAAGAAGGCCTTACGCTCCTTTCTGGGCATATTCAGCAGCTGTTCTTTTACTGACTTTGTGACCTGAAGGACGCGCTTTCTCTTCAATTTTGGAACATCAACAAGAGAATCGTCTCCAGTTTGCTCATCGACAGACTCCAAATTTTCCTCATCAGCAGGTTGAGTCGCGACAGCTCCTTTGCTCTGCACCTTGAGTTTCTTCTTCGGTGGGGCGACTGGAGCTTCTTCCTCTTCTTCCCGTTCCTCTGGCTCAACAGTTTTTACCTTCACCGATTTCTGAACAAGCAATTTTACTTCAGCTTCAACTCATGACTAAACTACATACCTTCACTTTTTTGACAGCTGGAGATCTGAGGATTCCTCTTCCTGGAGAGGCCTCGGACGGCTTGATTTGAAGATCGTGGACTCGCTTGTCGAAAACTTTGGTGTGCTCAAGCTTCCCAGAGAACGAAACCGACTTGGACTTCTTTTTCGGTGCTGGCTGGCTTCCGAACGAAGATTCGGAGCATAGAGATTCTCTGGTTTCATCGTTGTCAAAAACTGATGTTGCTGAAGACTTCTTCAGTCTTTCAAGCTCATCTTTCACTGCTTTGTCGACTTTGCTTTTCAGCGCAGCCTTCTCCTCGATCTGTTTAACAATGTTTAATAGTAAGATGGAAAGAATTAACCTCACTTTAACAATTCGCTTTCTGTCTACTTTGTTAAGCTTGAGTCCTTTGGCCTTCTTCTCCACCACATTCTTCACCTTCTTCTTCCCCTTGAACTTTTTCTTTTTGTCGTCGAGTTTGACCATGTTTACCCGAAGATCTCTACAAAATTCGATGTGATTAATTGAAGACTTCGTAAATGCAAGACAAAAACACTCAATAAGTCGCGAAAAACTCCGAAAAAGGAAAAGAAAAACACAAAAAAGTTGCGAAAATAAAATAAAAAGGTTAAAGGCGCATGGCAAACCGCTGCGTCTCTCCGTTTGCACACTCTCTCCACCCGTTCGTGGCGAGACCCGCCCGGCTGCCGCTCCTCTCCGTAAATCGACACTAAAAATCATCATTTGAAAATTCATGCTGAATTCTTCGTTTAACTTTGGTTTTTTCAATTGTCACCTCATATTTCGAAGTTTGATTTACATTTTTTCTTATTAATCCAACTATACATCAACACAGTAATGTAAAAACACGTTTTCAGGATGAGTTCCATCGGTACCGGATACGATCTCGCTGCCTCAACTTTCTCTCCAGATGGAAGAATCTTCCAAGGTTAGTAAAAAATAAAGATTCAACCTCTGAACTATTACTATTCAGTCGAGTATGCCCAGAAAGCCGTCGACAATGCTGGTACGATGATCGCAATTCGCGGAAAGAACGGAGTTGTGATGGTTGCTGATAAAGTGATCTCCTCCAAGCTCTACACTGATGTAAGTCCTGCCATTCAGTTTTTGAAAAGTAATCATATTCTAGAACGCCAACCCGAGAATGTTCAATGTGAACGACAACGTCGGAGTCGGAGTCGCTGGAAACTACCCAGATGGCTTCTCCCTCAAGAACTACGCTTACGGCGAAGCTATGAAGTGGCTCAAAGACTACCGTGAGCCAATGCCAGCTCAGAACATTGCTAACTCGGTCGCCGAGTACATTCACATTCATACCCTCGGAATCAGTCGTCCGTTCGGAACTGCTGCTTTCTTTGCCACCTGGAACAAGAAGGAACAAGGACGACTCTTCCTCGTTGAACCATCTGGTCTCAACTACGAATACAAAGCCTGGGCTGTCGGAAAGCACCGCCAAGCCGCAAAGGCTGAGATTGAGAAGCTGAAGATTGATGAGCTGGATGTGCAGCAACTTGTGAAGGAGGCCGCCAGGATCATCATCGCCATCCGTGACGAGAACAAGGACAAGAACGTTCAAATCGAAATGGGATGGGTCGGAGAGCACACGAACGGAAAGTACGAAGCAGTTCCGGATGACGTCGTCACTGCCGCCGAAGAATGGGCCGCTGCTAAGCTCGACGAGGATGACATGGAAGATTGAATCGTTCTGATTCTTATCCTTCCTATAATTTATTATGTCTTCTTTTCCTCTGCCCCTGTAAGATTCCCGAGCTCAATGAGTCCATGTATCGCTTTTATCCGAGACTCACTGACTTCAGGAAATCCCCTCCTCGCATCCGGATGTGTGTTTTAACGTTATCTATTTATTCATTTTCAGATCCCCGGTATTATCGGTTTTTCAATACACTATCATCTAAACTAACAGTTTACAATGTTTATGCAAAATCTTGATTGATGGGGGCAGAAAACCCGTCCCAAATTATGGCATAATGTACAAAAAATGTGTTTGTGAGAAGATGTTCACGCCGCTACAGCTTGCATGACATCTTCTATGATGTTCGTCGAGTTGGAGCTCTTCTGCTTCTCGAGGCACTCGAAAACGGCGTCTCGGAGATGTCGGTACGTTCTCGTCAGTTCACCCATTCCAGTTTTCAGTCCATTCGAAACGTAGGCAATCGTAATCTCATCGTCCAAGTCCATCATCACAGTGCTGCCACCGTAACCCGGATGGCCAACCAGCCACTTTTTCTGAAAACAACCAAAAGTTCAATTCCTATTTCTGTGTGACTCACCCCTCCGACCGGATGTCTCTCGTACAAGAACCCGTGTCCCTTCGGCAACGGAGTCATCACCACCTCGTCGATTCCCTGTACCTGCGGAGCCTTGAACTTCTCGAGCAGCTCCTTCGAGAACAGTTTCCCTTGCTGTACCAGAGAGAACAGTCTCGCGAGATCCTGCGACTTGGTGATTCCGAGAGCAGCGACCTGTTCCATGGCATGCAGAGTCGGGTTGTTGAAAGTGTTCACGTCCTGTTCCAGCTTGAACCATGTCGGGTTCGCAGCAATCTTTCTCGCAATTGAGTTGGGCGGACGGAGATTGAAAACGGCGAGGACGATGAGGACACGTGGATCATGAACGATCTCGCGGAAGAGATGAAGTGTCGGAGGCATCGAGAGCCGAGAAACAGTGTGCTCTTCGCTCGGCGGAAGACCGATGTGGAAGTCGATTCCGTGAACATCAGCGACTTCTTCCTTGAAGAATCGACCGACGGACCGACCTTGTGGGTCAGCACGTCGCACGATCTGATCAACGATCCATCCATATGTGATCGCGTGGTATCCGGACTTAGTCCCTGGCTCCCAGTTCGGTTTCTGAGTCGCAATGACATGACTCATCTTCTCGAAATCCTGAGCGTCCTCGATTGTGATTGGCTCATCGAGAGCTGCGAGTCCTGCCTGAAAAGCGAAGAAGGTTCAAGAAAGCATCTCCTTGGAACAAACCCTATGAGACATGAGCCAGTCGATAGTGATGTTTTCTTTTCCGTTCTGTGCAAACTCTGGCCAGATCTTGCTCATTTTGTCGTCATAACTGATATGTCCTCTGTCCACGAGCATCGCCACGCACACAGCTCCCACTGCCTTCGTCGTACTGAACACAACCGTCCTGGTGTCCGGAGTCCATTTCCTTCCAGAAGCCTTGTCAGCATAGCCCCCTTGAAGGTCCACAATCACCCGTCCCTTGTGGTATACTGTGATCGCAGCGCCTTCTCGCTCCCAGCCGTCGGCAAAGTTTCGTCTGAAAGACTCTTATTCTTATTCACACTTTCTTGTTGTTTACACCATCATGTACACACATTTTTTCCGCTTCTCACTTTCCAGAAGAGAGGTGAGAGACGCAGACAGTTGTGGATAATTGGGAGAGGAAGTGTACGATGGAAACGACCTTGTCAAAGGGAAAGTGTGTATGCAAATGTTGGCAGAGAACTTATTAGATTCCAACACGAGATAATGGAGAGAAACTGAAACGAACCTGAAGACCTTCTCGACCTTTTCGTATCCAGGAGCGACGTTTCCGACGAGGTTGTCGAGGTGCATCGTGCCGCCGCCAGTGAGGATGGCAAGAGTGTCAACGGTGGTCGCCACGATGAACCACGCCCCCGAGATCGCGAGAATACTGTAAATGTTGGTTGGAAGAAGTGGGTGGAGAGACTGGTTTCCCGAGGTCACGCTCTACAGAAATCGAGAAGAAGAAGTAGGAGAAGCTTGAATGCGGAGAGGTAAGTGCCGCTCAGACATTGTGTGATTTGTGCTTCTTTCTTCTCTATTTCTCTCCTCGGAACACGTCAACAATGGAATTCGAGACAATGACTCGTTAAAGGGAAGGTCAGCTGGAAGCAAAGAATCGCTGTTTTTTGACCGATTACTCAATCAGTCGAGGGACAACGAACAAGTTTAACAAAGACATTTACAAGACGCATTCACGTGAAAACAAGAAAGGAGCCATCGGGCTGATGGACAGGCGTGTTATCAGCGGTGATAAGGGGACTAACTATGCTGTAGACTAGAATTATGACGTGGAAATTGAGTTGCAGAGAATGTGCTCATGGTCACAAGCAAAAGTGGTCAGTTGGAAAGTGGGAAATGTGCTCTCGGCTGCTGGGGAGACATAAACTACGAATCGGGTGTAGTTCTAATGAGCATTTTAGAAAAATGTCAGTTTTACGAATCATGGGAATTCTGGAAGCGTCGTTGGCAAGCACTTGCTGACTTGTGAGCAAAGAACAAGAGCAAGATTGATCAAGGTAAGCTAGTATTATGTCACTGTAAACGGTCTGTCATTCTAGAACTTTTCATTCCAACTTCGACTTCACAACCAACTTATATCAAGTGAAGGGACACGCTTGAACACTTTCACAAATCTAGTAACGGACAGATTGGCTAAACTGTTGCAATCGAAATGAATCACACTGGCGAAAAAACGGGTGAGGAACGGCAAGAAACGGGGGGAATTTGCATCGCAGCAGCGTTCGATTGGCAATTTGAAAGTGACAGATAAAATGAAATTGAACGTGGGACTGGTAGATCTACGTGAAAGTGAGACCCACCTGGCGATTCCGTAGATCAGAAGACGCCTCGAACCCGTTTCCAGCCGACGTCGCCGTCCGTCTCTTCTGCTTTTCTCCAACTTGATCACCGCCTCTTTCTCCTTCTCATCGTCCATTTTCACCGACAAAAATAACAATATTAGTCCGATTGGATATAGTTTCATATAATCCCCCCGTCAGAAACGAAGTCATGACACATGAAGAGGGAGAGGGGACAGTCCATTCCAATTATATTATATCCGAAAAACCAGTTGAGAGAAAGAAAATGGCGGAAAATGAATGGATGGTGTGGCGTGGCTTTGGTTGGAAAAGTTTGACACAAAAATAGGAGAAGAAGGTGTTGTTGATAAACAGGAGAGGGTGGAGCAGTGAGAGGGAAACGAAACGAGTTAGGGGAAGGGAGTCGGGGAGCAGGAGTGATAAGAGACACATAGTCAGTGGTGTTATCAGCTGAATCAGACAACATAGTACAAAGGTGACGACTAGAGACAAGTCTTGCGACGTGGCAACCGGAGAGAAGAAGTTGTACTTGTTTGCACTTCGTGAAGAGGGAATTAGGACGGATGGACTAGTCGGAAGGTTTCGAAAAACATTATGAATTCAATTGGAGAAGTTGTGAAGGAACTGAGAGTTATAGGGAATGAACTTTTCAACAAACTTTGAAATTGGTGAATCTGGAACATCAAAGTTGAGCTTCTGGAGTCAAATCTTGGATGAATGTTTCTGAATCAGTCTGGAATCATCAGATTTGCACAGCCCTTCTTTAAAAAAATGAGGTGTTCAAAGTTGTTCAGCTGAAAATGCCAATGGTCCATCCAGCTGTTTCCCAAACTTTTTGGTCCCTTCTCGAATCCAATCAACTCGTTTCCCAGTCAGTTCACACGAGAACGAATCCAATTTTAAACAAGAGAAACGGCGAAAAAACGATAAATTAAGCGGCTCATTTACATATGTTAAAGCTCATTAGAGGCAAAGAAAAGAGTCAAGACCTTTGGAATTTATTGCCTTTTTTAGTCCGATGCGGTGCCGGAAATTGAATTTTATCCATTTCTTTTTCCCACGAGATCCAATCTGTCATACTGTAGCCGTTTCCCTCTCTTCGATCCCTCGAACAACTGCTCCCATTTGCACTCGCCTTCAAACAATAATTCGTCTGATCCGGTGTCTGCGTCTCTTCGTCTCGCACACTCTCTCGCTGGCGCCAAGTCGAAAATGCGCAAGCATCCATAACTCACCGACATATGGGCTTCTTCCGTCCAGGTGCCATTTCAACGGCTACCGTAGTCCCTTTTCCACGCGAGACCCATCCAGAAGAAACTCAGAAAACGAAACGAACAATAACATTTTTTCTGTAATATTTTCGGGTGAGTTTTGATGATACGGCACTCAAAAATGCATCTCTTTTGCTCGTATTCATAGCAATCGACGATTAAAAAAGACACAAGATGTGTCAAAATTTGGGTGTTGATGGTGTGCAAAACTCGACTTTTTTTCGAAAAACGTTTTCTTCTGCATTTTCGATCGACGCATCCATCCCTCATTTTTTCTTGTTTTTGGTAGACGTGTTGTTCGGTTTTTGACGAGTTCGTCCCAGGATTACTGTAGACTTGGCAGACTCTCGGTTCCACTGATAGCTGATATCACCTGACCTGCAGACATCAATCCCGGGATGTCCTAGCCTAGTCGGAAGCTAATCTGAAAACTCTGAAGAGCTAATCTTCAGTTGTGACATTTCACCAGCGAACTCGCTCTTGAGTCACTAAGACCGTCGTCGTTTCTAATTTTCAGAATCAGGTTGGTTCAGAATAGCCAGAAGCCAATCTTGTTGACTAGACACATAAAACTTTCAGTGCAATCTCTTTGTTTCTTCCAATCTACCTAAACAAACATTAATCAGAACTCTTCCAAACATCTCAAAACTGCCGTTTCGAGAACTCGCGAAGCACGCAAAATGGCTCCTCGAGCAGCATTGACTGGAAAGGAAATTCGATCCGGCGGACGCAAACAATTCATTTGATACAAACTGTTTTCGAAAAATCGGAAATTGTTTTCGAAAACTGCTGGAAGCCGAGACGGGCGGGCCAAAACATCATCATAGAGCGGGTCCCTCCAATATATACAAGAAGAAGACGTCTATTTTCATTTCATTAAATCGAAACTCGTCCCGTCGGCTCGGCCGCTGACTTTCGTGTTCCGGTTCAAGAGAGTTCTGCTTTGAAATTGAAATTAGATGAAATGAAATGAAAAAAAAAAAGAGTTTCAACTTTAATTTAATATTATCTCTTCGCACTCCCGCTCTCCGCATTCTTTATGAGCCAACTAGTCATCGGGAGCCGTCGAAACGAGCAACTCTTGCACTCCATTTCATTATTTCATTTCGAAACTTTCTAATTTTCCCCGAAAAAAACGCGCAAACGAACTGACCAAAAAATGCTTGAAGTAAAGAAAAGATGAGAAAGAAAAGGGAGGCGAATTTCGAAAATATTTCGGAAATCTCGAGCATTCTTCATTCTCAAGTGGGAAAATTCCAGCTTGTGCCCCGCTTTTGTCTCTTCGTTTCTTTGTGTGCGGGCGGTCCTGGAAAGAAAGAAAAGGATGAGTTTTGGATGAAGAAGACCAACATGTACGGGTAGTTCGCCGAGTGCCGAAAGCATCTTAGAGTTGTCAAAGCATAGATCACGGCACATCTGCTTATCCTGATTACCTTCCAGCATTTCCCAGAAACTAAAACACACCGCTTGTAAGATCGCTTCTTTTGGAAGAGGAAGCTGCTGGTCTGCAGATGATACCATTCAGCTAACACTTCATAACATTTTGGTGATTCGCTGGTTGACTTTCTCTGAAACCTTCAGCGTTTGTTTTCATGCCCCCAATACTTTGCTCTCTCTTCCTAAATCAACTTCGTTTCTTGTAAAGTTCTGATCTCGGATTAGATGAATCCGTGTTGTGTGACCTAGAGTTTATGTTGTTTATCTGGATTTCTGTAGTATTTGTGGTCGCTTCGAAGTTTCTGATTCTTCGAGTTCTCATATGGGAGTTCCCCTCCAAAGTTTACTCACTCGTGTAACTTTCTCACAGTAACTGCTCTTCGAAATTTGCTCAACATGGCTCATAAACCACAGAATGCTCACACTTGCTAACTTTTCGAATTCTCTGCCTCCCACCAACCCCAATATCATCTGAACTGCTCAACTCCATCCCCTCCCTCAACCCAATCTAAATTTTCAAAAACCTTCCGTGTCCAGTGGTTTTTGTGTCTCCCGTACCTGCCACCACCCCATTTTTTGTCACCACCATGTCGGGGGTCGATTTAATTAACAAAATGAATTTGTTCCGTGGCGCCCGTTTTCGTTCCTCGCCACTGCGTTTCCGTTTTTTGTCCCGTCCGCAAGCTGTTCGCCACCCTGGCGCCCTTTCGAATTTCGAATGTTCCCTCGCCGGCTAGTTCATCATCATCTCGTCATTTCCTCACCGCAAAGTCGAATTTTTCTGTTCGAGAAAATGAAAGAAAAGCATAAAAGAGGCTGCGAAGGAGCCGAAGACATCTCTTTCTTTCTCCTCTACTCCTTCTTCAACTTCGTTCATTTCATTTCAATTTGTCGCCCACTTCCTCTCTTCCCAGCTCATCATCACACATTTTTATCGTTTGCCACGTCCTCAGCATGTTCTTTTTCTTCTGCTGCTTCTGCTGCTTCCCGTGTCGTCACAAGAGCTCACCGATGGCTCCAATGGGTTGATCCGCAGACTGATCCGGTCACATTTGCTTACTTATCATCTCCGAACTTCTCCATCTTATTGGCTCCCAACTTCTTTATCGGATCTTTTCTATTTGTGGCCTAATGTTAGAGTGTCAGAGTAATACGTAGCCATCGCAATAATCCGCTGTAATTCGCGACTCTTAAAAGCTTGATCAGCTAGATGGGAATCGTTTTTCAACTGTGTCTTGCAGCGTCACAGATCCGGAATCTGACGTACATCGGACAAGGTGCCTGCCCCCTTTCCTCCAGATGCCTCGGCACTTCCAGAAGGCTTCACGCTCCTCTTTTTCTGTCAATTCTGGTTGCTGACTCAATTTTGTAAAACCCATTTGGCTTTCTTCGGGTGTTCCAAACTTCAGAAGAGACTTCACATCACTCATTGATGCGTGAATGAATTGAATTTCTTTTCTCTTTCGGTTCTTGTCAAGGAGAATTTGTGGTGGCGGTAGGGGACACACTTCAAATTGAAGGAAAAGCCACGCAACGCTAATGGGCTCGGCATCTCGCGGAATTCCGCCTTTGTTTGCGTGCCCCGATTTGTTTAGGGTCCTAAATACCTTTTTGTTGAAAACGTCTCGGGACCCGTCTCCGAGCCAATTTTCTTGTCAAAAGTCGAATTTGAGAAGGGAGGAAACGAGAAAACGGGGGCAGCGAGCGGATCGTTTCGACAGGGAGCAATACAGAGGAAGTGCGCCGGAACCCGCGGGGACACGGGCGGCCATTCCGAACATCCGACAATTAGACTCAAGTTTTTGCAGTATTTCGACATTCACTTTTGATGGAAGTCGTTGACAGAATCTGATTGCTTTTTGTTTTTCGGACCCAGAAGAACGGGGGAAATGCTTCAGACAGGCTGATGAAGCATGCTGAAATGTTCAGCTTCTGATCATGAAAGTCTGATATTCCGATCTCTGTGGGTGCTCTTTCCGTCCGTACGGTAGCGAGAGTGTAGTGAGTATCTCTCGAATTGGCACGTTTCTCTCTCGACCACCTGATCGGAAAACACGTCGTTTCCTGTTGGCGCCCACCCACTTCTCGAAGAAACTCTTGAAAACTTCTCGGTAAATTGCTGCTCCGAATTTATTTTTTTGTCCTTCCGCTCCTCGCTCACTATCTTGCCCCCCGCGTCTGTCTTTTCCTCAAAACTATCTATTTGCAAAAAGTGCTTCAAATTGTTGAGTGATTTCCGAAAAGCTCTTGAAATTGTCAGAGCTCATAGAGGCTCTTTTTGAAAAAAACCAGAGAAAGATGAAAAAGTTTTTCATCTAACACTTAACATAAATCATTTTCATTGCTCACGTGTGCCACGTGTCTCTTCGCATTTGTCAAGTTGAACCCAAAATGAAAAAAAAGTTGGTGAGGAAGCGGCGGAGAAGACCAAGTGGCAGCCATTAATTTTGAAACACTTACAATTCGAATCGGTTCATCCGCTCCGCGACTCGCGGTTTTTTCATTTCGTTCCCCATCGGCCGTTTCATTCGGCAAGCCAGAGAGAGAGAGAGATAAGTGATAAGGGATGAGAGAAAAGATACTTGGATGATTGAAAAATGAACATTTCCACACGGGCCAGTTTTCATTTTGTTAGTCTTTGGCTCGGCTCCATCAGCTCCAGGTTTCAAGAATCTCAAGCATCGAAATCCACGTGAGATCAGTTTCAACGGGGAGTCAAGGTCGGTCCCTACAGTAAGACATGAGAGCAGAGACCCCGATCAGCTGATCAATCTCTTGCCATGTGATTCTTTTCTAACAGTTTGTCATGGCTTTCAGCCAAAGAAATACAGTAGTTGAGGTAACCTGTTCTGGAATCATTTCACATTCTACTCTTCTAGGATCGTTTATGGTCCCGGAGAGACTGATGACTTTCTATGTTATGATTATCACGCCCTTTTTTAGTTTCCAACTGACCTATGTTGGAGACTCTTCCATTTCTAAACAGTCCATCTTTCCATCACTTCCCAACCCATTCCAACATTTTGATGGAGCCAAAAGCTCTGAGAAGACCAAAGTTCCCTTATCATCCGAAATCACCTCTCCTCTCCGCCGATCCTATCAATTAATCAAGCGTCCGGCCCCTCGACTCGTGCCAACTAGTACTAGTTTTGTTTGAAAATCCGGCGGTCCCGGAGCGATGTGTAACAAAACGTCGCTCGATGAATCCATGCATTTCGTTCGTTTACTCAGAGAAACGAGCCGCTGTCCAGTTGGAAGAGGCGGATTCCATTTCGTAAATAAACTAATCAATCAGGTGCAAAACTTTGTATTTTTTCGAAAGACTGACCAACTGGTCGAGGCGGCGACTCGAGTAGGACCCGGACCAAACAATCCGAGACACATGTCTTCTCCCCTTCTGAAATACAACCGACTCGAAATGAAATATCAGTTTCCACTGGCTCACTCGACCACTCGAAGCGTGTCCCATGGTAATTTGTCGGCGATTTCGTCGTGCCGCCCGTCATCAACGCCTTCATAAACTGATGAGAATGTGCATAAATACAGCGGCGAGACGAAGAAACGACGAATATTCAATTTTGTGTTTTCGAAAATCCATCGCGTCTTCATTGGCAGATGCGCCCACCGAAATTTAATAAGAGTGTTGAAGCGAGATTTCCGAACAAAGACGGGTTTTCGAGAAAAAGAAGCGGGGATTTTGGAATTGTCGAGGCACAATATGGGCTCTCCGGATCCCAGAAGCCAATGTCCACATTCTTCTCAGAACTCGTTTTGAAGCTTCGAAAGTATTTAGTTGAAGTTCTGATAAGGATTACTGTAGCTTCTTGATTAGACTCTTATGAATTCACTCCTTATCTTGATTATCACTTCCTCTCCGCCGGACCTACCTTGTTGTTTATCTGTCCATGGAACCTCTTACTTGATGCACACCGATTTTTGATTGACACCCCCTGCCGCCCGCTCCCTCGTTTGCCCGCCGAGAGAGTGTGCAGGACATTGAGACGCAGACACGGTGTCCACTCGTTCCTACACCTGTAGGTCCCAGCTTCTCCCATCTCTTCGTCGTCTTCTGCCACCTAATCCAGTCGTTAACTTTCGATATTTCAGAATAGAGAGTGTGAAGGAAGAAAGGGAAGGCTGTGGATCGGATTAGGAGTCGAGAAGACAAAAAACGAATTGGGGAACAAAATAAGGTGAGTCTCTCGGTTAAATCCCCGCAAACTAGGTCCGTTTCTCTGCATTGCTCACCCATTTCTGCAGCTTCGGCACATAACAAATCTTGTCGCTTTTCGAGGTAAATCATTTGTAAATAGCGAGACGGGCCGAGAAATTCGAGAGAGAGAGGGCCAGAGAGAAAGCTCTTCGTCGTGTGTTAAATCATGAATATTTTACTAGTGCCAATTAGACAGGGGGCCGACAGAAATACGGATACTCTCGCCTCCGAAAGGATTTTAGCAAAATTTGAGCGCCGAAAGGTGTTGAATTTCAAGCAAAACAAGAAGCGAGACATGACGAATGGCCGGCGCGGTCTGGACACTGTTTGAGGTGTTCTGTTCGGAGAGAGCTTCCCCTGTTGTCACCCGATCCAGGATGCAAAGTGTCTCCTCTGCAATCGAAATTCCGAAATCAAAAAATTGGGGGAAAAATAAACAAATTGTTCGCTTTTCTTCTTCTTTTGCACCTTCTCACTTCAATTTTGATTCCATTTCAATTCCATCGCAAGTTTCTTCCAATTTTTCAATTTTTCAATTTTCAATATCAAACGCATGATTCACAGGCGCTTTTTGTGTTCGTCCTTCTTCCACTAACACTTTGCCCATTTTCGTACTTTTCAATTGTTTCCAGTTCTGGTGTTCGTCCCGACGAATGCTTCCAAGTTCTTAGCAGACTTTCCCGCAAACAGATCCCATAGGTGTCACCGAATACAGTCTTGTCAGAGATCACAACACACTGTTCGTCTCATTTCGTCTCTTTGTTCGTTTTCAAAACTGATCGAACCGATCGAAGCACTCGAACCTCGGCTCCTCGAATCGATCCGGTGTGAAGTAGATACATCCGTCTTTTTGGTGAATGATTGAGTTCATTTATCAAAAAAGACGCGGCCGTCTCTCGGAGTCCGAGATGATTTTTGTGGTTGTGGCGGGCTTCCGAAATGATAAGAGAGACTGTCTTGCGGGAGGAGAGAAAACGAAATATTTCGCGCGTTTCTTCTCGAGTACTCATCAACGGGGCAGTCTTGGAGACGGAGCAGCCGCCCCTGGTTTTTGGTGACTTTCGAGAAGATCCAGGGACTGATACGAGCCGTTTTTGGCAGGTTTCGCTCTTGTTTTCGAAGAGATGGATTACGGTGGAACATATGTGGAATTGATGAGAAATTAGTTTTCGTTTTCTCGGGGAGGATGAGTCGGAAGAGAGAATACCTGACGTCATGGTAATAAGAATAGAGAATTATAAGCCTAAGCCTTAGTAACGTAAGAGACAAGATTTGCGACAGAGATTCTTTTCAGACATACTCTGAATTGAAATGTTCTGTCGATTGAACAGTTTGATCTACCGGTGGATCCGGGGAGGGCGGTTCGAAGAGGAAACAGTCGTCGTCTCGTTTTTCGAACATCCCTTTCGTCGTTTCTTTTTTCAAATTTTGAACCGTTTCTCCCATTTCCAAACTTTTGCCCCTGGCACCGCCACCCTGCCTCCTTGACTCATACCGTTTCTCTGCGCCGCGACACCGTCGGCACCTTCTTTGAAACCCGGCCACCTCATCGAACTCGTACCATTGCCCCACTGTCCGCGGCTTTCCCTAACTTAGTCATAAGCTCTCAAACAAACCCTTTTTCGAAAATCAAGAGAGCTGCCGCCAATGGCCGCCAAAGACTCCGCCTCCTTCCAATTCTTCACCCTAGAGCCAGAAATTTTTCGGAAATTGGTTGGTTGGCTCAGGGGGAGGGCGGCGAGCCAATGTTTTTCGAGTCTTGAGGAGCACTGGGAGCCTCCTCACCATCTCTGCCTTCTCTCTTCGCGCGCCTTTTCTTCAACTGGCCAATGCCTAATTCGGCCGAGACTCCGCCCACCTTTCGACAAAATGGCCATGCCCATTTCGGAATTCCTCTCTCCCCTCTCCGCTTGATTCTTCTCAATTTACCGTAGTTTGGCACGCCTCATTGCTCACTTTTTGTCTCTTTGCTTCGCCGATTTGGGACCCTTCTGATTTCGATGACTCTCTCTCCCCATTCAGCTTCTTCCCCAGTTCCTTTCCCATTCAATTCTCATGAAACGAGCAGACATTCAGGTAGTCGAATATTGTGTTGTACTGAAATATTTAGGCTCTCAAATATTTGCCCCAATTATAGAGAGAGAGGACAAACACACTGGTTTTTCTTTTCTTCTTCTGTGTCCTGCCCGGGAGACATGGCTAATAGTGTCCGTTTCGACGCGTACTTTTCCCGCCTGCCACGTCATACCAGTCCCCCGATCCTTGTCCAACTCGACCTTCTCGTTCCGATGCTCTCCGAACTCATTCAGAGTTTCCCAGAGACGGCAGTGACCGATCTCTTTCCCTTCTCGTTTTTTCCGCTTTCTTTTTGCCGCCAAGGAGTTTCGGAATGGTTTGCTGAGTGACCGCTGACCTTTATTTGGATAGGAATAGTATGTACATTGTGTTTGTGTTTGTGTTTCAGCAAACATTTCTCTCTGTGTGTGGCGAGACTGGTGGGAGAGGCGGCCGAAAAGAAGCTCAAAAAATGTGTTTCTCCTCCTCCAGGCTTTCAAGGAACTGTACGAAAATAGCGTTATTAGGAGCCAGCGCGAGTTCATTCGGTTTCCATTTGGGAGTCAACAAACCCAATCGAATCTTGTAAAAGTTGGCGTAGATCACTCTGGGTCTTGCCACGAAACTACGGTAACCTTCTCGAGAACTCGAATCTCGCCACGAAACGTCCGAAGTGCGTGAAAACAGTAGTTTTGCTCCCCAGGCTGGTTCTTGTGTAAAACAGACCATGACGCCGGTTGGCTGCTTAGACTCCCTCACACATTGCATGAATGAGAAAATGGTTGTGATGGATGGGGGAATGAAATGAGAAATACAAACACAAACAACAGGGAGCTCGTTACAACACGGACATACAGGCGGCTAGCTGCTTCTGAACGGGCCATATTCAAACTCTCTCTCTTGGCAAATACACGTGTGCGGGCGGGAACTTTTTGAAGGGGCCGCGGACCGTCCGGACCGTAATCCTTATCTCTGAGCCCGTATCTCTGTTTATTTCGGGTCCCACACACTCATTAATCCGGGATTTTTACGGTCCCCCTTGTTTGCCTAGCGACAAGTTATGCAACCGCCTCGGATCGATCCCTCTCATAAAACTCGTCAAACACTTTGAGAAACTATAAAACTGACTAATAGTTGTGTCTGCTGGATGATGTGTAGTGTGCTTTTTTTGCGCAATGTATGCATGTAGAAGCCGTAAGGTTCGGTTTTTGTGATGAGAGAGCGACGGGCCAGATCCAGTAGCATTCAGAATCTTCTTCCCACTCGCAGATAATTTGCGATGGTTTGTAGTCGAGTGGTTTGTCTTGGAGGTGTCTGGTTCATGTTCTCCGTCAAATTTCGATAATTAGGTGAGAAAAACCGTGCGTAGCTGCTGCATCCTCCTGTCTTCGTTTTCCGTCTGCGGGCCCCTTCCGGTCCGTTTCTAATCCCTCCGAGAGGCCCCATATTTTGAAGAAGAAGAAGCTTATTAATAATAATAATATTAAGCTTCGATTTGATGATGATGATGACGACGATTAAGTTTGAGAGGGAAAACTTATGATAATTCCATTTATTTCAATGAGAAGAAGCTTTAGTTTAGGCGGCAAGCTCGAAGATTTAGATGAGATTTGATGGGGTTTCGTGTCATTTTATGCCTCTCGGAGGGTACGGTAGCAAGCGGTTTCAGCACCTCGAGTTACGCAATACGGTGTCACGGTCCCAGGTCAGTTGTGTTTGTTCTCGAGTTAAGACCCGGAAAACTGATGCATTCTAGTGTTCTATTCTGTCGAGATTACCAAATCATTACTGCCTGTTCTATTTGCCCCTTGCGTAACTTTTATGATCAGAATATGGTCCATAACGTTTCGGAAACTCAACCTACAGTTTCCCCCAAACTGCGTCTTCCAATCCTGATTCAGTCCGATTCGATGATTCTGAAAGTCTGACGTCACTCTCTTCTTCTCCTTAATACCTTTTCACATTATATTTTTCTAAGTTAGGAAAGAATTAAGTTTTAGTGTCGCTGACTCTCTCTTGGTAATCCTTTATTCAATGGGGGAGGTATTAGAAGTAAAAGGTAGAAGGGAGGTGCCTCTGCAGGCAAGGACTGCTCAAATTCATGCTAATTCTATTCACATTTGATACGCCGGTTTCCGAAATCTCCTTCTCTTTTCCTGACTAATTTGTGAAAAGCCTCGAATTTCTACTTGCCACGAGCACAACTCGACTCTAATATATACGGGACGATCTGCGCGTGTAAACAAGTTTATGCACATGGAGAGGTTTGAAGTTTTGACTTGGAAGTAGGTGGATGGCATTAGGTATTCAGAGGGTGCCATTTGAAATGAAAGATAGGCTGGTTTGTGACTTGGTCGAACACTAGATGAAACAGTTCTAAATGGACCCAAGTTGACATTTGAGATATGATAGATCTCAATCGGACGGTCAGATGATCTCCCAAAATGAGTTTTGTTTATCGAAATGAGCTCTCCTGCTCAATATCGCCTTTTTTCTTCTCAAATTACTGTAGAATAGACCGGTCACTCGTTCCAAATCTCTGTGTTTTCCGCTGAATGCACATGCATGAACGTGTTTGCTCTCTCTCTGTTCTCTCTCCGGTTTGGCTCATTTCCATTCAAGAAAAAGCACAAAATTGATTCGGTTTTTTGAATCGAATCTGTTTGAATATGTGAGCAGGGGCACCCGTGGTGTTGCTTGTTTGATTATGTGTATGGTAAAAATATGCGTACTTTTTGAGAAGAAGGTCACTCCTCTGCCGGCCCCGTACCGTTTCTCTTTCTCTCTCTTTTCGTTTCTCTCCTTCCGATTTTCGGTATGTTGCGTGTACTTTCAAAGTGTGACCTAATCCATTTTTGACGACGTCTCCTCGGTCAGATAAGGGAATCTCTGCAGGGCTACTGATAAGGAGACAATGATGAGAAGATGATAAGATTGGCCAGGTTTTGGAAAAGAAACGAAACGGTTTCGGAAACTTTGGAGACGAGAAATAAATCCGCCAGGGACATCAGCAGAAACCAACAACCATCGAAAAAATTTAGGTCACTTTAGTAAAATTGATCAGTTTTTGCGTCGATCTCTTCGCTTCCTTGGTCGCTCGCACAGTTGTAGTAGATCATCTTCACGTTAGGTGTGAAATGTGATCCAAATTGTAGATAGATGCCTGCGCGAGAGTGGGAGTCGCCACGTCATTCCCGGAGACAATTGACGAGTTCTGCTCCGACGCCACGGAGCAACGCTACTAATGCCTACAATTCTATTTCGAGGAAGCCGTCCCCCCGGAATAATATTCTCGTATTCTTTCTCGCTCCCGAGGTCACGAACACCTGCCTCCGTGGTTTCTGCCGTGTGCCAGCACTCGTTTGACTGTTATTCAGCCAGTTGAATAGTGCTTGATTGCAATTGAAGCGAATCAAAATTCAAAGTTTTTGTGCGAGCCCAAAAAGTGGAAAAAGCCCGGCGTTTCAATCCATTTCGCTCCCAGTTTTTGAAAAATCACTCCCCGTTTTTCAGTTTCCGGCTTTGCACTTTTCACAAGATGTAGATCTGCTCTGTTTTGCTTTCCCGATCTAGCCAGCGTCTGATGAGAACACGAGAATACAAAAAGAGAGAGATGAACGGAAATTGAACGTCTTCTCCATCTTTTATTAGCAGCATTTCGAATGCTGGCTGCTACTTCACCTGTGAGCCGTCGGCACGGCGAGAGAAAAAACAATCAAAATGCTCAATTTTCCTCATTTCGGAAATTGTATTTCCATGTGATTAGAATGAATTCTCGATAACAATTTAGTCGGCTCTCGTGACTTTTTTTCAGCTTTATTTCGTTCCGCCAGCCTACTACTAGTAATAGTATTAGTCGGTTGCGGCTCCTTCACGCCTACAGTATCCACACCGGTTTCCTTCCAATTTCGTATTCTCATTCCCGCTTGACTCACCACTTTCACCTTCATTCCAACCTTCATTCCAACCTTCGACACCCCCAACTCTGACCCGTATTCTAATCAAAAATTGAATACACATTGCCACGCCATTCGACCTCTCGTTCGCCTCCACACCATTCTCCTTAGCTTACCTGTTTACTTTTGCTCTCGGAGCCGAGAGAGAGTAAGAACAAGAGACGCAGACACGGGCTCTCTGCGTCTCGTTCATTTTTCAAACTTTGGAGTAAAAACTGTCTGTGTGCGGACCGCCCCGACTGGCTACTGCCGTTCACCACACGGGTCACCTTCCCATTGTCCGCTGTGTGTCGAAGAAGAAGAAGAAGAAGGCAGAGTGTGTGTGCGAAGCGGAGAAGTTTTTGACCCGCTGACCGGCAAAGAACGAACGGAAGGCAGGAACAGTTGTGTGACCATGTGTGCGAGAGAAACGGAGAGAAACCGGCGGACCACCGTGAAGTGAACAGGCGGTTGACCTCTGTTTCCGAAAGAAACAAGAGACTCGAGACCGGTGGTCCGTTGGCAGATGATGTCATCGCGTTTTTGTAATGAGAGTGCCCTTTGGAAATGGTTCGGGAGAGAAATTAGTGGAGGTCAGATGTGGCAGGAAGAAGAAGGGAATCGGGAACGAGATGAACTGATAAGGTCGAATTCCTCCTCAAAGTCACTCGTCAACTTGTCACGGAACGACTAGTACAGACACCTGGTCTCTCACTAATGGACGGCTTCCAAACTGCTCATTGCTGAGCTCATTTCGACATGCTTTTCCGCTTGTCACAGTGTCAACCACCCTCAATTTCCCCACCTGCTCAACCCATTCAATCCGGTCTTATTTTGGTATTGCCCTCAAAAAACGGGGGCAGAAGCGGAACGGACTCGCCCCCCCCCCCTGGCCAATTATTCATTCATGACCGTTTCCCCCTCGCTGCTCACTATCTCGAATTCAACCGTTTTGTGTGGTCCGTTGGGTCTGTTCGAACGTCCTTCGAGGCGATTGCGCAATTTTATGTGTGTGTGTGTGTCTTGGAGGTGTTCTGGCCTCTGGGAGGGACCCTCCTGCGCGGGAGGACCCTTGTGTGCGCGTCGAGGAGGCACATCGAAATTTGTATTGGCTCACTCGCTCTCTCCTTCTGTTCGTTAGCCGTTTTTTGCACCGGAGCTCGCAAAGTCTCTGCGTCTCTCCGTCTTGCGCACTCTTTCGCCGGCACCATGATCCATCCACCAATTGGCAGAATTGCCACGATAAATGAGCTTCCTGGCGAAAGTTTTGATATTCGCACTCACATCTGCACCAAAGAGTCCTCATCGTCTCTGTTTTTGAATTCGATTCATTTTCGAATTGGCTCCAATTCGTCTTCTCGTCATCGCTGCTCGTTTCTCTTCACTTTCAGAAAACAACTCTTCTCTAAAACAGTAATTCTTTCAGGACCGAGTCTCCGCCCTCACTTGACGTCGTCTTCCTCATCCACCAGTCTCCTGATTTCCCTGGCCCCATCCGCAGACGCCGTCGTTCATCTCTATCCTGAAACTAGTTTTCCGGACAGAGCGAGTCATTTTTTGCGCAACCAGGTGAGTGACCGATTCTTATATCGGCCCCCGGGGAAAGCTTCTTCTTCGTCTTGACCGGACGCAGTAGCTTCTGATTTATTGGAGCGTCCTGACGACTTCTAGAATCGTCTCAATCCACTAAACAAATGCGTTATCGCTGACTTTTCGATTCCTTTTCCTTTTCCAAATCGCCGCCTTTTCCTCCTTTTTTGGGCGATTTCCATGGGGGCGATTCACGGGCGGCCCCCCTTCTCCCCTTCATCCTCCCCTTATCAGTCGGTATCTTCTCTCGTTTTCGTTTCGTTTCTCCAACCTCTTTTTTCGCTTTGAAATCATTTTCCTTATTTAACATGATGTTCAAAACCTTCCGTCCACTTCTTCTTCTCCTTCTCACCATATCAATTCGATACACACATCCGCGAGGAGGTGTCGAAATCTTCGGGCCGTGGCGCCTCCACTCCGACGCTGCTGCTGATGATTTTTCGTGGTCGTCGTCCTTCGAAACCGTGTAGTCGTGTCGTCTTCTTCGTGTGTGACTGTATCGGTTTACACGCGTCTCATTCCATTTACTTATTCATCTATCTCTCCTGATTTCTTCAATTTTTGGACCTTTGCACGCGAAGTTTGTCTTCCGATTCGTTCATTGATTCTGATCTGCTCCTTCGTTGCCATGGGTTACTGTAGCTCCCTAGTGAGCTTTGAGACCTTGCTCATTCACTGTCTCACCGCCAGAGATCACCAAAAAACGGCTCGGCGCGACTGTTTCTGTTTCAAGTAGACGGCTCGGAGCCGGTCACTGCTCTCGAGAGCCCCCGGCTGGTGCCCGGTTATTTTGGAAGAGATTCCTCTGATCCTCTCATGGCTTGTTGAGGAGCGAATCGGCGCGAAAAAGTATCTTGGAATGTGTCCGAAACAAAAAAGGAGCGGAGAGGGGGAAACGAAACAAACCAGATTGATTCTCGCTTAATTGACAAGCCGTGATGAAGCCAGAAGCCTTCTCCTGCGCATTTCGAGGAGAGATTACTGTACAGTATGAGTGGATTTGGTCTGTCGCGCTCCCCCCAACAGCCGGGATAATAACAATAATATAAACTTGTCGAACATCATGCGCAAGTCTTTCTTTTTCTCTCTCTCTTGATTTTGGCAACGATGGATGACCACACACACAGACACCAAACCAACTGGAATTTTTCGAACGCATTTTGGGCATGGCCGATAGTGGATTCATTCTAATTACGATTTGGAGAGGACCAGTTATTCGGCACCAGTACAACATTTGCTAGTTTCAATGATAAAGGGTTTCAAGATTTGAGAAGTGGGCGGGGCCAGCCGGAGGAGGAGCCGGCTGGACATCTGTACTCGGATAGCACTGCTTCTTCTGCTGAATTCTCTTCGAAGCTTACTTATTTACTCTTTTCTGACAGAACCCAAGCCCGTTTTTTTCGTTTGGCAATTCGATTCACACCCGCTTTTAGAGACGAGTGATGATTGTAATTTGGAAAGAAGCAGCTAAAGCCAAAAGCGATTTTCGGTGATTAGCCATTGAAACAGATGATTTGTTTGAAGGGGGTGAGCGAGCGGAAGGGAGAAAGATGAAGCCGACCGACGAGGTTGACGACGGTTTTTGGAAGTGTTTAGTGGCAGAATCACAGAATTCGCCCTCTTCTGTGATTGCTGTCAAATTGACAACATCGCCTCGCCTGGCCTAGCCCTAGCCCAACACCACCACCACCAAAACTTGAACACGTACAGAACGTTTGTGGGGGCCATTTTGGAGGGAGAGAGTGAAGTGACGCAAGCTTCTACCAATTCGATTTCCCAATTCCTTTTTGATCATATTCATCCACTTCTAGCCCTACACGGTGTTGCTTTGGAACACAGAATATTCATCAATTGTTTTCTCCACTTCTAAACTTTCTTGCTCCCAGAGCAACCTTGTAAACTTTTCGATTATTTCCACTTATTTCTGGAACGTGAGCCCTTTCTACTAACATTGAAAGAGTCCGAAAATCTCATGTTCCACGGTATATCCGATGCTCCACGTCTTCCCGTTTCTCTCTTGATCCCCCACTTCCGTCGTCGTCTCTCTCAGTCCCAACTCGTTCTCGCCGCCAGCAATCAGCTGATTGTCGATTCTCTCCCAGTTGATTCTTCCGCAAAAAATCAGTCGTTATCCAACTGGATGAATGTTACATCGAGTAGCCCTCCCTCAGCCCGAATTACCCGTTCCGCGTCTCGTCCGAGTCGCCTCCCGAGACCGATTGCGGAAAGCCTCGACGAGAACCAAAAAACCCGATTTGAAAGCTACTTCTACTCACTGATGCTACATCAATTTTCGAACGAACGCGTAATAAAAACACACACACACGCATCGGTTCGGTTCGTCTCGATCGGTTGTTCGGCTACACCACGCCGCCGCGCGGATCGTCACTTTTCACAAATTACCATGTGTTGTTTTTGCGAAGAGAGACCTTCTCTCTCTCTCTCGTACCGTAAGAGAATTCCGAAGGCCTCTGCCGGTCCGACACCATCGGTGGCGCTGCGCTGGAGAAGGCGACAAGCTGTTTTAATCTCGTTGACAAAATAAACGCACCGAAGCGGATAAACAAGCCGCTACCGCAGCCGCTGCCGCCATCAGTGGCAGATACAGATTCCGCAGCCGAGTGTTTCTTTCTTCGTGTTTTTTGGCGGGTTATACAGTGTCAAACAGTTTGTCCACCTCTAATGGGCAGGCTTGAGTGCGGGCGCCTGACGTCACTCCTTCGCCGAATCTTTCTCCATCTCTTCAATTTTCTTATCATTTTCCAATTTCACTTTTTCCGTTAAAAAACTCCCTTGATCGTCGCGCGGGCGGCGACTTCATTGTCAACAGGAGCGTTCAATAAACTGGATCCCTGAGGCTTTGAAAATGTGTGAGATATCTACAGTAACCCAAAGAGGACATGTGACTCCTGGTACCTGAGCTGTAGTCTTTTGAAGAGCCCAAGTGCTCTGAGAACAGCTTTCTCGAACTGAACTTTGTACTTTTCAAAGTCAATCCAATGTTGAAATATGGCTCTTTTTTAGTGTCTCGTCTATATTTCACTCTGATCAACTCAATCCCCCAAGCCATTTTTTCTCTTTCTCGTTTCGAAAACAAGTGAGAGAGCATTGCAGCAGCTCTCGAACATAAGACTCTCCCGATCCGGACCCTAATCAGCTTCTTTCCAAATCGACTTGGATCGTGAATCCGTCCGAATCGGCTTGACTCGATACGTTCTGTCCGACGACTTGGTTTTCCCGTTCCGAACTGACTTGTTTTCTATTGATAGTGTGAATGAATAAGGCTCATGATCCTATAAGCACCCCCCGTATATAAACGGACGATGGATGCGGCACAGAGCACAAGTGACGGAGAGCCCGAAAGAGCCAAATGAAACTTGTCATTTTTCATGAATTTTCCCCTATTCGTCGCCTAAAGTTAGTTCATCGAAAGCAAGCCTTGAGGGCCCAATTGACTCGAAACGCCGGCGGCAAGAAATGCTTTCAGAAAATTAGGCGTCGAGTCATACGGTATCATCTTTGAAGTCGGCTTTCCGAATTCTCGAAAAGGGGCGTGGCCTAGGAGAGTGAGACGGGCGGCTCGTAGGCCGGGGGCCACACAATGAAATTAGGAAGGCGGCCGTGTGGAAATGTGAAAAAGTTAAATTGATATAGGGGTTTTCGAATTGGATTGAATATGTGTGTGTATAAATATTTTGCGCACCGGCCACCATTTTTATGTGCTCCACACACATGTACACAGCTTGAAATTTTCGACGTCTTGAGAGTCACTTGATTTGAATTACTTTCGAATTATGCGCCGGTCTCATGGCCACCACATCCCGGAGGAGCATTCCGGAAGCGGATGCACTATTTCCTGGAAGACTCTCGAATCCTTTCCGAGTCCACTTTTTGTACTGTCCGTGGCCCTTGCCGCGAGAGCATTTCCATTTCATCCAGACACTGCTCGATATAAAATTCTTTCTTTGAATTATACACCTGCCAATTTCACTCGTCTACTTCGCTGGCCGTGTTGTGTGTGGCGCTGAAATTGAAATTGAAATTGAAATATTTTTCGTCCGATTCCAATTCACCACAATTTTTCCTGGCATATTTCGAAATCTCTTCGCAGCGGAAATATTAGACGGGCGGTGTGGAAAAGGGTGTGTTGGCAAGCGGCCAATCCCGAAACGAAACGCGATTACGAGTTGGAATTGAAATTAATATATATTATGTGTGCAGGCGTCGACACGGCACCCGTGTTATCCACAGATTTCGAAAATCAGTTAGGCTCCGAATGAGAAGAAGAAGAAGGAATTGGGGGCGGGAAGATGAAGAAGAAGAAGAAGTTTTCGGTGTTTTTTTTGGGCGGGAAAACAAGCGGATGTTGTGTTGGAGACAGGCATATACCAATTGATTTCTGAGTTTTCCTCTTTTCTCGGTTTCAGTCTGTTCTTTTCGCTCTGTTTTTCGAATTCATTAAAACTACAATTCGGTGTGTTTTTTTCCTTCTCCGAACATGCTAATATTAGCACTCAAAGCTCCTCCCTGCCCCGTGTCTGCGTCTCTTCGTCTCACTCAGGTTTCCTCTCTCGCCTAGATTATTACACGGAATGACTATATCAGGAGGGATTGAGGAGGTGCTCATTAAAATGTATTTGAATGATGATTGGCTTCATTTCGGCCCCCTTCGTCGGCTTCTACCACCGCACACCGGTTCTCTCCTATCCCATTAATTCCTCGATTTTGCAGAAGAAACTCGGATCGAAAGTGTGTGTGTCTGGAGATTGTTGCGGACTTCTGAAACGAATCGGACATGATGGCCAACGCGGTCGAAATGCAGCAGCTTCTTATGTCGATGGACCCGGTTAGTTCGCACACAGGGATTACTGTAGTAGGGAAGACACACAGCTGGTTGATCCCGCACTGACAGCTGCGATCTTTGTTTGGTATAGGGAGAAGTAGAGAGGCCTTTTCGTTTTTTGAAATTTCAAGTTTTTTAGCAAAAGCAAAGTTTCAAGGCATATTTTCCGAATAACTTTCTTGTCCCCGATGTTTCGAAAGTCAGAGCAGCCTACAAAACTCTAACATTTTTTCTCTCTCAAAATTTCGAAAATGGTCTAGATTCTTGCTTCGACAAGTAATAATTTTCGAGTTATTTATGGTCTCTTATTAAAATTCGTCTTTTTTGTGTCTTCGTTTGTTTTTTAACTTTACCACCGCCACTAAATGCGACAATTTTACAACTTGTATTTGGGAAATTCTGTTTTTGCTCTTGGGATAGGGACTCTTTTACAACGTTTTTGTCTTTTGAGATCTTCATCTCTTTCTCACTTATCTTAACCTATCTTTGACAGGAGAGATTATGAAATTGATGTTGTGGAGAAGACGAGATTCCGACGTGACGATTCTTGAATGCTGTATGAAATTTGCATTAGAAGAGCGTCCAGCCGTTCTCTTGTTTCCTTTTGACACCGTACCGCTAATCCACTTTAGTCCCACTCTCACTCTTTTTTCTGTTGGCATAGAGCCAACAATCACTCGAAATTATACCCTTTCGCACTCCGTTCTCTTTTCCCAAATGAGTGAACACCTGGTCCCATGCAATTAGATCTCGAGCTGGAATTCAAAAAAGATGACACTAATTGGGGATGAATTCATCTGGGAAACGGACCACCTTGATGCGGTGACGTGGTCAAGGTTGATGAGATTCGAGATTACTCAACACGCCGGGATTAGGTTCCCATACACTTTGTCTCCGAGTCTCTGGATTCAAGATTCTGGACTTGGACACGAAGAACTCGGCTTCTCTTGGTGACTTGCATCTTTCCATTTCTATTCATTAAAGTTCACACACACCTCGCGAATAATTTATTCCGTTTCATAAGTTGAATAATCTCGGGACGACCTCGTCGAAACCCCAGCAGCCGTCTGATGAAATGAAACGAAAACGGAAGACGTTTCGGTGCTGCGAGACGGGGAGAGAAGAAGTTTTAGTAAAAATACGGGAAGGTAGTTGATCCATTTCGTCTGTCTATGTGACAAGCGTCTCCGATTTGAAACGAAAATCGCAGGAAACGATTACTCGATTAAAGTGAGACACTAGTGAGGGCTCTGCATCGAGCGGAGCAGAAGCGGGGGCCGCCTTCCGAATTTCGAGCCCACTTTTCAATTGTACCCATTCCCGAATTCCAACTGTGGGTGAATGGTCTTTTGACCCGACCAGCCATCCATTCAAAACGTTCAATTTCTTATTTAGTTAGTCTCGACCCGTCGGACGGACCACTCTGCGGGTCGACCCCGCCCACTTCGCTGCGTCTCTTCGAAACGCCCACTCTTTCGGACCACCAAAAAACGGGACAGGCGGGAGGGAGGACCCCCGGGGCAACGGACCATTTCTTTCTCGCATTGTTTGCCTTCGAATTCGCTGCGACGACCCCCCTCCCCGCGTATCTCGAGATCTCGAGAGGGTCCCCCCGTTCATTTTCTACCAGTTGACGAGCAGTCGACCGCCCGCTCTCATTTACATCGACAGTTGTCTTTTCATTCCTTCTTCTCCTTCCACCCTCTGCTCTCAGTTCACCTTCCTTTCTTTACGAGCATTGCGCACACCTTTCGAGATAGTCAGTTGTCATTACGACCCGTTCCGAATGATAAGATAGTCCCGCAGTATTTGTTTCAAATTCTCGCCATTTGATCACTTGTTCATTCACTTTTTCCCACATACCTTGTCACGTAATTCACTGATTCTGTTGCCATACTCTGCTCTCTTCTCCTCATAATAGTCCCCTCTTTCACCCCCAAATTACCGTACTCTCTCCCGATTTCAAGTGTTGTAATCTCCCTCCGAAATCTCACCTCATTAAACAATAGCTGCGTTGTTCGGGGGGTCCGTCCACCTAATCCCTCGCTCGGACCATCCATTCCATTGTCTATTTGACCTTCTCCTCTCCCACACCAATCTTCACAATCTCATTTCATCTGAAACGGTCCGTTGTCGAAAGAGACTTCTTCTTTCCATCTCTCCGGCTCACAGAGCATAAACCCCTCCCGCCGCGGCTAAACACCTCGATCCGATTGGCTGGCAACGGATGATCTTCCACCTTCTTTGTTCAAATTCTGCTCTTAAATCCTCCTCTCCTGCTGCCCAATTTTCACGGATTTCATGCGGATTGTCGAGCACTTTTCATCTAAGCGACTACTCTCCCTCTCCAGCCATTTTCTCCCAGGCATTTGGCAACATTTCCATCTAATTTCGGAAGGCTCGCGAGGGGTGTGGGAAACGGTTGCGCGCCCGAGCACAGAGTCATATGAGGTTTTTATTTCGAGAGTGTTTTCGTGTCATAATCCCAAAATGAATCGGTCGACCCTTTCATCCTCTCCTGATTATGGGCGGCATCGCTGACATTTACCTATTCTTCTTCTCTAATCCCGCTTCCTCTAGTTCAAAATGTTAATAATCTCCTTCCACTTTTTACTTTTTCAGTCAAGTGCCAACCAATTCAACGCCATGAACAAGGGAGCTTCTTGTGTTCTCGCGACTTCTGGTGGATCGGCCAGTCCGACCTCTTCTTCCGGTGCTCCATCCTCGTCGTCGCTGCTCGGTGAAGTCGACGAGAAGGATCAGATGCAGCCGATGCTCCAGAACGGACTCGGAGGCAACGCCTTCCTCTCGATGCTCCTGCAGCAACAGAACATGGCGGAGCCCAAGTTGAAGCCGACGGTCGCTCCGGACTTTGCCGAGATGATGAGCAACCCGCAGAGCTTCATGGAAATGCTCAGCCAGAACGGTGACATTTCCAAGTTTGCCGCACAACTTGCTCTTCACAATAAGTCGGTTAGTTTATGGGGAAGATGTGAAAATCTGGCATTACCATCTCGTCATCGATATCTAGATTAGCCGGGATTTAGAACCTAGATTTGGGGGTTCGCGAGTGGGCTCTAGGCACTTATTTCACAGTTTTAGCCTTTGAGCCCCCGTCATTTTGAGCCGCCTAAAGCGCATTTTCCAAATCAGGTTGAGAGCGACAGAGACGAAAACCTACCAAAAGTGGCGGGGGATAAAAAAGGGGGTCCCATCTCTGGACATCTGTCATTTTACGGTGACAGCTGTCAATTATAAAATTGAAATAACTCGATCGTAAATTGCACCATTCGATTGCTGTAATTTGCAGAACGAAACCGACTTGGACGAGCACCGCGATCAGTCGCCAAGCCCGCCGCCAGCAGTTACGCTCAATTCTTCGCTCGCCGCCATGATGCTTCCGACGACATCCACCTCGACCGGAGGCAGTGCTGCCAGTACGACGTCTTCCGTTGATTCCACATCCTCTTCGGTTATTGTGAACGGAGCATCGACAGCGGCTTCTGGACTTGATGAAGAAGACATCGCGGCTCAGCAACCAACGGCAAAGAAGCAGAAGACGGAAGAAGAGACTCCAGCGACACCGACAAGCTCCAACAATCAGTTGATGCAGACGTTGTTGGCACAGATAGGACTCGGAACTCCAATTCAGCAACAGACTCAGAAGCAGATGAAAGAGGAGCTTCTGTTCGGAGGACTCTTCCCACAGGCCCTCTCCTCGTTCCCACTCGCCTTCCAGTCACCACTTCATCAGCAGTTCGCAGGAATCCAAGACTTTGAGCCACTCTCGGCCCTCGGCACGGTAAGATCAACTGACTAGAAACACCATAATCATTGTTTGATTTTCAGCCAAACAAAGGACAAGCCGTGAAGAGACAGTACTCATCAAACGGAAAGAACTACTGTGACATCTGCAACAAGGAGGTGTGCAACAAGTACTTCCTGAGAACTCACATGCTCAAGATGCACGGAATCGTGATCGACGAGAACAAGACTGTCATTGCCAACATCGACACTTCGGTCAAGGAACGCGAAGGAGAGCTCTCGTTCAGATGCGACACGTGCCGGACGATGTTCAAGACTCGGAACGAACTCCGCCAGCACAGACACAACGTGCACGGAGTGCTGCCCCTCTCGACGCCTCGCAACAATCAGAACAAGCCGTCATTGCCATCGACGCCCACAGCCGGCAACAACAACTCGGGACCCAACTCAGCACCTCTCGATGAAAAGTGCCAGTACTGCGAGAAGCGAGTTTCACCGGCACTCATGATGGCTCACGTGACCCAGGACCATATGGATCGAGTCGTTGTCGGAACTCCAACGGACTTGACACAGATGCTCGTTATGATGAATCAGGCCGCCGCCCGTTCTAGTGTTGAAGAGAAAGATTCGAGTTTGGTGGACTGCACTGAGTGCAGCTACAAGACCCGCGACGCGAAGAACCTCGAACTTCATCTGGAGAGACATCACAAGATGAACGATGCGAAGCAGCGCGAGGAGGAAGAGGACGTGGCTCTGAAGATGACGACGGAGGCTGCTCTCCACATGGTCGTCCAGAACCAGAGTCAGCTCGATGGAGACGCCAACGCCGCCGCACTCAATCTGACATTCAAGAACGACGGAGTCAAGAAGGAGGGCGAGGAAGAGAAGGTCGTCGGAACTCAGCACGAGAGAAACTCGCACACTGTTAGTGATTAAAGAAGCATTTTTGATTTGAACTGTGATATTTTAGAGCGGCAGCATCTCGCCATCTGGATCGATCCCAGAAGGATTCGGAAAGGCTATCGGAGATAAGATTTTCCCACTTCAGACTTTCCTCGTCAGAAGCAACGACAATTCTGGTAAGAGACCCATCAACCCATTTCCAGAATCTAATTTTTCCCCTTTTCAGGATTTTTCCTCTCAGAGTTCGTGGCTCAGCTGCCAGTCCGCGAGATTGTCAACGAACCCCGTCAGATCGTCTTGAACCTTCTGCCGTCGGCCGCCGCCCCCATCTAAACTCTCACAACATACTCAACTTCTCGATATGGGTACGATACTTCCGGAACCAAGCCAGCCCGCCTTCTCTCCCCCATCTTATCCAGCCCACCCCAGTTGTTCGATCTCCGTCTGATGCTGTTTTTAAAAGTCTCCCTATCCCGAAAACTCTTTCACCATTACTTAGTCTCGTCTCAACTCCCAGTTAGTAACGGGCATTCTTTTTCTTTTTCTTAAACTTTTCCTCTTTTCTAATTAATTCCATTGCAAAAAGCCAATCCACTGCGTTTATTTACTTCTGATAACTTTTTAACTCTTCTCTTTTTCCGCCAAATCCAATTGTATCAATTGTAGTTTGATCTCTCTCCACCTCACCCTATTCACCTGAATTTCGCCCTTTTCTCCCCAATCTTTTCCTCCCAAATTGACCCCTGCCATACTCGCAATTCGAATGTCTCTTTCAGTTTCCCTTCCACACCAAATTTCGTCTCCACCTCCCAAAGAATCTTCCATTTAATCGACTAGATAATCATCATAACTACTCCTGATTTCTATTTATTTATTGATATTTTATATCCAAAACCTCCCTAATGTAACTTTCCCTCTGTCGGATATCCACTCTTCCAGCACAACCCTCTCCGTTCTCAATTTCTTACCAACTTGTGTCTTGTTTTGTAATATTTTTCTCCTTCAAAGGGAAATATATGCATGTATGTGTGTACGTTGTAAGTGCCGATAAAAGAGGGATATATACGGAACCTTTTTCTCTTTCTTCTGCTCCTCCACCCGCGAAATTCAATTCTGGCAAGTAGCTCCTCTAGAGAAGAAGTCACTCGGCGGAGCAGACGCCCCCCCACTACTCATCTTCTATCATCGACACATCTTTTGACATTTCCCAAAATGATGGTCATACCTGTCAGCCAGCACAAGCTCATCAAGATCCGCAGAGTCAACCGGGACCGGCTCACAAAGTTTGCACTTGTGTGCTCTGCAATCGCCTGCGGATGCAATACACTCTGTAAGTGACGTAGAGCAGTTCTCCCACGGTTTTCGTTATCACACGAGGACAAATCCGATGTATGTCAAGAATTGACAAGGTCTGCAGAATTGATTCTTCTGGGGATCTGTTCCTATATCAGAAACAGAACGCGAATAATCGTCTTCTGGGCCCGTCAAAACGTTGAATGTGTACTATCACTAAGTAGTAACTCTAACAAGGTGTCTGTGTATCTAGGAGACGTTACCAAATACTTCGTTTCATATTAATATAATTTGAAGAGCTGCAACTTATTTCTAATCTTTTTGAAAACATAATGTCAAGGGATGATCTGCTTCTGTGTAGTCCTGAGCCGATTTGCATTCGAAAGTCTGAGAAATCCGTGCTCGAGCAGCTTCCCGTCTACCGTACTCCGATTCCAGGCTCTTCGACGAACCACTGGTTGTACACTTCAGAAGTCCTCCGATACTTCGTCTTCCCCAATCAGACCCTCAACTTCGATGACACGTCCACGGCCACTGGTCCCGTTTACTACAAGAATGCCACCATCGGCCCGTGGCTGTTTTGCTGGGCTGATCGTGAGTTATGCAAACGAAGTTCCGAAGGTGCCGAATGAGATTATTGCAGCGATTACTCCGTTCCACTGCTCCACGGTATACTACTTGACAGACGAGGAACCGAGTGACACGACTACTTCCGTGCAGCGTGAATGCAAACTTAGAACTGGAAACGAAAACGGAAAAGTTTGCAGAATCGGTCCGTCGGGCGTTTCTGTTCATGCTGGTCGGGATGATACTCGATGGATTCGGACTGATGATGGCGGTGATATGCTACTGCTTGAAGAATCCCTACGCATCGTTACTAGCGTCTTCTTTGCTGCACATCAATTCAGGTTTCATCACAGAACAGTTCCAGAACTTTCCGTCGTTCCAGGGATCGCGAACTTCTCCTGCATCATAGTCTACATGTCAGCAGTCTCGAAAGAAGTCGGCAACAAGATCCACGCAGCAAGTGAGATGGACGATCCGTTGTTTTACATGTCATACGGTTTCTCGTTTTGGTGTCTGAAGGTTTGAAACTCGGAAAAAGTGCTGGGCCATGACTCCTGTTTCCAGGCAAGTTTCCTGTTCACCGAACTGGCAGCCCTGTTTTCCATAATCGTTTACATGGCGAAACGCGACGAAAGGACGTTCAATCGTTACAAGATCAGAGCAACTTTCAATCTTCAGAAGGTACTTTCATTTTGTTTTAGAGAATAGGAACCGGTATTGGGATACACGTAGTGAGAATAGGTGACAGTGTACATAAAACGAGAAAAAACGAAAGAAAACAATAAATAAATCACATTCTCATAATGATGATGTCGGCGTGTTCGTACTCCCAACTCGTCTGCTTCTTCTCGCTTTCTTGCTTCTTCGTCCATTCTGCCGGAACGCCTTTCGCATACACTTGGAACACCAAATTGGCCGTGAAAAGGATGATGAAGTGGCTCATCCAGACCCAGTACCATTCTTCCCATGTGTCATTTGCCACGAAAATGTTGACGATGACAGGTGCGAGAAGGGCTGCGAGACAGTTGAGAAACGAGTTCATGCCCATGACGAAGTGATTGTGTTGACTGGAAGGAGCGGATGCGATTGAGTTACTGACTCATGAACTCACGCAGCATAGATTGCAGAAGATCTGAAGAATCCTCCACAGTTGAATCCGATGATGGAGCAGGACAGCACAAGCATGAAGAGACCGAGGTATGGCTCGGAAGTGGGGATCAGAGCAAGGGCGAGGAACGTGAAGCTCATTCCGGCAAGTGCTAGACTGTTGAAGATCCTGACAGAAATCTGAGGAGAGCAGCACCTCAGTTTGTCAGCGGAATAACCAGCGGACACTTTCACGAATGCAGTTGTGACCTGGGGAAGGGCACTGAACGGTCCGGTGTCTTGGACGGAGAATCCGAGGATCTTGTGGAGGTACGTGGGCGAGAACTGCATCGTCAGCTGAATTCCCATGAAATTTGCAAGTGCGGTGAGCCAGATACTGATCACAACCGGGTCGGAGAGGATTTGACGCAGAGGCACTGGCTGTTTTTTCGTGTCTCCTTTGCCACGCTGGATTTTTGAGAGTTCCAGGTCAGTGACCAGGGTGTGACTGATGGGGTTCTCTCTGGAAAAGGGGATTGAATGGAAGCATGCCTTTGAGTAGAAATACCTGTAAAACGTATAGAAAAGAAGGAAAATGACGACTGTGACCATGGCGTGCACGTAATAAACAGCAGGCCATCCAAATGAGGAAGTACAGAATGCACCTGCTACAGGCATCGTGAATATGGGTCCGATCTGGAAAAATGCAAGAGTAGTTGGTCAATGATTGAATGCTCACCTGGAAAAAACAGGAGAGGCATGCAAAATAGAAAGCCCCCTGGACTTGCATCGACCACTGTCTAGTGACTATTCCGATGAGAGTGAAGCCAGTGGAGAGCCCGATTCCTTGGAGGAATCTCATGAGCAACAGCGGGTAGAAGCCCAAGTAAGCCATCCAAGGAATCAAGGCAGTGGCCCCGGCGGAGAAGAGTCCGACTAGGGTGACCACTGGACGGGATCCTTGTTTCTGGAACGTGTCATTTTGGACCGGGAAGTGTAGTCAACTCCGTTTTTTACTGTGCATGAATGTTTCGATAATCTTTTGCTGAACTTTCAAAGCAATTTCATTGACGAATTTGTTGAATTCGGGACTCCTACGTAGTGCAAAGAACAGTCACGAACACACTTATCGGATTAGGGATTGGGCATAAGCCACGGCCGGTACATCAGTTTCCACTCTACTTTTCCCATTTCAGCTGTTTTTTGTACCTGAATAACAAACATGAGCGGGTAGACTGCAGACATCGCTCCCAACGCGACTGCAGAGAACAACAAGTTGGTCTCGGTGGCCGAGTAGACGTAGCTTCTCTCGAGGATCCGATGCAGCACCAAGTCGAGAACATTCATGGATCCTTGCGATGATGTCACATTTAACTGTGTCGACATGCAGATGATCGTGAAGTTCAAGGTCAAAGTGTTGGATTGGGAGATGGAGAGGCATAGAAGACAGAGGAATAGGATGAAGAAGCGGGTCTTGTGGCGGAACGGTCGGGTTGGTTTGGAGACGGAGGAGGTCGAAGTGGACATGGTGCACCCGGGGAGAACTGTCGAGTGGGGGAGAGGATCAAAAGTCAGAATGTAGTATGACACGGGTGGAAAGGGGCAGGCTGGTTGTGTGTAGCTGGTCATAAAAATTGATTGAGCGGAATGAACTGATCTATCTGTTTGTTCCTGTTTCAATGATCCAATTAATGATTCGCGGAAACAAAACATCTGACTTCGAGATCGTTTCAGAAAAGCGGAGAAGGAGAAGAAGATGATCGACAGTTGAGTATTCTGACGGAGACTTCGAACACAAGATTCAACAGAAGGACTGGGTGAGTATCCGTTTCAGAGAAACTTACTAACTTATCCTTCAGGTCACACACTGCCACTGACTCTCCTCCGCCCGAACTAGACTCGATGATGAAGACGCCCAGTTCGGACAGGGCTCTTCAGAAGTACAAGACTGGAATCCAAGGATCCTTCTCTCTGCTCGCCGAGTCATTCAACCATCTTCCTGATCCGACGGAGAGAAACGGAAGGACGACTTCTTCAATCAGAAGACCTCAACCTTCAACCCAACCTCATCGGAGATGTGCCATTCCTGTTTCCAGGGGACATCCCTCTCTCACTGGCTGACGACAATAAAGATTTTCGTTCGAATTTGTTTTTCTCATAGACACATTCTGTGACATTTCCCGGGGAAACACCTGCAACTTGCCAGTTGTTTGAACTTATCAAGCGAGTTATGTTCTGACGTGGAAGCACCTTCTACGTGACTTTTGCAGCTCAGCCAGATCAGCCTAGACGGATAAAAATTGGTTCGGTTGGTTCCCTGGGTGGACTCTGGATTCAATAACAACAATCAATCCATTTATTGATAAAAAATAGGAAGAAAAGAGAGAAGAGGTGCAAGTTTTGAGACGGAGACGTGACGTGGCAGATCGTGGGGTAATCGAACTACAGACAAAGTCGGAGAAGAGTGGAAGATGATTGCTGGAGGGGACACTGTTACTTTCTGCCGAAGCGGATGAACGACGGAGAAGCTCGCTTGCCGAATCGGATGAACGTCGGTTTTCCGTTGGACGACCTGCAAATGGAGTGTTGCGACTTTGCGAGGATCCTCAGGATCCTTACCGTAATCCGCGGAGGTGGACTGGAGGCCAGAAGACGTTGGAGTCGTCGGCGAAGTCTTGCTGTAACACAGACTGCTCATGACACTGTCGTCTCGGATCAACTCACAGTGATGTACTCATCCGGGGAGCCGACAGACTTCTGTTCCGGTTCGGTAACGTCTTCGGCCGACGCCGTCGTGCTTCCGGCGGCGAAGACAAGCAATGTGGCAAAGAACAGCGAGAAGAGGATGGTGTGGAGGGAAGAGGAGAAGGCGTTCATGTCGATTTGTCTGGAGAATGGAGGATCAAATGAGAAGAATGCGGAAGGTGGAGCAGGTGCTCCTTACATAGCAAAGAACAACGGGAAGCCGGAGGGGCGGAGTCAAATTATGGGCACGGGTGTGACGTAGAAGGAAACTAACCGAATCGGTCAAAGATAGAGGAGGTGATAAGTGGATTAGAACTAAAGATCTCCGATGGTAGCTAAATGGAGGCGAGTTCTTGGAAGCGTTCCTATTTCCGGTCAAGTGACACCAAAAGTCGCATGAAAAGGTATCGGGCTGATCTTCAGCGCCACACAACTCGATTAGTGTGCTCCGTGTCTCAAAGCACAGCGTTCCGTTCCGAAGAGAAGAATTGGTTGGCTGGGAAAAGAGAGAGAGGGAAGGAGAAAGGGTGAAATGAATCATTCAGTGGTGGGGAAAAGTATTGTTCGGATAGATATCAAAGAATTACTACGAGTGTGTGTGTACACATGTATATAGTTGTGTTTTGGCTCAATTAGCGGAAAGTTGAGAAAGTGACGTCAAGGGGTACGGTAGTAGGTTGGAAAGATTGTTGTGACGTATTCCCTCCTAATAGTTATGATTGAGGTCTTGTACCCGGAAAGTGTAATGTTCTGGAACAACGGGACCCGAAAACAATCCGAATTCGGCAAGAGACAGACCAGAAAACCACAGGAAGAAGACGATTTTCCACATGGAAATGCACATTTATGAGGGGGATAAGTGCACCGAGAAATGGGAAATCTCATCCGATTTGGCGCCGGATTACTCGTCGTCGCAACTGACAGAACCGATTTGCAGATGGAGAAGGAAACGATCAGTTGATCATCGGATCGACTTATATCTCAAGTAGAATGTGAAATTCGAGAGCTCGTTTATGAATATGCTGATTGGACGACGATATCCGATATGGTGGAGCAGTTGGGAGGGACAAGAAGGGCCCCGAAAAAGGAGATGTGGGTGGGGTGATTGACGTCAAAAGCGGTGATAGCTGGGAGGAGATTCAGAAGACATTCTTCAGAAGACATGAAAGAGTTATGTGGGGAATACTTGTGGCACACAGAGTTCGAGCAGCGAGATCAAAAGATCACGGAATTGTAAACAATGTATCTCTGGAAGAAGATGGTGAGATGTCAAGAACTGGACCAGTGGTGGATTGTCAGGGTGGTAGACAAAGCCAACCTACCTCCATGTTCTCAGAACCTTAATTTAACGTCACCGCCCTGATTCAGATTCCCATACTTCTTCGACAATGTTTTTCCAAATCATAATGAGGTGCTACCAGGAACTGACACGTCACAAGAGTCATGAACCTTCTTCTCAAGAACCGAGAACATCTTGTCTCGTCGCACCAAAACATAAACAGTCTGAGGACGACTCGTCAGTCATCTCAAAGTAGCATTGCCCTTCGAGTTCTGCACATACTGTGTGACGTGGCAACTGATCATGCAGCAGCAGGAAGAGGAAAAGTATGTGAAAAGGGAAGGGAGAAGACACACAATGCTCAGAAATGCATGCAAAATACTCAGCAATTCCGATAGATATGGAACCGAATTTGTGTAGATTTGCTGGACAGCAGTTTTCGTTTCTGCAGCAGAATAATAGTAATCAGAGAGAGAAAAAGTCCGCGTGGAAACTAATATGTTGGATGGAATTGCTTTCGCTTATCAGCCCACGAAACCAATCAAAAAATCTATCACGTTGTTATCACTACCGTAGTCTGAACTCTCTCCGAGATGTCCCTTCCAACTAGAACGTAGTCGGGGGAGACCTGTCCGATTTCATTCCGGACCGACCCAAGATCTCGTTTTATTATTCAAGAGAGTTGGAATGAGAGTTACTCACAACTCCTTCTCTGTCTCTTTTTATTGAATGTATCATATTCCAAAAGCGGCGGCCCCGTCTTCATGAGACATCACTTTTTATTGTGTCTGGGAATCGAAACTGATGAAGGAAGGAAAAGAAAGAGCTCCTTCCCACGGATGTGGCGAACGGACGGTTGACTCGCAGAATCAACAATTCAAAACAATCCAAGGATCATGGGACCACTTGGAAATACGATAGAGTGACACGTCATCAAGTGGAAATGGAGTTCAATTGGGGGAAAGGACATTCAAGGACACTTCTGCAAATGAGCTCTGGAAAATGATATCCTACCAAAGAGGGACGGCTTATATAAGGGGTCCCGAAGCAATTACAGGCAGATGACGTGACACATTTCCTAGGGAAATTCGGATCAGAATCAGTCGGAGAACTCGATTGTTCTGACATGTCTGCTCTATTAAACAAGCGAGAATAAGGACCTTTTCAGATTACGATATTCGCGGAAAAAATGTGATTCTTTCAATAGTCATCATGAGCTCGCTATTCAAACTTCGGAGCTGGTTCAGAATGTTTTTGACAAATTATTCTTTCAAAAATAAGTGGTATCATGTACCAGCACCGCATTCAGATGGTTGATTCTTATCAGTTTGGTGATAAACAACTTTCAGATGAAAAATATGGTTCAAAAGTCTCCAAAGCTCAATAATTTTCACTAAAATACTGCTACCGTAGCTTCAAAATGTACATGACTAATGTCTGAAAGTTGAAGAGACCGGGAAGGAATGTGTCTAGTCACCTGCACAACATCATTTCGTTCCGATGTTTACCTTTCAGAACCTAAAAGGACAAAGAGTTTTGGAGCCCACGCTGTCAGCAACAAAGCAATAATTCAAATCGTCAGTTCGCACGGCGCCTTGACACATTCGAATGAGCAAATACGTCAATCAAAACGGGCAAACCTTGACCTCTTCGGTCAGAGCTCAACGTTCTGAAACACAAGAGAGAGGTGGTTCGAAGGGAATGAGTAATCGGAGAGTTAGAGATCAAAAATAAGGAATTGTCGGTTTGGGACACAATCTGACGTTGTAGCCATCGCAACGTCATCGTTTCAATCAACACTGCCCACGGGTTTAATCAGCTTCCAAAGGGTTCAGAAACATTTAATTTCCGTTTTCAAACCCTATCCGGACTTCTATTTTCAGTGTTGATAACCGGGAAAACGTCGAATGATGCACGGACAAAACAAAAAAGTCAGAAGGGGCCAACTATAAATTTCGTTTCAAAAAAACGAGAAAGACGGAGCAATTGAAAGATTAGCGTGCTCCGCCGAGACCAACTTGTAGAACTTTTTGTCAAAATTCATGAATTTCGAAGAATGCGCGCGACGCTCTCTCGGTCTCCGGCGACACGTCAACGAGATCTATTGATGACAAGAAGGACCCAAAAAAGCGAGTATAATGGGAGAGAGAACGGACCGAAAAAGGGGCGGAGCCTGTGAGCACAATCTAATGGAAGAATAGGGAGGGGAAAGTTTGGAAAAAGAAGAAGAAGAAGTCGGGATGGAGTGGAAGGGACGGTTTTATGATGTTCTTTATGAGCCGCGGGAATGAGGAATGATGATGGAATCATTGGGGGAATGGGCAAAAAAGTAGAAGACGTGGGTAGGAGCAGATGACGTGGAGGGGCAGAATGAAAGGTTCGACTATACGAGTGAAAGGAGTTCAGGAGCAAATTGAAGCGGAAGGCGTGTTCAACTGTGCCACGGCGACAAACACCAAGATTATCTGTGTTTGTGTCAAAAATAAGGAGATGCTAAACAGCCTATACGATTTAGAAGAGGTGTTAAATTGATTAAGGAAGGTTTTGTGGCAAAGCGTTCGGACACAGTCACAGTTGATCTCCTAAATCTCAGGGTCGGGAAATAGAAGAAGAAGCAAAGCGAATGTGGACGAATTCGTCTTGACTCTTTCCGAAATGACACAACAGATCATTCTCAACAGTCTGAGCAATGTTTCAAATGTCTGAAGTTTATAGATCTGGGGCTTGTAAGTATTCACTTTGAAGACATCGTTTTTATAGAGAATTCGGGGTTTTTTCCCAAATTCATTGCTCACAAGAAGAATGACGATCAATTCGTGTAATCGGAGGTCAAATGCGCACTTTCAAGTTCTCGGATTGTCATCGAAATCCGTGTTTTGACACGGAAGCAGACACCCTTCTTCGGATCAAAAATAGGCTAAAACTCGAAATTTTACCGACGAAAAACACGTAGATTATCTGTTTTCATGGGAATTTGAATCGCGGTAATCAGTCTGTTAATCAGATAAAAGTTCCCGGTTTCCCAAGAAATCAGACATCTCTTCATGGTAAGGAATCAAGAACCCGGATATATCGGAAACTTTAGAATTTTCGATTGAAACCAAGTTATGAATAGAATTGTTTTTGCTGGAAGTAGTATTATTCGTGGAAAAAGTTTTATGGGTGGAAGCATCGAGAAGAAGAAGAAATGGAATAAGATGGTTGCCGTCACACACACAAATAGGTCCAAAAAGTGTTTACGTGATGCTCCGAATGCTCCCCGCGGAGCCGCAGGAGCCATCCGGAAGACTACTGTACTTGCAGTTGCTCGAATGAGGAAATGCCCAAGTGTGTGTGTGTTTCAATGCGTTATTTATGAGATTCTAGGTATCCATGCGCTGGATTTAATCGTGTTAATGTGGTGCACAGGGTCACACATTTATATTGCTCTCTGCGCGAGTCGCAACAACCAACAACTCGTTTTTGACACGTTGTCTTCGGTCCGAAGATCGGTTGTTCTCTGAAGGGCGAGTTGGAAAACACTAGAAGGATGCGTGACGGTGGGACAATCTCGGAAGATGAGTAAGCCGAAGGGGGTTCGTGCGAAGAGCGGCCAAAGATTCATTAGCAAGATGTCTTATTCAGACTCGAAACTCCTGAGGAAGTGCAGCCGACAATCTAATTTCCAATGCAAAAAGTTCATGAAGGGATTGAGGACCATGACCAAGATTCGAGTGGCCCATTCAGGTTTTTTGGTTCCAGAACAAGTTTTCGATTCTATTTCGGAACAGAATTCTGAAATATGGTTATCAGAACTCCACGTATCAATGCTCTGCCAACCAATTTCTCACGAAGAGCAGAAGATCGTGTTGTTTGAATATCTCCGAATCGGAATTTCAAACGAATACTTGAAACGGATTGGCTGATTTCCGAGAAACACGGTGTGAATTGTTCTGAAATTCTCGCATGTCATCATCATCGTCGTCTTCCTCCGGAGACGTTTTTCCATGTCTAAATAATGCGAAGAAGCGCCCAGAGATTGTTCCAGACAAATCCATCAAGCCCTAAATGAATGCACGAATGCCCGATGTTCCATTATGTTCGGATCTTTGTCTGCACGACGAATCAAACAACAATCTGGCGTCCGAGTACAACGAGCAATAAGCGTTCGAGCAACTGCTCTTCCATTCTCTTTCTCTCAGACGCAACAAACCTAATTCTCGGTTGTTGTTGTTGTCAGTTCTTCCAGATTCTGTCCTTTCCGCCGTTTCCGCAGTCATTCAGAGTCTCATGAATTCCAAATACAAGTGGGGGAAAAGGGCGTCGAAAGTGAAAAGATATGAAAGAAAGCCGCTGCGATTATTGATTGGTTCGCTCGGAAACATCCATCAACACACTCTAATTACCTTCTCTTATCGTTATCATAATCCCCTTTTCCCTTTTCTTTCCTTTTCTTCCTTCCGCCGACTCTTTCTACTTAAAGGAAGCCTCACTGGCCAGCCCCCACTCAAATCGTTGTGCACGTGTGCGTGTCGGTGTTTGCGGACGCAGTCGGCATACGCTTCATCTCTGCTAGTACTAGTGGTGGTTGTTTGCAGGGTAGACACATTCTTTCTAATCGTAAAAGAACAATAATTCATTGCTGAAAGGAGAAGAAATATGAGTGATGGCAACAACATTCCCGAGCGAGAAAACCCGGAGGACGAGAGACATATCGACGTGAGTCCCTTCTGAATCCTCTTCTGAATCCCTCGTGACTATTAAGGCGGAACTGGAAGCACTGACGATAAGTTGCCCATGTGACCCACCCTCAAATGCCCCTCGGAGACTGTTCTCAAGTAAGTCTTTATCAGTTTTGAACTAGTCATCAGAATGGTTCTTGAAGGTCCTCCAAAGCAAAGTGCACCTGAAGTAATCGATAATGGAGCAGCAGACGTTGCTCCGTTTGACTTCCACTCGTACAACCAACCCAGAAACGTCAGGACGGAAGGCATGCTCAAGCTAGAAATACCAAACTTCCCGAATTTGAGGTCAAAAATAAGCACGGAGTTTGTGTACATTGGCAATTTACCATGGTTAGTTGATTTGGCTTCTGTTGATTCACCTGTCAGTACTATAACTGCAGGAGGTTAGCTGCAAAAACAGAGAAGACGAAGCGGACTTCGGACGTGAAGTTCTTCTCGGTCTACATAGACTGCAACCCTGAATCAGAATCCACTCTCTGGTCATGTGACGCCGTCGTCGAGTTCCGATTAGTCTCCAGGAACCGGGCCCATCCCCAGTTCTCCCGTCAGTTCACCAACAAGTTCAACTACAATTCCAACAACTGGGGATTCCCTTCGTTCATGGCCTGGGACGAGGTGAACAACTCGAACTTTGTACGGAATGACGTCGTGACAGTCACTGCCCGGGTCGTCGTACAGAAGGTGCTGGGCGTGCGGAACGTTCTGAAGTATGACTTCGGGTCGACTCAGCCGAACATATGTGATATGACGTTGATCATAAACAAACAGAGATTGTTTGTCAACAAGTCGGTGAGTGTTTTGACGGGTGAACTGCCGCAACGCGGAACGAAATGAAATGTTGAACAATTAGAACAGTTATGACATCTGAGTTCAGATCCTCTTGATTAGTGATATATTCAGCCCATGAATACTCTTTTCCAGTATCTTGCCCTCTACTCACCCGTCTTCTATGCAATGTTCTTTTCAAATTTCCAAGAACGAGAGAAGAATCAAGTGGAGTTGGAAGACGTGATCCTCGAGGAATTCAGCGAGCTTCTGCACGTCATCTACCCTTGTCACAAGCCCGTTACGGCTGATAACGTGGAATACCTTCTGGAGTTAGGAGACAAATACGAGATACAGTACGTGATGGACGAGTGCGAACGTTTCCTGGTGAACACTGACGAAGTGCTCCCGATAACAAAACTCACGTGGGCCGATCAGTACTTGCTGGCAAAGCTGCAGGTGTGTTGAAAAGAAAAGAGAAAAGTGTCAAGTGATAATTGTTTCAGGACAGCTGTCTGCGAAACATCAAGAGTGTTGCGGAGATCAAAACAATTCGGTCGATGGAAGAGTTCAAGAACCTGAGCGATGCGACGAAAGCAGCGCTGCTCGAGAAGATTCTGAAGATCGTCCAGTGAATATCATTTTGCTTCTGCTTCTGCTTTTAAAAATGGAGAAAAAAAACATAATCTCAAATCTGCTTCTCATCAAAAATGAACTTATTGAGTTGAATGACTAGAACTGGAACAACATAAGAAAGAACAGGACCTGAAGAATCACAAACAGAGAAGGAACACTTCAAGGCATTCTTTCAGAAACTATTTACAAACGCCTCCTCCGTCCACTTTTTTCTCGAAATTCAGAGGCACGAGACTGTCGGTTCGGCCTGAAAACACACGAGAAAGAGACGCGAATCTTGCGGTGAAATTAGTTGCGATCAACGAGAAGGAGAGCCCCCAGCCAACGGTCAGCACTCAGTTTCGCGTATCGTTTCGTGCCTTCTCCACTTGTCCCATAAAATGTGAATGCGCCCCGAAATCAAATGAATACGACCCGTGATTCGTGTATTACTCAAAAGTTTCTCGACGATCTTCACGACTACGTGTCTTTTCATCGGTAAGCGACTTCTGAAGTTGAGAAGACATCCGACGGATTCAGAATGAACGTCTTCTTCGGAGCAATATGTTTTGCTCTCAACATTGTGTTATTCTCAGTGTTTCTGTCGTCACCGACTCTTCGCAAAAAACACAGAAACAGGGTGAGCAAAACTTCAGAAGGTTGACACTCGATTCCAAACTTTGTTTCCAGATCCTGATGATCCTGGGCCTCGCGGACACGTTCAACACCCTAGCCATCCTGTTCATGGGCAAGAATCGCGTGGAACTCTACACCGAAGTCATCCAGACCCATCAGCTCCCCGTGCGCACCGCCTGGCAATGCGCCATCGAGCCGTGGCTCATTTTGCGAGGAATCGGTGAGAAGAAAGAGGAAATGGCTGTACACCTCATAACACATTCCTAGGAGACATCTGGCCACCTGTGGTGCAAATGGTTATTGGGATCCAGAGGGCTCTAGCGGTTTTTGCTCCCATTTGGTTTCACAAGAATGGAAGGAATCGGTATGAGAGATGCGGGAAAGCGACTCGTTGCAAGATTCATTACAGATCTAGTTTCCTGTTCGCATCAACTCTTTTCATTCTTCTTCCAACACTGCTCATCGGTTTTGTAATAGCTTACCTGAATCGAGATATGAAGGTGATCCATCAACAATCCTCTGTTTCATCCCTCTAAGAATCCAGGTCCTGTACTACTGTGGTCGGAAGGCAGCCTTCGGAAGCGACTACGCCACTTTCATCTACATCATCAACATCTTCGGCTACTTGTTCAGCTTCCTCATCAACTGCATCACCATGATCCGAGCCTCCTCGACCATCAACAAGTGCATCCCTCTCCTTCTTCCCTCCCACCTCCATCCTCTTCCAGACTCGTCCGTCGCCAGATCATCAACGTGCGCTACAGCCTCGTCATCTCGTTCATCTCGTTCATTCTCGTCTCCATCCCCAATGCCATTTCCATCATGTCAGTCTACTTCGAAGAGGTCTCTTCATCGTTCCCGTTTCACCCAAATCCCCGCTTCTTAAGGTTGTCAGTTTCATCTCCAAACCGTCCACCTACTTCACATGCGTCAATTCCGGCATCAACATCTTCGTCTACTTGTCACTGAACGCCGAGTTCCGTCACCAGTTCAAGTATCTTTTCTGCAACAAAAAACGGGTCGTCACTTATGGAGAAGCCGAGAAGGCCTCGAAAACACGTCATCACCAAGTGGATCTGATCGTCCACTCAGCTCACTCGCTCTACTAACTCTCCAATGTTCTCTATGTGTCCTCATATAAAATGTCTCTTGTTCTACACGTCGACCGAAAGAATAACTAGAAGCTCCCAGAAGGAAATTTAATCGAAAAATGACAGAATAATCGAGTTGGTCGCACTTAGAGTCATCAATATTGTATGAGTCCGCTTCGTGAACCGAAGCCCGTTTCCTCTTCCATCACCCGAAAACCAGAGGGCTAAAACGGAGTGGAGCACGCGGAAAACGAGTGTGTGTCACGCCTCGTCGAGCTTTAGAGGTCCTCGAAATCCGAGAATAATTGCCAGTTATTGTCTGAAGAATGTGGGGAGGAACAAGTTCAAGAGTCTCTTCGGATCCTTCTTCCTCTTCCATTAGCAAGACTATGATGGTGGTGATAATGTGAGAGCTTTCACGACAAGCCCATCTTTTCATTATCACCTCATCACTTCCCAGACTACTTTTAGTGCTCATCTCGATCAGAAACCATGTCTTTCCAGTCTTGTCATTCCTCTTCCAGCTCAACCCAAAAAGTCTAGACTTTAATGACTGCGGATCAACATTGACCACCCACCGAGCAGCAAGGTCGTTCAAATTCTGAGTAACATTTATGAACTTGCTGTTTTCGACAAGAAATTGTTGTGTAAAAACGGGTGGAAAAAGAGTTTGGTGATGGTCTAGACTAGGTAAACGAAGCTGCTCAGAGACAAGTTATTGGTGAGGCTTCTCTGATTTCGAATGTTGTCTGTACTACTTCATGATATCTGATTGCATACTCTTGCAGCCTTGATTCTAAAATTTTGGGACAACTTGTGAACTATCTGTTTTCGACTTTTATTGAATTGCAGGAGATGGAAAAAGGAATTATTTGATAATGGTCTAGACGAAATATTGGTCAGAGCTGGTCAGCACAAGTTCAAATTTTCCCCCTTCGTTGAGCTTCCTATTCAGTTGTTTACCCTGTCAACAAGTTAGTTTCACTAGTCCTTTTCATGCTCCGAGATGTTTGAAAGTCGAGAGATGATCGTTGCCATTTGGAAAGCTTTCAGAGAGTGCTCACTGACGTGTCCTCCATGACCACCGTCATCATCATGCTCTCTAGAACAGTTGCGGTCGTCGCGGCGGCGGCTGACAGGAAGAGAAGAGAGCGAGAGTGCATCCTATCCGTTTTATCCATCAACGTTTTGTTCGAACCCTTCTACCCCAAATGTTGGCTGCTCTTCCATGAAAATTCGATCAGTTTCTCGTGCTCCGGCACTTTCCTTGCTCCGGATACACGAGAAATGTTTTCCAGTTTCCCCTGTCAGAGGTGTTTACCGGGACCTTGATTGTGTTCCCCTTTACCAGTTCAGAGTTCTGTTTTCCCGAGATGCTCTCCCCAATTTGTGACTTTCGAATGGTTAAGACCAAAAGTTGAACAGAAACGAATACAATTTCGACTTTTAATCTCATTAGAAAAGGAAACTAGAAACTGAAAAAGACTTCGACTAATCCTAGTTCACCTCGAACCCAAAACTCATTTAGACCCGGGGGAACACAACCCACACACTAAAAAAGTTGAAAGGAGGAAGCGGAGAAAAAAAAGAAACGACTGCACGTAATAAGCAGTAAATCATCGTTTTCCGATGTTATTATTACACCAGTCCCTCTTTGTGCTCCGGGAGCAGCCCTCCGGCCGCCCCGTGTCAAAAGTGATTATGCTGTCAGATCGGGAGCCGATCGATCATCGCAACACACTGGTCCAAGGGTTCGCACTTACTCATCCGTCCCCAGCCTCGTTTTTCTATTCCATGACTCGGGCCCTGCCCCACTTAATAATTCGTGTCATACATCTCGCTGACAACTATCCGGCTCTGTGTGTGTGGGAAAATTGGCATTTTCCGAATCGCAGTCAGTCTGTTTTTCTTCCCCTTCCTTTCCTTTTCTTTCTGCTCCGGGGGCCTCTGCGACTTCTAAATAATATGATTTACACAAAAATGCTCCGTGATACTCTGAACAATAGAGCGAACACCCAGTCATACCTTTCGAACAAATTCGATTTCCCGCCGGATCTTTGCAGCTGTCTGGTCAGGTTGACAAGTTCCCCGTTTGAGTTTTGGATCCTGGGGTTTTGGTTGAAATCTTTTGGGCGAAAAGCTGAACGTTCAATGCTCAAAGTCGAACGATCGGTCAGTTATGTCAGTTACAAACGAGCGGAGATGTTTCAAATTGGCAGCTAGTCAGGGAAGGTTCCGATGGGCGAGCAGCTACCAGGGGGTAATCTGATCAGATGTGTTATGAGATCAGTCTTGTCAATGCTCATTCGAAGACGTTGATTTGTAAAAACATCAAAGAATGGTTCATGAGACTTGAATACACATTCATCAATCTATTTCCAGTCTTGTCTAGTCCACTGACCGTTTCTCGAGTTATCCATCCTATTCAGAAGTTCTCCGGTTACTGTAGCATCGTTGGTTCGTTGATTCCTTCGAGTATAAACGTGCAGCTGAAACGGAACACTAGATCCTTTCTTTCAGAGGTTTGCACCTTCTTGGAACCGTTTATTCCGGAGCATTCTGAGCCGTCCGAACCATTTTGGATTCTCTTCCCGGAAAGAACTTTGAGCCAAGTGCGACAAAGGACCCAACTAATATAAAGTGTGTTTCCTGTCGATGTTTAAACTCTTCCTGCTTCTCTTTTTTATGTTTCTTCCTGCTCTTTTCCTCCTTGTTTCCATAAGGGAAACAATTGGTTTGCATGTCGACATTCCGCTCGAGACATTCGCTTGTCGCTCTAATCGAGTCGCTTTTCCAAACCTGGTGGCGGCCGGGAGCACCATGTCTCTTTCTTCTCCACAAATTGCTCCGGTCTCTTTTCATCGCTTTCCTCCTTTTCTCTTTCCCCTTCTGAAGACATCTCCCAACAAATCAAAAGACAAAAACACTTGAACACTGCCCCGAGAACGCCTCCTCCGAGCCAAAATAACTGCGTTTCCCGTGTCATGTACTATTTTGTGTCTCGTGGTCCCCGTAGTTTGACCTGCCTAATCAGCCTACGTGTGCGGCACTCTCCGAACTCCTCCCCCTTTTCTTCTTCTTCTTCTGCTCCCAATTAACTAATTCATTCGAATGCTAATTGACGCCAACCACGCAATTCCAAACAATTCCAAACTTTTGGAAGTGCCCCTTGACCTTTCTGCAAATGTTTCCAGAGGTTCTCTGCAGCCGAAAGCCTAAAGTTCAGCAGCTAATGCGAACTATATATCCATCAGACTAATGTGGTCCATCCAAAGCCAGCGCAGTCCATTCAGAGTGAATCCTGCGCAACAACCCTGGTTTTGTACTAGTTTCGAACACTTTCGGAAACACCAATTTTCTCTTTTTCTGGTTCCTGAAAAGTTTATCACTGACGAACTAATAAACAAGATGAGAAACACTTCCGATGTCATTAGGATTCAATTTCACACATCACTCTCCATGTGGTCGATCTTCGTTATCTCCCACAACTGATTCCACAGGAACACATTTCGTTTCTACTAATCAGTGCACAGTCAAGTGGGTCTTCCCATTCTTCTCCGCTCTGATATCATCATTCCATCAGCCAAGTCTTCAGAAAACTTCTTATCTTCCAAAGTGTGATTTCTGATTCCATCTCAATATTCCCATTTCTTTTCAACCTCAAAAGAGCAACGCGGACCCAAAAATATTGACGATTCGGAGAGATGTTGTGTTGCTTGTTCACCCCGAACCGCTCCACCAAAATTATTAATGACTCGGAAAAGCTTTATGAATTCGTAAGGATCTGTTTGGTGTGTAAGCGGCTTTTCCGTTTCTGCTCGCGCCGAGCCACGTGGCATCATCCCTTCTCGATTGGCTCCATTGGCGACAGAGGCGGCACATTTAATTAATACTACAAGTGGCGGTGGGTCGTCGTTAAATTTTTATGTGCACTCCTCCGCGGTCCAGCCGTTTTCGTGTGTCTTGGAGCAGTGACGAAATAGGAAAAGGAGGAGCAAGAAAGGGCACGGGGGGCTAATTCCAGGGTGCCCCCGTGCAGGCTCCGAATCGTTTGTCGCGTGAGAAAGGATTCGTTTCCTGGTGACCATTCGGTGACACACTCGCCACCACTCGTTTCATAATTCATCCGAATCCATTCGTCTTTTTTCATTTCCTTCTTCCTTTTCGGACTCAGACTTTGACCTCGAATGTACTACACGACTCTTCATTACTCTTCATCAGTGCTTCCAGTTTTATTATGTCCAGGCGTCTAGTGTCCCGTACATGGATACCCGAATCCCAGAACATGGGACTGAACTTCTGAGTTTTGCTCCGTCTCTCCGCACATTTCCCCTTTGGAACATTTGAGAAAATGTGTAAATTGGGCGTATAAAGAATATGAAGAACGTCGTTAAAACAAGATATAAAAAGATCTTTGACGCCGAATTCGGATCCGTGCACTTCTTTGTTTTCCCAACTTTTGCTTCCCGAGAACTCTTTCGTCAGATCCATGTTCCTTTCAATCTTTAATCCTGTTATGTTTGCGAGAGGAGCTATTCTCACGATCACTGTTTTGTTTATCAATTGCTTCTCTGGGAATCTGATTCTTGACCAGTAACAGAAGAATCAAGTTCAGAAATCCAAAGTGTTACTGTAGCTGATATTCATTTCAAAATGATTTAAAATTTAAAACTGAATAACTGCACTGCATAAATCCAAAAAACACAAAAGAGATGTTGAAACCGAAATGATTCAACTTCACTTGAGAAGTAGTTTGTCTGACTTGTTTAACCTATTATTATTCAGGAGATGAGTTGTTCGTCTTGACGTTTCTTAGAATTGTACTAGTATTGGACTGAATAAGGAGACAATTACTAGTTCGACTGTCTGAAGTCTGGAAGATGCTGACCCGAACCTTCTTTTATTCCTTCCACAATCCTCCTATCTGTACTATTCGTGTTCCGCATTGCCCACATGACCTGCTTCTTCCCCACACTCTTCTTCTGAAAATTGGCAAACTGCTCGCAAAGCGTTTATTCGTTCTCTCCTCTCATTACTCGATTACACAGGGTCCCGTCCCCAGGGAAAATCTGGTAATGTTGCTACATTTCTCTGTGCTCAAACACACACACACACACGTTTTCAATTTACGAATTTTCTCGTCTCGATTCGTCTATTTGGAGATATCTCATGGTCAAACTACACCCGCGAGGTCACAGTTCCAGAGTCTTGTTTTTCCCGTGATTTCGCTGATTTCGTTCCGTTTTTCGGCTCATGAGTAATTCAGCAAAGTGATCATTTGATCAGCTCCCGAATTCTGAGATCTCGTCGGCTGGAAACGAACAAGAACCAATTCGGGAACTCGAAAAGAGACAAGTTCAATATTTCCGTTTGGTTCTCTCGTTTTTCGGAAATAAAACCGCGCCGAGACACTTATTATTCCGGGTGAAGGAGACGTGTTGCAAGCATTCGAACTCGACCGAAAACGAACGCCTTCCTCGTTTTTTCTCTTCTGGTCTCGGCCCACGTCTCCAGAATCGTCGCAACGTCATCATAACGTCTTCCCCCGCCTGCTTCTGCTGCTTCTTCTTCTTTCGCTCTAATTCCAGAAAGACGACCTCGCCGCCTCGTTCCGCTATAGTTTCCTTCGCTTCCTGCTGCACGTGTCACTTCTCAAGTTTCAGACACTTCCGTTTTAGCACCCCAAACGACCTAATTTAGCCGAAAAAAGGGTCTGTTCGTAAATAATTCAGAGATTATGAAACTGATACTCCCAACTTCCCACTCATGTTTCTAATCGAAAGATCAGTCCGATTTTTTCCGAATCTTTGTTCTATGGATACCCAGATCTCTCTAGTTTTTTCCGTAGAAGATTGATTCCTCGTGATCCCAAGACTACTTTTATCGAGAACCGAAAAACAGCAACACATGGGAACAATCAGACTGGAAAACAGATTTTCAAGAAATTTTGATGGGAAACTTGTTTGTTTGCATTGAATCCGAATAAAAACATGTCTCGGCAACCATCAAAAACCTTCAGACAACATCTGAAACTGCTCCAGAATCCCCCCTCGTATTTCCACTTTTGCGAAGCAGCAGAACGTTTACACTTTCCTTCAGTTTCTTGCCCACCAAATTCTCAAGTGTTTTTGCTGTTGTTCCGAGAAACTGTGGGTTCCGAATAAAACTTGAACTTCCCTTAGCTCGTTCCATCATCGCAAATCCTTTCCCTTATGCTTCTTCTTCTTCTTCTTCTTCTTCTTCTCATGCTCCGACCAAATATCTATGGCGCTTGTTTTGGTTTTTACTTGTCTCTCTATGTTACTTCGTCCGTCTGCCGCCCGGATTATAATCGAGTCGGACCCCGCGCCGAACGCCGAGCACTTTCCCCTTTCTTCGTTTCGTCATGCCTTCGTCGTGATCGAATGCGAATGACATTGGTGAGAAGGGCAGGATTAATCGTTAGTTTCTTCTGGAGCCACTGCTATTTCAGGACCAGAAACACCATTCGTTTGTCCCTTTCCATACTCTGAACTTTACGTTTTCCCACGGGGAGTACCGGAAGAACCACACATTTTGATTTGGGTGCTCCTTCTCTGACTCTCCACTGGGAATTCCGACCCTTGCACTTTTGTTTTGAAACTGAGGCATTTGTTGGAAATTAGAATACCCTCGTGGTCTCGAACCAAGTTCAAAATGTTGCCGATCTTTGCAATTCATTCTAATTTCCTCTAGCTTTCTCATACCCGTGAGCTCAATAGCATTGGAAGGACGAGATCCTAAGCTACCGTACTCACTGCAAGAATGGGAAAGGAATGAGTGAACGGGCTGACGAGCGGCAAAGTACATTATCAGTGATTCACTGTTCTTGTCACCCACCACTTCGAAGTGGTCTACCCCAGACCGAAACCTGTCAATTATGCACACGGCGCCCCGCCTCCTCATCTTTTACCCTTTCCTCTCTTGTTTTTTTCGTTCATCGTTCGTTCTCTAATTCTCCGAATCCCGAAGCTCCTCCGAGCAGATGAACACTTTGTCTGTTCCTTGACATCATTCCGGAAATCCGTGAGTGTGCAAATTTCCATCGAAATGAAGCCTCTCCCTGAAGACGTCACACCCCGAAGGCTTCTTCTCCCTCCCATTTACAGTCGCCCTTTCGCTTTCTGCTTCCCGAAATCATTCGTTTAAACAATTATCCCCAGCTCCCTAACTCGTTTATCTCGTGTCCTCCCTTCCCCTTTCCAGCCACAATACACACATATTTAGAAAACGATGCCCCCGGAGCCAACTTTTGGCCCCCAGTTTGTTCTCTTTTCGGCTCGTTTCTAATTCCATCTCGGACCTTCTTTTCTTTTTTCTGACACTCCGAATCAGTCTACGCACTCCTTCTTCTTCTCGTTTACCGCCATAATTCAATGGTCTCCGAATTTGCGTGAATCCTGTCTTTTCTCTATCTCTGCGTCTCCGTCCCTCTCGGAACGAACTTGAATGTGTCAGAGTCATTCTGAACATGTCTTTCAGAATGCTGCACGATGTCATCTACATGCTGCTCATCTCGACTGTAGCACAAGAAGTCAAGTCCACAGAGAACCCGGCGACGGACCCTGTGCACTGCGAGTACAACTCGAATCATAGGAGGAGTATTCTTACGGTAAGTCTGAAATTGTAGCCAGGAACTTGCAGAGATCTCGTTATGAGTTGCGTACACGTTGACCCAAACGAAACTGTTCGAACCACTTCTAGTCCAAGAGTTCTGCAAGATCCCTCAACCCCTTCTAAAGCTTCTTCCACAACATTCCAACCTTGCTTACAAAATAAAACTTTGTTTGTCCCTCTGGAAAGTTTAGCAAATCGTTTGGAATGTTCTCCTTCCAAACAACTTTTGTTTTCCTATCACTCCCTAATTACCACGCTCCTGAGTCACCTTCTTAAATTACAGGACTTGCTACAAGACTACGACAAAACAATGGTTCCGTCGAACAACTCGGTGCAAGTCAGTGTGGAACTAACAGTGCAGGTAGAGAGAAACGAAAAGAATGGGGGCAACCTATTCATCTTTTTCTTTGATTTGTTTACACGTCACCTTACATTTGGGTTGTTATTCCTTATGATGACGTGTCTCTTCTATCTTCTTTCTGATAATTGAAAACAAAAGAGAAAAGTCATATTCTGATGTTAGTCACTTTCCAGGACATCTCATCAATATCCGAGATCTCGAGCTCATTCATAGCGGATGTGTGGTTCAGTCAAGTTTGGGAGGACCCTCGGCTCGAGTATCGGTTCGTGTGCTCTTTCGGCAAGTGTCGGGTTGACAGTCCGTTTCCAGGAACATCTCTTGCAAAACAAACCTCTCGTTGGACAGCTATGTCAGTGAACGGCTCTGGACACCGAACGTGTGTTTTGTGAACAGCAAAAGCACCCAAGTGCACAAGTCACCAGCATCCAACATACTTCTTATCATCTACCCAAATGGTACTAACAAAGACAGACTTTTGTGAAACATGTTCGTTTTCCCAGGTACCGTATGGCTGAACTACCGAGTCCAAGTCTCCGCTCCGTGCAGTTTCGAACTGTCTAGGTTTCCAATCGACGCCCAGGAATGTCATCTCGTCTTCGAGTCCTACTCGTACAACATAGCAGAAGTACGACTGAACTGGCAACAATGGGCTCCCGTGACAATGCCTCCGCCTGAAGACTTTCGGTTACCGGACTTTCAATTCTACAATGTGACATGGGGGAAAACGTCAAATGAGTATACGGCTGGAATGTGGGATCAGTTGAAAGTCACATTTAGGTCAGGACAGTGACCGGGATCTCACTCGAATTCTCATTTTTCAGGTTCAAACGATTATACGGATACTACGTCCTCCAGATGTACCTGCCCACGTATCTTTCCGTTTTCATTTCGTGGATCGCCTTCTGGATTGACACCCGAGCCCTTCCTGCCAGAATCACTCTCGGTGTCTCTTCCCTCATGGCTCTCACTTTCCAATTCGGTAACATTGTCAAGAATCTGCCACGTGTATCTTTCGTGAAAGTGAGTTTTTCGAATCGGAAACTCTTCAAAAGAAACCGTGTTCCAGGCTATCGATCTCTGGTTTTTCGTGTGCGTCGCCTTCATTTTCTTCTCGCTCGTTGAGCTGGCCGTCGTCGGATTCGTCGACAAAATAACAGAAATCAAGCGGAGGTCGAGAAGAATCAAATTCCAGAGAGCCATCGCCGGAGGCGGCACGATAAAGAAGTGAGTTCTCGAGGAGCAGATGATGTCTAGTTTCTGTTTGATTTGCAGTGATCGGCCTATGAGTTTCAGAAAGTACTCGTGCACGTCCAAGTGCAATTCAGTCAGGTACAACATGAACAACAACGACGATGAGGAGCTGTATAATATCAGGTGGGCGCACTCTTTCTGCTCCATTGGAGCATCTAGAAAACACATATCGGTGTCTAATCAGGGTGAACCCGCCGGCTCATTATCAATGAGTAATCACAAGGTTCTCTCCCGAAATTCACATGGCTCACCGCATTATTATGCCGTGCTCTGACTCTCGAGAACGACCACCAAGATCAAAAACAAAGACCAGAAGCAATCTGTTGTTCGTTGTTGGCGTATTGTTCTCGTATCAGTAGCTGAAAAAGCTTTGTGAACCCTGAAAGGAAAAGAAAAGGCTAATACTAAAGGAACATTGCAAACGCGGAGCTGTACTTTAGGAGCTCTTCGTGTCTAGGGAAAAGTTGTGTAAGTGCTTTCTCAGGACATAACCTAAAAGACACAAGCCTCAATCATCATATTTGCAGCGGCGAGCAAAACGGAAACGGTATCAGCTGGAAGAACAACAGCTCGCGCGAAGCGTCTGCCGACATGGGCGCCCGAGTGGATTCGTTCGCCGCCAAGGCGTTTCCGGCCATGTTCGCTGCTTTCAACGGTATCCCCGTTCCCATCCGAATCCCTCCCGTTCACAATCATTTCAGTGTTCTACTGGTGGTATTACTTGTCACGAGAGAGAAACTAAATGTTCTCAATTCGATTGCCGTCGTGGTCGACCAAGTGCACTCACACGTCATCCGCTTATCTTTCTCTTCTCGACGGGTCTCTCCTCTACGATCTTCTGCTTCTTTGTCTCAATTTGATCCGGGGTCGAAGAGTCCAAAGGCTCTTCCAAAACTCAATACATTTCACAGAATAAACTCTTGTTTCACTTCCTCCTTCCACAACCATTTCGGTTTTCTCAACATTCTCACATCAACATTCGCCTCCAGATTCTCCCAGCCTATCATTATTTTCAGATGGTTTTCAGCTTCGCAACCGCCAATTATCCCAATCTTTCGCCTTCGCTCCGCCCCCTTTCCCTCTGCTGCTAACACTCCCACAACATCTTCTCGAAGTTGCGCCAAACATTTTGCTTATAGATAAGCCAAAGTTCGGGCAGCTGCAATTGAGACGCCTGAAAAATCCAATTACTTTCTTTCCGAGCCACGGAGCCAAGCAGCAGCCCCAACCAGCTACTTTTCCGCTTGCTCGCTTCTTCCCTAACGCCGATTGTTTCTTGTTTCGAAACTCTTTTCTCGCAAAAGCGCTTTCGAAGGGGCTCCAAACCTAGATGCATCGCGGCAAGTCAGAGATCTAACCGATCAAGTCAGACACAAAGACTTCTTTCATCAGAAGCTTCAATGACGTGAAGATCATTGGCAAAACAGAAGAATTGTATACACTTCCGTCATTCCACCAGCTATATAACCCCTGGTGGTTTGATCTGTCGGCGCTGAAATTCCTGAATTCTGGAATTGGAAGTGAGTCAGTGTGCCGCTTCCCAGGCGACTTCTCATTTGCGTGTGACGCGTGCAGCCACCACCACCTCAACATTTTTCGATTAATTCGTGTGTGCAAATCACGCTTTCCCCTCGTTTTTCCTCCATTTCAAGTCGGTATCAGGAGACGAAACGCTGACGTTTCTGCGCATTGCACTTTCCCGTCTCGAAGTGCATTCTTTCTCGGAAATCTGTAATTAGCGCTGATTATCAGCCTATTCAGAAGGTTATCCCATCGTCTGTCCCCGTTCTCATCTCTCGACTCTTCTCGTGCTCTGTTCCGTTTTCCAGCTATTCATCTCGTTCTCAGAGTTCGTTTTGAAAACGGAATTCATAATTCGTAATTCAAAGAAGTTTAACCAGAAATAGAAGTGAGCCTACGGTAGTAGCTCCCGGTGGACAGGTGAAATTGTTAGAATTTCATGTGTCGCTTTCCTACCTTTAGTCACAACCAATTCCCGTCTAACTTCGTCGCTTAATCACATTTTCCCGGTCATTCTATTCGCGATTCTCTGTCACCAACCAATCCATTTACCGCGGTTTGAACCGCTTCAAAGAACTGAGTCAAGAATTATAGAGAACATGTGATACTGCTGGATTCTGAGAGGTGTTTATAGTTGGAACTGGTTGGTTTTGGAGTTTATTTGCTTCTGACCCAGACAAAGATGCTGAGCTTTTGTCTCTTTCGATGAAATCGAGGTTTCTCGATAACCAGCCCTAAAAGTTCAGAGAAGGATCCTTCTTGAAACTTCTGAAGAAGAGGCAGATCAGTAGTCCAGCATCCTTCGGTACAATTCTACCGAAACTGGTAATTTCCATCTCGTGCTAACATTTCGAATCAAATCTTGAGACCAAACCAGCAGTTAGATGACGTCCGTTGCTCCGCGGCCTGCGTCCTTCACCGCCAAATGTTGTGTTGCCCGGGCAATGATAGTGATTGTTTGCGAGGAGGAGCGAGAGAGCCGGGGGCTCACACGTCCTCTGCTCTCCGTCATGTTTCACGATTCCGCACTTTCATTTATCTGCTGCCTCGTCCATCTCCTTGTTGTCCCGTTTGTTTCCAACTTCACCCATTCCATTCTTCTTCTTCTTCTTCTCCTTCTGTTTTTCGTAATAATGAGCCGAGAACTGTGTCTGTCCAGATACGGAGGCCTATACTGATAGCTAATTAGGTCTCTAGAGGAAATGAATGGAGTCGTCGGCGGGCCAAAATAACGGGCAAAATATTATAAAAGGGTGTGTACAGCTTCATTTATGTAGTGTTCTCTCGACAGATACACCTACATTTTTTGTCAATTCCGTTCCCATTTCCTTTCCGAAAACAACCCGATCTCCTCCAAAAAACAATTGTCAATTCATTCTGTCATCACTTTTCTAGACATGGAATTCGACGAGAACTCGGAGAGGTTTCGTGTCTTCGGAGGCATCCACATCAAGTACGTCGCCTCGTTCTGTGCAGTGTTCGGCATCTGTGCCACCCTCGGAGTCTTCGTCTTCGGATTCTCGATCTTCCCGTGGCACCTCTATGAGGAGTCCGTCAACACTACAGGTACTGAACTAGATCCAGCACTAACCCCCACCACCGCTCACTTTCAGCCAAAATCGCATTCGTCTGCTTCCTGGTCGGCGGATGCAGTTCGCACGGACTGATCCTCTACTCGCTCTACTCCACCAGAGTAAGCCCGTCCTCTCCGATGTTCCTACCCTCTATTCTTGTAGCTTCAGACCCAGTGGCTGATGCCCGCCTTCGCCTACCACTTGTTCATCGCCATCCTCAACGCCATCACCACTCTGATCGCAGTCGGAGAGTTGTTTTCCGAGGTAAATGCCACTGTGCGGGGCTCTCAACCAAAACAAACGCCTTCAGGGAAACATCTCGGCGCGCGACGCCGTCATGGCAAAGATCGTTCTGGTCGTGTGCCCAAGCATCTTCGTGCTGCAGATGCTCGGGTTCTATGTGATAATCAAGTGCCGCAACTACATCCAGTGCAAGCGCAGACACGTCAGGAACGGAGAACCGCCGGTAGGGAACACGGGTTCCGGGAATGATTCGAGTGATAACAATTCCAGAGAGTACGCGAGGTGATCATGCTGGCAAACACGAACAAGGTGTCTGTGATGGAGCTGTCCTTCGACCAGGTATGCGTCATGCGATTCCACCTGGAATCCTGGGAAATGTCGGAAACTCTGTGCAAATGTGTTATTTCAGTTCAACGAAACGATGTACTCACCTGCCTGATCACGAGATTCCGAGAGCAGTTTCCCAGCCAAACAAGAATGTGATGTTATGTAATACATGGTTGATTTATCTTTATTTTGTCCTTTCCTAACCAAATTATCAATAAAACTCTTATCAGAGATAACAAGAACTTGAACTGGGAATGCGATGATAAAGCTGGGGAAGCGAGAGATTGGAGGGTCCAGACCGCTACAGACGGCTTCGGAATCTGGAGAGAAGCGAACTTATCGAGACACTGACGCCATCGTCGTCTTTCCGAGTGTCCACTACATTTCCGTGTTTGTCGTCGTCGAATCTAGCAGAAGCGTCCACTGCAAAACATTTGTTTTCGTGGCTTTCCGAGAAGCAAAACTCACCGAAAGAGTACTCGAAGGAGACGCTGAAATCATGTTCCTTTGAGTACACCATGAATGGAACTAGATTTCCTTCGGATATCAACTTCCGGCGATACGTCTCCGGGCAACAGAACCTGAAAAAGAAATAACAAGTGAATGGAAAATAGTTCCTTCTCGGAATAACTAATGAGCTATTCGAGTCTCTCTCCTTATACTTCCCCCAGTTCTCCTTCCCTACGAACCTATATCCGACGGGTCTGAAGTCCTTCTTCATTTTTAGTTCCAACCCATCCTGCCAACATCCTTCTATACATTTCGACTCGACTTTCAGAATATCAACGACTACTTTTTTGCCTTCTGGAGCCTGCAAAGTAAATTAAATTCGAAGATCAGAAATCAGCGAGCAAACGTCACCTTGATGTGGTAGACACACGTTTTCGAACGAGTCTCTGTTGATTGCCGAATCGTGATATCGAATCTTCTTGATGTCTGGAAACCCGGCAATTAAAGCAATTAAAGTCTGCGCCTCACCTCTTCTGCCTCCAAGACACCCCCGCAGAAACGAGAAAACGAAGAAGCGACGGACTGGCAGAAGGGACCCCCGAAGCCGGTGGGACACTTGCACGTGTTGCAGTTCCGAGAGTTGGTGAAGCCTCCGTTCTTGCAAGGAGCTTGTTGTGGACACTTCTCTTGACATTTGTAGTGCTGGTTCATAATCATGATGTCTATGAAGGAAGGTCCTTCTAGCTGTCCCATGGTCTGTTGCAAGTTTGTGTCGATGGCAGTGAGAGTTGGGACGGAGGGGATGTTGGAGAACTCTGTCGGGGTGTAGTGCATGACACTCCCGACGTCATACGGCAGCCCGTACGTGGACATTTGACGAGGGGATATCTGGAGAAAGAACAGTTGGATTCAGAGTTAGTAGTTCCAAACCTTTGCGAAATTAAACAGCAGCTCTCTGTCGACTACTCTCGGATTGAACAACACAGAGTCGTCTCGATCGAATCTCGACTGTTCGTGGAAGATCCCGAGAGCATGAGCCAACTCATGAGAAGTCACTCCAAACTGCAAGTCCCCCTCTTCTTATTCTCCCGTTTCCTGATTCATCCACTCACATGTTCGCATCCTTCTCCAATACTAACCACTTGTTTCCCTTGAGAAGCGTCTCTTCCCACTGTACTCCAGCATCCTTCGTCGTTTCCGATGAAAAGAAGATACTGGAAATGGGAACTGAATACGAGACATGATGTCATTCGGAGACTCACTTCTTTCTGGAACGTTCTCGGTCTGAACTCGATACAAGTCTCTCGATACCAGAAGTGAATCGCTTTCAGAATCGCGCTCTTCGCGACGGCTGCTGGAATAATAAGATTCAGTGAACAAAGATATTCCAAGTGACTCACAAAGCGACGAGTGGAACACAAACGGAACTCCATTCTTCCAAATGGTCGCCGGATAGTTCTCGTCGAGATACGCCTGCCGCTTAATCCTCTCCGTCACCTTGTTCTGATGCCTTGGCTTCGCCGCTTTTCGATATTCCGTTGATCCATCGACGATGAGGCTTAGCTGCTTGTAGGTGATAGCCATGTCACCTTCGTAAAGAATATCCCTGAAGTCGTAAATTACATTTGCGGAAGTGATAAGACACTGATAAGGCTTACCTATATTTCCTATTCAATTTTCCTATTGAGATCGGTTTCTCAGAGTAGTTGTAGATTGTGGAGGCATCCTGAACCAAAGTCATCTACTCCGACTTCCGAAGTTCTACTTACGAAAGACAAATGGGTATCTGAATACTGTTCCTCGACGGAGTACTGTAACGTGTCAAACAGACGATGAGTATCTGATGGTTTCAGGATGTCATGGAGCTGAAACGATCTTTCGGTATCTACCGTAATCCATGACTCACCTTGATACTTTCATTGGATACAAACTGAGCTTGTGAACTGGCGACTAGCAGCAGACCGGCTATCGAAGACAGCGTCCTCTCAGAAAACATGTTGACCAGAACAAGGATTGCACTTTGGGCGCATTGGAAGAAGCGGTAGACACACTCGCCCCCTAATATGCTAATAGGTCGATCCTGATCTGACGAACGAACTGAATCGAATTAGGCTGGTGGGAGAATGAGGCAAACAGTTAGTTTGAATAGACAGAGAAGCTTGCCTTGAGAGCGACACTTCTTGCGTCTCCTCGCCTACGTGAACGGAGGGCATCTGCAGAAAAAACACGTTCTTTTCCGTCTCCTTTCGACCGCCACCCGCCACGCTGATTTACAACTTTGCCGGTGTCCTTCTAACTGCTTCGAGTCTCCGCGCGGCTTCATCTGAAGACGTCCCCACCCCTGATATGATCTGTTATTCAATCCACCCATTCACTTTTCACAGTTCGAAACGAAACGTTGCTATCTGTGCGGTCAATCAACACGCGTGTAGTGTGACAAAAGGGAAATGAAAAGTGAGAGGAAGAAAAGAAGAACAGGGTACTCGCAAGACTACATTGTATGCGGGGTCTCGTTATCGATACCGACACAATTATATAAATACTCTCCCCATATGGTTAGTGTTCCTGAATTCAATTCTGTTTCTGTGTTTTGATATTTGGATTTTCTCGGAAATCTTCGTTTTTCAGAGATCAAACAGTAGCGATGTCGGTCAAATATGCTTCACTGAAGCTTGTGAAAGTTGAAAACCTCGGAGATTTTGTCTACAAAGTGTCTCTGAATCGTCCTTCAAAGTTCAATGCGCTGAACATGGAGATCTGGAAGTAAGCTTCGAAATCAAGCCGTCTTGGATTCGCAATCGTTTTCAGAGAAATTGGTGACTGTTTCCAGTGGATTGATGAAGATCCGGACTGCCGAGTTGTGATTCTTCAGGGAGAGGGGAAACATTTTTGTGCTGGGCTCGATCTGAATGGTACACTGTCATACTCTTTTCACTAATTCAACGATTGCTTCCAGGAGTGGACCTTCTCAACGGCGGAGGCGACGACAGCGTCGATCAGGCCAGAAAGAGCAGGGCCATGTTCCGAATGATCAAACACATGCAGAAGCAGTTCACTTATATCGACGAATGCTCGAAGCCAGTTATCCTTGCGATGCATGGATACTGTCTGGGTGCTGCTATTGACATCGCCACTGCCTGTGACATTAGATTCGCTACGAAGGATGCCGTACTCTCCGTGAAAGAAGTCGACATCGGAATGGCCGCCGACGTGGGAACACTGAACCGACTGCCGAAAGTTGTTGGAAATCACAGCTGGATTAAGGAGATTTCCCTCTCGGCACGCCACTTCTCTGCCGGAGAAGCACTTGAATTTGGTCTGTGGAACGTGACGCTCACTTTCATCGCTATGTTTAGGTCTTCTGAGTCGTGTTTTCGACACTCGAGAGGAGATGCTCTCGGAAGCTCAAAAACTGGCAAAAGTGATCTCATCGAAGAGTCCGATCGGGGTGCAGGGAACGAAACACATACTCAACTACGCAAGAGACAACACAGTGGAGAACAGCTTGAACTATGTGGTGAGATGATTCTTGGCGCTTCAGAATTCTCAAGAACTTCTGCGTTTCAGGCAACTTGGAACATGTCTCAGCTGATGACTGAAGACGTCATGAAGGCAGGAATGGCTTCTTTCTCGAGACAACCACAGCCACCGTTCTCGAAACTTTAATGAGGTTACAATAATCATTTTTTTATTTCGAGTAAAAGTACAGAAATGATCAGACATTTTGCTTCTTTGCCTTATTCTTGTCCTCCAAATGCCATGAGACTGAACATTTTGACGAGGGAAACTGCGAAGACGTACTGCATGGCGACGTGCATGTTCTCGAGATCCGGATGGGTTCGGTACTGAAAATGGGAACGGTTGGAAGTTTAGATGGAAATGAGAGACTAACCGCGATGACGTATTGGATGAGTCCGACTGCGAGAAGAGTGTAGAGAATGGCGACGAGAAGGAATCCGGCAGTCAGACCCAGGGTGAGGATGCCGTGGATGATGTGGAAAAGCATGCAGGAGGAGAAGACGGCGGCGAGGATCTTGTCGCGTTGGACGGTGTGGGCGAGCATCATTGGGAACACGAACGAGGCGATCTGAACGGGAAGAGTTGATTTAAAACATGGGCAGAGCTCACAATCTGAGTGGAAATCGTGAACGGAGTGTCGAGCCAGTCGGACTGATTGATGAATCCGATGAGAAGCGACTGTTCGAAGATGAACGTGGCACAAACGATACGTTTCTTGTTCTCTGACAGATGACGGACTTTGAGGTTGAAGTAGAAGTAGCGAGCGATGAGTGGAATGAAGACTGCGGCAATGAGAAGAGCTCCGAATTTGAGGAAGATGACACCGAAGAGCGGAGCAAAGATGTAGGAGCCGATGAAGGAAGAGACGAAGGCGATGAAGAGCAGCACGGAGACGTTGGCGAACAGTTTGGAGACGTGCGGTCCAGTGGAGATCACCGGCGGAGACATGTCCGACATCATGTCCACGAAGTGCATAGCATCTTCTTTCGCGTTTTGCTGAAAGTTTCAATATCACCTCACTTTTAATTATCTCTTCTTACTGCTGAACGAGCTAGTTCATTCGCGATTCGGTCGACGTGCTGTGGCATGTTCTTGAAGTTCTCCTTGTAGAAATCGTGGAAGACGTTCTTCAGCTCCGTGTAGTTCTGAATGACCTCCTGAATCACATGCGACACCGTCGAGCCCTCCTTCTTCACTTCCGCTGCGATGTCCGTCAGTCGTTCGTAGCCATCACCTGTACAAGAATATACCGGATGGTTGATAGAGCAGGAACTCACTGGTGTCTTTCGGCATTCCGTGTCAAGTTTCGAAAATTCAGAGAAATCGAGTATGATGATGGCAAGGAATAAAATGAATGTCAACGTTTTATCAATGAACAATGAACCAGATCAGAAAAAAAAATAAATCGACGAATTTATTAATTTAAGCGTGTTGACATGGATCACTTGAAGTGCTGTTGCTACTGATCCTGGAGCAGCTGACTGTAGGCATCTGATCCTTCGCGACCCTTTGTCTTCATCGCAAGCAAGTGATTATGATGTGCGGCGATTCCGGTCGTTCCGACGAATATGAAGACGTGACAGGCTAAAAGATAAGTTTCAGGGGAAGAGAAGAGAAAACATGCATGAACGCAGTGGGAATCAGAATCAGAAATGAACACTTTGGAGATTTTACGTGACCTTTTAATGACCACGGGTGATCCAGTGACCTCCACTGATAAGATCTTTCCGTATAAAAGGAGGAGATCCCCTCAGTTCTTCATAACTTCTTCACATGGGACACCCGACTCCTCTCCATCCTCTCGACATGGCCTTCTGGAGAAGCCACCCCGGGAACCGCATCGCCACCGGGAAGACTATGAAGATGCCCACCGCCACCGACCAGCATGGTTCATCGACAAGGACGACACTATGAACCTATGAAGACCGCACCACCCCGACCAGCATGCAACGACCAGGACGATGCAACGACCAGGAGGACGCAACGACCAGAAGGACGCAACGACCAGGATGGAGCTCCCGCACCGGACCCGCGAACAACGACTGGGAGCGACTCGGAGGACCACAGAACCGAAGGGAGGTGAGCCGCGCCATGTAGTTCCTGCGTCTCACAATCTTAGTGCGTTTGTCGACGAACCTCGTGCTGCTACGCCTCATGTAGTACACGCCTCGGGCTCCTTCACGGAGTCAGTGGAGCCGGTTCACTCCGATCTTCTAGTAAGCGCTTAGAACCCTAGTGCGTTTGCCGAAGAACCTCGTGCTGCTACGCCTCATGTAGTACACGCCACGGGCTCCTTCACGGAGTCAGTGGAGTCGGTTCACTTGCGTCGCAGCCTAAATGCGCTCATACCTAAGAGTGACTGCTCGAGACAACCTCCTCCGGTTCAACCACGAAGACGACGACTGGCAACACACCGAAGACCTCACCGAATCACCGAAGAAAACTCAAGAACTCATATCCCTCAAATCATTCATATCATTATTTCAAATAAAAATGTCAGAAACACAATTTTTAGTGTTCAGAAGTTTGACCCACATGATGCCACAACCATCTGCATATCAGTCTCGTTTGTCAACAACCCGATAATTTGCCAGAATACAAACTGAAACTTTTCTCAGCTTCTCAAACTATCCGAACGATTATCGTTTTACGTTTCTTACAAGATTTCCCGTTCTGCCTCGAAAATCATTTCTTCCATTGTTTTTGCTCACTTCTTTGATTTCCCCCATCCGAAGGTCGGCCGGCACATGTGAAGACACAACTTTTCCTGCTTGTAAACTAGCAATGGTAGCAATCGGAGCTAGCTATCAAAAATTCAAAGAAATCGAGTACGATGATGGCGTGAAATCAAATGAATGTCAACGTTTTATCAATGAACAATGAACCTGATTAGAAATAAAAAATAATAAATCAACGATTTTATTAATTTAACCGTGTAGACATGGATCACTTGAAGTGCTGTTGCCACTGATCTTGGAGCAGCTGACTGTAGGCATCCGATCCTTCGCGACCCTTTGTCTTCATCGCAAGCAAGTGATCACGACGCTTGCCACGTCGTTCTCGCATTTTTGATAAATGATAACTGGAGATAAGAGGGAGGAGGAAGGAGAAGAGCGGGTGCAACTGAAAATCGGTCTCGTGTGGAAGGGTTCAGAGAGTTCGAGACTTACGTAGAAGATGAGTTTGACTGTTGAGAGAGAAGCAGAATCATCGATGAAAACATCGAAACTGAAGTTTCTGAGTGAGAATGTTCCAATGAGATATATGACTGATATCAGCATGTTGATGAACAGAATCGACGAGATGAACGTGGTGGTGTCGATGTTTTCGACGACTTGGAACCTTCCCGAAAGATTGATCTCAATCCTGAAACCATATGCGTTATTCTCTCTCTTTCCTTCAAGTTTCCCGTTCCTTTCCCACCTGCTCTCCCTTCGTTTGTTGACATATCTCACAATTTGGAGGAGAATTAGAGCGAGAATGGCAAGGGTGAAGCAGAAAATGTAGAGGATATTCAACTGGAAACAACAAATTCAACGCGGAAGACCAAGTAGTAAATACCCGCGATTCGACTCCTCTCGGGGGACTGATTGCGGAAATGACGGGCGAGTTGTAGTCGGCGTCCTGGTAGGCCCAGACGAGAAGAGACAGTGGAAGGACGATGCACTGGAAGAAGAAGTTCGAAGGAGACGTTGGGGAGGGACTCACAAAGAAGAGGTAGGCGAGGATGTGCCAGAAGGACGTCGTGTGCTCGTAGCTCTGCACTTTTATCGTTGCCAGGAGTCTCTCGATTACCATGAACACCTGGAATTAGTCAAAGTACTTGCAGAACCTTCCGGGTTTGTCCATTTCAATTTGAGAGCAAAAGCGCAAACCCAATCCTAATGCAAATCAAATTGCCCTCAGTGACGTTTGCAAAGCAGAGCACACAAATACAAACGGACCTGAGTGAGCATTCCGCAGAAGAGACAGCAAGCGATGGAGCTGTGGATGATGGCGTACGGAGCCATTGGAACGTGGATGTCACACGCAGATCGGTAGTCCAGGAACCTCTCGATCATCAGAAGATACGAGGCGGTGAAGAGAAATGAGTGGAAGATGGCCGCGAAGAAGTACATTGTGAGAAGAAGCTGGAAATGGAGATGAATGAGGAATAATATGAAAAAACGAACCTTGAAGTTAGGATGAAACGTCGAGTTCCATACAAATGCCTTGATGAAGTAAGTGCATGTGAAGATGGAAGTGATCGAGAGAACGACATTGATCAGGTAAACGATCTGATAGCCGATCGAGAAGGCCGTTGTGCTGTTCTGGAAACATTTCGATCTTCGGCTCTACGCTCTATCAAACGCCCACCTCCTGACAAATCTCTGCGAGTGGTCGATCCATAATTCACATGTGCAGGCTGATCAGTTGGCAACACAACACACGACAAGAAGATCAACAGGCAGTGATGATCCTAAACAAACGAAGAGGTAAATGAGGACAGTGTTTGCAGAGTTTCGAAACAGAAAGAAGACACATTCCCCCCACTCCCTCTCATTCTTTCAAATTCGGCGCCACGTGATCTTTCTCTGATTTTATGCTCTTTACACGATCTGCTTCACTGGACAATGTCCAAAGTGGAGTCAGAATTTAGTTTCCAGCGTTTTTTTGAGTTGCGGAATGGCAACTCAGATCACATCACTCGTTGTGTTGGAAAGTGACAAATGTGAGAGAAAACGAGAGAAGAAGACTCATTTATCTTTTCGGGGGAGCAGCGTTTATTGTGGGAATGGCGAAATGAAAATGACACATTGGCTCGATTCGGAATAATGAAGAGCCCCTTCGAAATTATGTCCGGATGAGACAAAAGAGCAATAATTCCCACGAATGGAAAGGGAATTTATGGAAATGGAGATGGAAGAAACGTTATAGGCGAATCTGCATATTAGTCACAAAAAAGAAGGAATGCTTCGTTCCAGTTCAGTGACACGACTAATGATGGGATGATCAGAGACAATCTGCAAAGAAGGCGTTCAGTTATCAGGAAGGTACTGGCATCCCGCTCCGGGAATTCCTAATTTAGCAAATGCGCTCTACTGCAAACAGATCAAATGGAGCAAATCCATTCGATGACGCTAATAGAAGAACATTGGTGCTCACTGCTAACGAATTGTTTCGAATAGTCAAGTGACATTCTCATGCAGCGGGAAACGTGGGAAACGCCGGAAAAGGGAGGAAATGGGCAGAAACGGATGAGGAGAGTCGGGGATGAACTGGAAAGAAGTAGACGTGAAACGAATCTGCGCGTCTCAAGTGTCGTTCTGAAGTGCGCATCCATTGAAACGTGGGAACAACACGACTCAGTTTGTCTTTTAAAAAATGCTTCGTTTATAAATGAAAAGGCAAAAAGGCGGGACGGAGAGGGACACAATGTTTGAGGTTGATTCGGATTTCACACATCTTCTAATATTTCAACGACGTCGTCGCTTGTTCGTTGTTTTCTGCATCGCGATGCAATCCAATGCGCAAAGCGTTTCCCGAAGAGAGAGTTCAAACGGCCGGCTTCATCTTGGTGTACTTGGTGTACACGTGGTCCCAGTGCTTCGAGATCGCATCGTCGTAGTTCTTCGCTCCCTCGGTTCCCGTTGACTTGATACGAACTGTCTTCTGGATCTTGGTGTGTCTTCTGGTATTCAAATGACGTAGAGACTTGTAGCCAATAAACACAATCAGCAAGTTGTTTGTGGGAATTGCAGTGTAGATACTCCGGGCTACAGTGTAGTTGACGTATCCGTTGAAGAAAGACTGGCCGACGGTGCGGACGATGAGAGTGGAGACAAGGTAGACGCAGAAGAAGAGCAGGTTGACGAAGCTGACGATGAGGGTGAACTTGGACGACTGGAAGATCTCCTCCATCACGTACCGCAAGGACAGGGAACTCTTCTGACGGAGGTACCTGGAGGAATGGCTTGTTGACATGTAAAAGCTGTTTTGACCAACCTGTTTTTGAGGTATTTGTGAGTGAACAGAAGAGTACAGTTGCAGAAAAGATTGAAGATGTCGAGGAACAGAAGCATCACGAAATACGTGTTCAGTTTCTGAGCAGACGTTGACGGGATCAGAACGAAGGAGACGAAGTTGTCGGAGAATGTCTCGTCCCAGTAGATGTAGAAGGACGATGTTATGTCGATTGCAATCTGAACACATTTGTTTGAAAGACGTACTTGGATGAGTTTCTTACTAGGATCAATGCCAGAACGGGCCCCAGCGCAGTTCTTGTCTTCTCGTATTTGTGAGCCATTCCGATTGCAACGAACCGCTCGATTGTGAATCCGACGGTAATTATTATTGGCATCGGAATGAAAATCAGAATGACTATCTGTTCATATTTGAAGAGAACAGGATCAATTATGAGATCACAAGAAGAGGTGGCGAACATCGGAACGAAGAATTGATAGCCCTGAAAAAGATACGATAATGCTGGAGAGAGCTTTAGGAAACTCACAAAAGCAAAGCATAAATAAAGGTCGTAGATGAGAGTGGCTGAGAAAAACACAACGAGCAAAGACTTGAGATTTCCATGGAATGGAAGCGGTTGCAAGCGTGTTCTCATGAAGTACAGTAGTCCTGGAACTGCTAAAAGGGAGACGATGAAGGTATAGAAGGTAGCAAATTTGTAGGCAGGATGACTGACGACCTGGGCGGCAAGTTCGCATTTTGTTTGATTCGGTTCCATTTTCCTGGAAAATGTGATGAGGTGCAAAATCAGGAACACAGTCATCGAGAAAAAGAAGATTCAACAGAAAGGACGATATCACAACATGGAAAAAGAAGTAATTGTAGCGAAAGTTAGTATTCTTGTGTGAAACCAAAAGATTATGTTTCGGGTGCAGGGAGAAAATAGAAGCAGAGTTATTTATTGCAGAGTGATAAAATTTCGACTGGATATGAATTCACTGAATTAACTTCTGTCTGATTGTTTTTTTCTGTTGATGAAAATGATTTCATTTGAAGAAAAGTTTTGGTTTTTACCCGTTTTGTGTGTTCCTAGAATGTTGTCGGCTGGTTTCTTTTGAGATTCTGCGAAAGTTCAAACCACGTGACTTGTCAATTCGTCTCGAGACCCATCACCTCTTTTCTCGGAATGGGGGACTATCTTTTTCAGATTTTCAGATGTTTCCATCATCTTCACACTTTCCCAAATCTTGTTAACCTGTTCCGTTGCTCCAAATGTGTAGTGCAAGTCGGTCGGAATGCTCCGCGAGCCGCACTTCCTGTTCCTCTCTTTATTCAAATTACCTCTGATTTCCGTTCGTTCGCACCTTGTAAGTCACTCAACCGCGCACTTCGGAACTCTCCAAACTCGTTCTCATTCTCATTTTATAACTTTTCGACGCGGATTCCAATGTTCAGTGCAAGTTCCGATGCTCCGGCAGACGCTGAAATCAGTCCCGCAGAGGTTGAGAAATCTGACAATGATACTGGTATGAAGAGTTTCGATTTAAAGCGTTTGAGTTTCTATAGGATCAAATGCGAATTCTGAATCTGTTCATCAGTTGGATTTGTCATCTGAAGCTCTCGTTACGTCTACATTGAACATCAGAGGCAACAAAATAACAACTGCTTTTCGTCCACGAACTTCTCCGTACAAACGGACCCTTGGAGGAGATCTTGCTATTTCCAGAGATGATTTGAGATCTCCTGATTCAGTAGGGTCATCTGAATAACTCATTGTTCCACATTTCATTTCAGGTAGCTGCCACGTACACAATTCGCGAAAATCGCTCGGAAAGGCAGACGAAAGTGAAGTTGGAAAGTCTGGAGAGACGACTGAAAGCGAATGAAAAAGCAAGGAAAGAGATAGAAGCAGAAGCGGAGAAATGGAAGGAACGGGCAATGAAGAACTCGAAAAGACTTCCGGATCTGGAACTGGAACTGGCGGAAACGACACAGGCGAAGGAGGAATGGAAGGCGAAGAGTCAGGAGGTGGAGGTGGAGAACAGGCAACTGGTGCAGGAACTCGGAGAGGTTCAGAAGAAGTTGGAGGAATCGGAGAACTCGATGAAGGAGTTTCATCGGAAGATTGTCCCGATATTCAATCTGAACGTGAATCAGAACATGGAAAACAATGATGCGGAAGACGGATTGCCTTCGGTGGATCTCGGAGAATTGGAACAAGAAATCATGAAGTATCAGTCGAAATGTCTGCTCTTGGAACAGGAGAACTCGACTCTCAAAGAGCAGTTGCAGCAACTCTCTTCGACGCTTTCTCTGAATCAAAACCACGTGTCCACTCTGATGAGCCACCTGGAAACGAATAAAGAACACAACCGGGAGATCAATGGAATATGCAGGAGGGTAATGATCCGAGTGATGATCAGTTAATCAGTTGTTTCTTCCAGGAATTGGAGATCCGCCAGGATCATGAAAACCGGATTAATCATGACGTCACTCTGCTGAACTCTACTATAAACGAACAGAAAATGGAATTAGGTGTGTGAAATGTGGATTATCCAATTGAAATCTCAGTTTTCAGAGATGTTGAAAGCTGAAATCCGATGCTTGAGATCTTATTCGCAGGAAATGTCAACATCCAACAAAAACAACATTATCCTTCTGAAATCCGCGGAAACGGAACGAAAAAGCCTTCTGGAGACACTGACGGTGCTTCTGAATTCAGAAGACGAACCGACGGAGAACAATGTGAAAAGGACTATTCGGTATGGGGAATGGGATATATAGTCCGAGACCGTTTTTCAGTGACCTAGTTCGAGAGAAAAACACGGAACAAACGAAGCGTTTCGAAGCGGAAAAAGCGGCTTCGAACGCGGAAGGAGTGCTTTTGGAACAGGCGAAGCAGCAGAGAAACGCACTTTTCAGAGCTAGGGTTTCCGAAGAGGAGTACTCGAAATCGATGGAGAAAATAGAAGAGTTAGAGCAGGAACTGTTGGCGAGTGACCTGGAGAGGAAGAATTTGGAGCACAGAATAGCCACATTGGAGAATTGTATTTCGAAGGTGAGGGAGAAGAGAAGCATTCAGAGGTACAGATGAGATGTTTCAGGTGTCTCAGCTTCTGAATGTCAACGTTGGAGGTGTATTCGATGCGATTTTTGAGAGAATCGAAGAGTTGATTGCACAGGAATCGGTTTATCGAGTGGTTGTCAATGAGAATCGACTGATTGCAAGTTGCCTTGGTGATAAGTAGATCAATTGTGATACTTTCAGTCTGAAAACATCCTCCGTGGGCTTCAAAACGTTCGGAAAGACATTGGAAAAGGCGGAGAGACGAAGAAGCAAGTGGGATCCCCGACGGTGGTGGCCACTGCTGCGAAGATCATTTCGGAGAGGACTCACACGCTGAAAACGATTGATAAGATGGACAAGTTGAACAAGGACCTGCTTGCGACAATGACGATTGAAACGTTGAGAGCTGCAGACATCGAGAAGACGAATCTGAAGGTGAGCAGGGCAGGGATTCAGTGAATTCGTTGAGTTTCCAGAAGAAGATGAATGAGCAAGATGCGAGAATCCGACAATTGGAACGAGAAAAGAAGGAAGGAGAACGGATACGGTCGATTATTGCGAAGTGGGAGCACAGGAACATTCCGAAGACGGAGAAGTCGGACAAGACTTCAATGCGGAAAATGGGGTCTGTGGAGCATATGAGGACGAAATCGCAGACTTCGATCACTGGATTGTCGCCTGTTTTGTGAACGAAGGCTTTATTCAAATGACAGAATTATTCCGTTTCCAATAAAGATTATGCTCCAATTTCATCGATGTCTACTTTACTTTCCGAGTTTTGACTTGATCCAGTCGATGACTCCTCCTCCTAAACATCAAACTGTTAGGGAAGAAGCTCTGATTTCGGAACTCACCAGTCTTATTTCCGTTCTCCTGAATCTCGGTTCCATTGGCTCCCATCGGCGGCGGTGGTGGTCCTCCTTCCGTTCCGTTGCCCATCGGAGGTCCCATATCAGTTCCATTTGACGGTGGTGGGGGAGCTCCTCCAGCAGCCGGTTCTTCGGCAGCAAGGGCCAGGGCGACGACGAAGAAGAGAAGAACGAATCGGAACAACATACCTGACAAAAGAAAAATGAAATGGTGGATGATACGAGGAAAATGGAAAAATGAGGGAAGCGAGGGGATGGGTTCGTAGATGGAGAGAGGGGATGATCCAGCTCACGGCAACCAGATTCTGATGAAAACAGAGCGGTTGTTTTTATAGGGAAACGGTCAAAGTACAGCGATTCGGTACAGTCATCGGAGGGATAAACGGATTAGAGACGGAGATCGAATTGTCAGGGCGGCGCGACGAGCAGAATACGAAACTTGTGCAAGCCGGATGGGATGGATGACTCGGTGGGAATCAGAAGATCACGGAGATTTGGAACCTCTGAAGCTTTGTCAAGAAGGCCCTACGGAAAAGTTCAATGTTATCCGATTTTTCGCGTGAAACCATTAGATTTCTCTTATTTTTCCCGTGTTGACATGTTTGACACAACACCACGGCACTAGCTACTCGTGTACCTTCCCTGCGAGGCTCTCCACTTTTTCCTCACAGAATCCGTTCGAAGAATCTCATCTGAATCCAGCCGAAGAATCCGATGAACGAACGAAAAAGGAAAATGGAGTGAGATTGTCTTCTTCTGATTGATTCATGTAGCCTCTTTTCAGAAACTCAGCCGAGTCTGGTGACCAATCGGATCCCGATTTCAAGAGAAAACTCGCAGAGGTGCTGGGCATCTTCTTCCCTCCAGAAGATGAGGAACTTCCTCTGACTATAAAGGAAGAAGTCGTTGACGAATGGGACAGTGGCGATAGGATTCAAGAGAAACAGGACACCTTCAAAAAGAAAGAATACCCTGAAGTCGTCCGTGACGGTTACGAGTACCTACTGATCAACAACAACCATTATCAGTGAGTCTTCTAGACCCGAAGAGCCATAAATATTAATTTTTAGGAAGATGGGTGGTCTCGAGAGACTCAAATTGCTGTATTCTGATGATTCCGATTTTGAAGATTTGGAGAAAGAAGCCGAGAGAATGGAATCTGGAAGAGAGGGGAGACTGAAGAAGCTGGAGAGTCGGATCAGAGAACAGGAGACCGCTGGAATCACAGCCCCGAAACAACCGAGGGTAAGATTTTCGAAAAAGAGTTCCGAAACTAACAGATTCTGACAGGACAAATCGACGTTTTTCATCTACAACTATTCCGGCACCAAACACGTTATTCCGTCTACCAAGAGCATTGCTCACTGTCTCGGCCTTCTGGGGTTTGTCCAGAAGAATCAGATTCAGAATCCCTTTCTTATTCCAGAGTCCAAATGGAACCGAGTGTCGTCGCTTCTCTGCTGACTTCTGCTCGGAAACTACCAGAGAGAACCTATGTCCAAGGAGTGTTTACAGTGGAGTTCGAAGCGAGAGGACTGTTGATGAACACGTTGAACGAGATGATGCGGAACCCGAACTACGCGTCTGAGACCAGGAAACGCAACGAGTTGAACTTCGGATCCAAAGTGAGTGCAGTCTTCGACTTCATTTTCTGAATGGGACAACTTCAGATTCCCAACTACATGTTCTTGCTCGAGCACGGCTCCAAAACGAGACTCGGACTCTTCGGACTTCTTTTTCAGACCATGTTGTAAGTGTCAAATATTTGGTTCAGGTGGTTCCGAATGGGGGTTTCCAGGTCGATGAGAGCGTCCAAAGTCTATGAAAACCGGATCTTCTCGCTAACTCCGGACACTTTGATTCTGGAATACGGTACGCGAATCGAGCATCTCGGACTGGCTCAACTGCTGCATCCGGCTCATTTGGAAACTGTGAAGACGGCATACAACGTACGAAATGTCGAATACATCCCGGGTTTATTCGGTTTATTTGCAGAACTTGATCAGAAAAGGAAAGAAGACTGTCAACTTTTTGTTGTTTCGCGAGGGAATCCAGAAGTCCTCGTTCAAGTGAATGCCTCGTTTCATAAAATCTCTGAAAAATGAAGTTTCTCTTTTCCCCTTGCCTTTTCCTGAAATTCTGATGCCCCGAACCCGAATTCAACTCGGCGAATGCCCAATTCCCTTCACTTTTTGCCGCTTTTCCCAATTTCCGCTCTCTTCGAATTCTCAATTTCCGGTGCCTCGAAATCTGACGCCCATTAGTTTGGATGACGTGGAGAAGTCGGCTGAATGACCCGAGTCAAGTGACGTGGCACTGCTGTTTGTCAATCTGCTATTTGTTCAGCCGTCTCGAGTGACGTGGCATTTCGAGACTCGAGAGTTATCATGTGAACTTTTGATTGTGTGAACAGCCGGATCAATAATTTATCTATGGGAGAAGGCGAACTGATACCAAAGGAAACAGGGGAAAGCAGTGAGGGGAAGGCAGAATGGATGAGAGAGCCGAGGGTAACTGTCATAAAAACACACTACATACTACACCATAATCAGGAAACATCCGATAAATTATGCAAGGAGGTAGGGAAAGGTGTCCCAAACAGGAGAAGTGCCAGGAGGAAACCAAAGGAAAAACAAGAATCATCAAAGAAATTGTTTTCATACAAAAAACAACGCTTTTACAAAAGAAACACCAAGATAATGGTAAGAGTGCGGGGAAATGGGCAATGGTACATGAATCATTTGATGGAACACGATGGCATTCAGGGCACAGCAGCGATAAAACGAGGAACAATTCCAAGAGGGTACAGTAAAACGGGATATCACAGGAACCTTTCGAAACGAAAATATGATGACCTATTGAATTTTAATCGGAGAAATGGGGCACTTGGGGGCGAATAATTTGGGTGGCATTCAGTTTGTTTCCCTGACAACTGATAAAGAATCTCGGAGTGATAAGAACCGAATCACTGGATTTATTAGGGGGAGCAAAAAAGAGAAATTCATGAGGGGCGGATGCGGGGAAATACTCGTGTTTTAAAGAGAATGGAGAGAGATATTAACGTTGAAATACAACAGGAAAAAAAAGGAAAGACCTCTTTTGAAGAGGAATCTATCACATCTTGTCCTTGCTCTCGTATTGGTGCAATTTCTGCTGCAGATCGCGGTTGGAGGCCTCCAGCTGGTGGACTTGGACTGTAA
>LR539623.1:418730-449301 GCA_900536315.3 Caenorhabditis becei
CGTACGCTTGAGTGTCTTGTTCTCTTCGCTGAAACAATGCAGACGGCTCTCCAGTGCGTCAATGTATTCTTTCCGCTTGCGACGGGATTCTTGGGCGGATAGCTGTAATGTAAGGTTGGTTTCTTGCATATTCAAATAGTTTCATAAGTCTTGTTGTTTCTTTTTTTATTTCACCGAATTTTACTCGCTGTTACTACTGACGTTCTTCAGATACTCACCTTGTTCTTGATTTTGCGTCGAACAATCTTCAAGGACTCCTCTTCGCTTTTCGAAAGCGGGTATTTGGCCGGGATCGGGTACCCTTCCTGGACAAGAGTTCGACGTTCCTCTGGAGACAGCACCAAATCGCCGTTCGACTGCAGGTTCTGGAACTAATCCATTATTGGTGAGAGCTTTACTGAATTTTCATGAAGGAGGGACTTAGATCAGAGAAGGGGGTACTAGAGAAAGAAAAACTGTAGGATAACTCACCTGATCAGTAATAAGATGTTGTCTCAACGCCATTTCGTGCATTTTGTTCCTTGCTTTTAGTTGCTGTTGTGCAGCGGCAAGTCCGATTCCGCCTGGAAGAAATTCGAATAAAACAACAGAATAGGCAATTCCGAGACAGATAAAACTACATTGCGCGAATGTTGTTCTTCTGATTTTTTCTTGACTTTTGAACATATTTTATCACATCGGTATGCAACATTTTCTACTATTTTTGACAACTCTTTTCCTACGACTTTGTCTACCTTCTTCAACATCGATTCCAGCAGAACTCGCAGCCAGGAACATTTCATTCGAGAGCGTCAAGTCGGCTTCCTCCTCATCAGGACTCGAATCGTGCGAGTGGTGACCGGCTCTATTTAAAATGGCAGAGATGTCCAACTCAATTCCGTGGTCTTCGAGTTGCTCCTCTTTGATCTCATCTTTGATAAAGACGTTGGCTGTGCAACGTGTCGCCATGGCGTCCTAATTTTATAAAATACTGTTTTGCAAGATCTGAGACGGCGCGGAGAACAAAAAAGAGAGGGAAAATGGAAAGAGGGGAGGTCTTGGAACCTACTAAACTAAATAGGTTGTAACAGTCCGCTTCGAATTGTAATACCGTTGCTCTCCACTTAGAGAGAGAGAAAAAGAGAAGAGAGAAGTTGAATGATGTGATGCAGAGTGTGCGTGAACACATAGGGGCGCAGAGATATTGCAAAGTGCAACATCATAGCGAAACAACCATGGGAACCGACTAGGAATTGAGAGATACGAAATGGTTCGAATAACTGTTGAACTCGGAACAGAAGGCGAATTGATCCACATCAATTGACTGATGAGGTTCTAAAAACGAACATGTGTCGTCTCGCCTTACGACGTGGAAAAACTTATGTTTTCATGTTCTTGTTATAACTCTTTTGTCACATTGGGAGAAACCCGGTTCTGACCTGTCATAACTGTATACTTGTTATATTTGTTTGTAAACAAACAGTTGTTATATCGGAAAATAGAATGTGACGTGGCAGGTCAACTGTGCCTGTCCGGGCGTCTGACCATCTGTCCCACCTGCCATGAGCAATTGTGGACATGTGATGTGAGAGATTAGGTGGGAGGGGCAGAGGGCCACGTATCCATGTGTGGATGACGTGGCAAAACGAACCAGAAGGGCCCTCAGGGGCAACGGATCGAGGAAGGAGGGAGGAAGAGGCCAGAGGCATGGTCGACGACCCCATCCAAAGTGACGAGGGAGCACGTTCAAGTTGTAGACGCAGACACCGCTACGTGGCAGACGGGGACCGACCGATTAGAACGAGAGATGGGCATTTGCTTGCGATAACCTCGGAGACGCCCGACACGTCACAGAGACCCCGAGAGCGGCCCGTATACACACACTTTGCCACGTCAGAGAAGTCAGACGAGCGGCGTCTCTCACACCCGCTCTTTCCCTCTCGGCTATTTCCTATTTCCCCGTTGGCCATTAGGGTACCCAATGGCTCTGGGAAACGGACGATGGAAAGCAAGGAAGTGGACAAGAGTGGGAAGCTCGTGACGTGGGCTTGAGGAGCCATTATTCAAGAATACGATCAATCGAACGGCGGAAGGTGTCACCCTGCCGCATGGCCTATTCGCCCGTTTATGACCTGTCACGTATGTTCGTCAGCGGAATATCGACGTTTTTCCACGTCATAAAAAACTGCATTGCAGTGGGGGAAACTAGGGATTCGTAACGTGGTTCCCAACTGCGAGATGACGTGGAATACCAAACAGGGGTGTCTGATCGACGACAGTGTTTGCTCAATTCTCCCTCTGTACGTTTTGTATTTATGCCACGTCACTATTTCTGTTCTATATCGATAAAGTCGGCTCGTACCTCGCGAAAGAGCTCTTTTTACTGTTTGAAGAGGGGTGACACGTCTTTGACACTCTTATCAGCAGAAATTGCGTGGGATAGTAACCACAATTCACAGGAGAGTCGATCTAGCGGAAGATATTTCGAAATGGCCGACAGAAAAAGCCTTGTGATGGGGAACCTTCAATAAGTGATGCATGCTTCGTAATCAAAAACAATTTGGAGTTTAGGAAATTACATTTCTTCTGTTGAATGCTTGAGAAGATTGTTTTGAATAAAATGTTATTTATTTGTTCCTTATAAGCGAGTTATGTTGATCTGAACTATTACGGCTATTTGAAATACTACCGTACTCTTCTAACATTCAAACTTCGTCGAAAAATTGCAGATGACGAGAAAATGAGAGAGAGGTGGGTTGTGTACTTCGAAAACATCGACCAATGACGTGGCAAAGTGAAAAACAAAGAAGGCCTGACTTGGGAAAAAAGAAGAAGAAGTGGAAGGAGATGGAAGAGGAGTCTGTGGCTGGTGTAAGCAGATGGAAAACGAATCGAAGAAGCTGAAGAGTGTAGAAAAGTGCGAGACGCAGACTATAGATAAGGGACAGACGCGTGTCACATGACGTGGCAATCAGCACTTGCGGACGAGGCGAAGCGACTTTCAGTGTTTCCTGGCAACATAAGCTGCTGCTCTCGTTTCAATCGCTCCTTTGCACTCTCTCTCCGCCTCTCTCCTCTGCCAGTGACGTGTAAAACCGAATGGTGGCTACTCCAGCATCCTCAAGATTTTTTGGCTCGGGATGCAAAGGGAGAAGCGAATGACGTGGCATGTGACATGTGAAAATAGCAAGAAGGCTGCCCCAATCGGTCGTCCGCCGCAAGAAGGCACCTCGCCATGGCGAAATAGAAGAAGAAAAAGGGGGAGTGCAGAGGGGCGAGTGACGTGGCAGTCCTTCTTCCCCTTCTCCTCTATACTCTTCTCCGTCCGTCCGCCACGCACGCAACACGCACACAACCACCCTCCTCCCGGCAACCGACAGCCAGCAGCAACCAATTGGAAGTGACAGACGGAATGGATGATGACGTGGCAAATGGATGGACAAGGACAGACACTCGGATATGTATGGCACAAGAAGCCGGGTAATTTTGGAGAGCCACGAGTAGGCTCTTATGATCTGGCAAGGGTCGCAACATTCTGACCAGTCTTATTTCGCAGCGGGTATCGAAACGCAAGCTCGAGTGGCTGCATTGGTCTCGAATTTCTTGATAACGTTTCGAAAAGTGCATTCATCATAACACTCGTTCTCGAACTGCGCTTTTCCACGTCGTCAACAACTAGAAGCCTACAAGATGTATCCCATACGATTCTGCTCGTCCATCTAGTATTATGATAGCTCATCTTTGCTAACTCTTCTCATCGGTTACAAAACCATTACGGTGTTTCTGAGTGACACCGGACGACAAGAATTAAAACTTCTCGCCTGACGTTTCATGGAGAAATATGTTCGGACCAGCTGACATTTGCCTGGCAAGTCATCAATGTTCGGGAAATCGGTCACCTGACTTTGAGCCGCCCACCACTATCAGCGTTTGTTCGCTTTGCTACCAGTTTAGATTTTGAGGGTTTTCTAAACGCTCGTGCGTGGTGATTGGAAATACGCAATCTTCGGGAAATTGAATGTGTTCAAATATTGGCCAAAATCGTTCTTCTGAACGGAAAAGCGAATGTGCAGCACTGATGACGTGGTAGATCGGAGAGTGAGAAAGGAAACACCGATCACAATGCGATGTCCCGTGTTTGTGAAATGGAAAAGATGACGAGGGATACTGTAAAATCAAGAGACGGAGAGACGCTGATGACGTGGCAAACCGGATCAAAAAAGCGCCGGGGAAACTGTAGATAAGGCAGCAAGAAGAGACCCAGCGAGTTGGCCTTGACGTCATCTGATGACGTGGATGAACTAAGCGAAAAATGAGAAAGAGGTTATATAATTGGGTTGCGGAGGCCCACTGAAGGTGCATTCAAGTGTGGCGTTAATTGAAAGAAGTGCTTCGCGTGCGCCACGCAAAAAAGCCAGAGAAGTGGGCGCAGAATTTAAATGCTCTCATATCATAAGTTCATGTTTTCGGAGGAAAAATGTGAAAACAGCCTCGGAAAGCGGGGACACATGGATGTCTTGCATACTTCTGTGACATTTTTCAAGTTTTTCATAGAGGTAATAACCAAGTACAAAGATCTTTTTCAAACGAAGCTAATACAAAATAGTTTTCGGAAAAACAAAAAAGAAATGAGCGAGCAGAAAGAATTTGAAACTCGCACAATTTCAGAGCGGACGAGAAAGCGAACTCGGGCTTCTCGTCCGTAGTCCGTGTACTTCTCGAGGAAAATAAAACTTTTTGAATGATTTTTAAACGTTTCTGCTATTGTCGAAAAGACAACTAGTGTTTAGTTATATTTCGGAGGATCTGTCCAAATTTGACAGCTTTTTGCATACCGATGTGATAATTTTTGAATTTTTCGAACATTCCGATTACTTTGATTTTTTCAAAATTTCAAAACTTTCACGTACCCATGCCTTCGTAGATGGTAGAATCCTTGAACAAGAAGTTGTGCGGGACATTGTTAGCGACGTATTGATGCGTTGGACCCGTGAAAATTTGGTTCATGGTCATTTGAAGGTTCGGCTGCAAAGCGTTTCGATTTGGTTGAGGCGTCAGTGATTTCTAGAGTAGGAAGGCATGCGGTTTTGTTTCTTCGTTGCTCACAGGAGGCGTCTGCATACTGTTTGCTGTCGCGTACCTGTTGAGGATGATGTTGCACCATATGATGATGGTGATGGTGATTGTGCGAGAAGTGAACTGCCGGTAGCGGAGAATGTGGCTGGGGGACCATGGCGTGCCCTCCGTTCATCATCCCGTATGTCGGACTGCTGCAAAATGCTTTCAACCGATTAGATTGCACAAAAAAGGTGAAAAAAAAACAAAGATTTCGGAAAAATTTACACTTGAATTTGGGAAATTGTGGAATTATTTTAAAAAATATTTTAAAAATTGTGAAAAATCTCTTAAAATCGTAACTGTACTACAAATTTCGTGTTGATCGAGAGTAAACTATACTCAGACCACAAAAGGTTAATTCTTAGCTCTTGAGCGTTCAGAAAAAATAAGTCAGCTGGAAAGAAGTGACGAGTGCCACGTAGGCGACAACGAGCGAGCGGGCTTTTCGTATTGGGTGGTCCCGTGACCCAGTGACCTAGTTACGTGGATTGACGCGTTGCACACACGCTTGCTCGTAAATTTCAGCGTTTTCAGGTCAGTTGAACACAGATTTCGGAATTTATCGATGATAAGACCTAGATTTGAACTTACTGTGATGATGTCGGAGTCGGACTGAACGGAGTGTTGAACAGAGAGCTGCCGAAGTGGACATCCAGGCCCAGTGGCTCATCCTTGAAGCCGTTCGGAGATGAGAGGGACGATGACGGACTGCCCGAAGAGGAACCGTGGTAGTCTGAAAATAAATTGGATTGAAATATCTGCTTATCATTACTTTCAATTTTGTATTTCTAGGCGCACTCCCATGCGTTTCCCCCTTCATAAACCCGTACATCAATATCAAACGATCGGTCGACTTGGCTCCCGTTGCTCCTGCTCCCGCTCCCTTATCAGTGTCCTAGTTTTCAACTCTTCCAAGCCATTATGTCTATTTTTACGACTTTCTAAACTCCCAATGTTTCCATTTTTCACGTAGTCCCTCTGCTGGTTTTACTCTTTGTTCCCTTTTTCCGAAAAGTGAAACAAATCGGGAGTCGTGTTATACACTGGGGCGACGGCTAGTTTCCAGCAGCAGTAATATCATTGCCCAGTGATAACTGTTGCCAATTTTTTGATAAGTAAACAAAAGTTTCGAAAGAGTGAAGTGAAAGTGGGTCATAAATTGCGTTTACGTCAATGACCTGCACGAGATTCTGGTGACGAGCAATCGGCGATTCTTTTCTTTGCATTCCAGTTCCGGGAAACGCCACTAAATTGGATGACAAACTCGAAATGTTTCTTTCCGAGACAGGGATTATGTAATTTCCAGGAGAGACCACTGCGTCATGAAACTAACCGCGTGGTGGCAAGGAAGTTGCAACAACAATAGGCTTATCAGTGACCGAACTGCCGATAACACAGACAACTAATGTTATGATAACTCCGGTGGTTCGAAAAAGATCATAATAGCGGATTGATGGTTTTCATGATAGTTTCGACACGAACCATACGACAAGCTGGGGAGAGTCGGGATTCTGAGCAATCGAAAAGGTTACCTTCTCCGGAGCTACTGTGTCTCGACTGGTTGAATATGCCGGCTAGCGGCGGGAACAGGAGGTGTGCGGGCGGCTTCTCGTCCGGCGGAGTGCAGGGCTCCCACTTGCAAACGAAGTTGTCCGGAGTGCTCATATGGTCCATCTCCTGGCTCATTCTCATCTGCATCGGCATTGGCATCGGCATGGAGGCACACGAGGAATCCATAGTTACAGTAGGTACAGTAGGTTATTTATATTTATACAGGGAACTAGGGAGCGACCGGAATAGAAGTTACGAGAGAGTGGATCCGAGTTTGATACTGTTCTCCTCTTTCGGATGGCAGGTGGGGCAGGCGGCAGCAACTCAACAAGAGAGGGACGCTAATTTGATAAACGAGAGTGGAAGAGAGTGCAAAGATAATAGAGAAGAGAGCACAAGTTTCGGAGCAAACTGATAACTGATAACAGTCATGTTGGAGCACATGTTTATGCCGTCAGGGCTCTCGACAATGGGTGTGAATACTGTAGCTGATGCGCAAACAAAGTGCAGCGCAGTGAAGTTCAGTTCCAGTCACGCCTTCTTAGTCACGTCGGAGATGTAATAACTAATAACACCGAAACAACTCGATATTTGATGGCGGTCATAAAACGGGAGGGACCGAGCTGATAACGAGGAGATGTTGTCGACAGAAACACCGAATATATGATGTTGCCATTGATGTTTGATATGTGACGAAGACGATTTGCTTTTCGTTTTCAGGAATCACGTATCCATCTGATAACGGACGAGATGGAGCTTCGAATCGATTCTGAATCCGTCAGAAGCAAACAGCTTAGGAGCGAGGCCGAAACATTAGTCCCGAACACCTCTGCAGATGCATAACAGCCCCCTGCTGCAGCGGATTCTGATGGAAACTTCCTGTATTCCAGAATACACAGAAATTTGCAAATTTTGTTCGGAATGACTTTCGAACGATTCCCGAACTGTTCCGTCAATCAAACAGACACTTTTAGACATTCCGAATGGTCTGAACCCATCATGCTGATTCAGAAAACGTGTTGCAATCAACTCTCGGAAACGAATTCCGTGCTGATCTGTTTGACCCGTGTCGAGTTATTTCTGGATCAGATCACTAACAGGACACCTATCAAAACGATTTTTGATGCGTCTTTTTCTTCGCTGCGGTATCATTTTTTCGTCAGATTATATCAATTTTGTCCTTTTGCTCCCGCGCCTCTGCGTGCCTTCTGCTCCAATTCATGACGTCATAACTTTTAACATCAACACCACGAGCGAAACTTTCGTAGTTTTTACGGAGCAGCTCCTATAGAGTCCTGGGCGGGTTGCTAATAAACCAACTTTGGTCTTTGTTTTAATTTTCAGTGCAAATACTGAAATTATCACTGAAAATTAATTGTCACAAAACTTGTTTATTTGTTTTAGTTTTAGCACTAGCGCGCATTTGAAAAAACGGAACTTGAGTATAGTTTGATCGAAATCGCTATCAGTTTCTGCTCCATTTTCACATTAGATTTATCTTTGGAAACTGGCGACATAAATTAGGAGGAGAGGCGGCGATACGAAAGAAATTTATGGAATTTCGTATTCTCTTGACACTTTTGAAGGACAAGTTACATGTAATTGATAGGACGACTCACCAGAAGTTTCCGAAGTTTCGTAGGCTTCGTCGTTCGGCTCCATCTTGATCCGGAGCGTGTCCGGCGAGAATCCATCAGTGTCGCTGTCGAATATTTTCATAATCTGGAATCTTGGAGGGATTAGTCAGCACTCTGAGATTTGTTGGGTGAGCCTGGTCTATATTTTAACAGAGAACTGCTAAAACCTACGTCGATGGTCTCCTTGTCGTCCTTGTTGGCATCGGAAATGAAGACGTCCTTCTCGATGATTCCGCCGGCCGTCCAGTCATCCTCCATCATCATCTCTTCCAGACTGCAAAACTGTCAGATTTCAATCAATAGTTCGTGTTTCTTTTGAAACGGACGGTCCACTGAGAACAGCTGAGCACACGAGAAAACGAATGAAAAGAGAGGGGCACGCTTGGAAATTTAAATGTCAATAGAGCGAGATATACCCGTTTCTGGAGCCGAACTGAGTACCATACTGCCGAGTTTCTCATTGGCTTTGTGGATTTGAAAACTCGATTTTTTACAAAACTTGAGAAAAATGCGCGTTTTCAGTAGGAAAACACTTTTTTGGACTAAGCGCTTTAAGTTTGTAGAGTGGAAAGACAAATTGTACTTTTGCTTTATTTTTCTAGTTTTACAGACCATTTTGTATGTTCAATTTATAGTGGAAGCGTACGTGAGCTTCGCGAAAACGAAGGATTCAGAAGAGCGTGAACAGGAAATTGTAAGCGGAATCAAAAGGATAAAAAACAAAAAATATTCGAAGCCGACATTCGTTTTGATACTTTCGAAGTGAAAAAACACACAAAACGGCGACTTTTCGGGCAGTTTACGAGCAAAGAAACGGAATAAAATCCGAGAAAACAGCCCGTTCGACCTGGGAGAGCAAGGGCGCCCCACCGAACTCGGTCAAGCCAATTCGACCGGGTCATTCAATTTTCTGAGTGACTAAAGTCGGATAGAAGCTTTCGAATGGTTCAGAGTGTCCGAAAGTAGCCGAATGCGTATGTGACAGTGCTCTTCCCCTTTTGCAGCTAAGTAAACAGGTCATGGACGGCATTTTTGGAAGAGAGAGAAAGCGAAGGGAACCGACTGTTTGTATGAATTGTATTGTACGTCCGTTCGCACTGATATTGTGAATGGGACTGTTCAGAACGTTGTACAGAGTATCGGGTTGCAAAACGCAATTATAACTGTAGTGAATTGCAGCTCTGATAATTCCGGTGCTCAAGAAGGTAGCAATTTCCGAATAACTCGTAGGAAAGACATAAAGTTCAGCTGCCATGGCCAAGAAAATTACTTTTTGAGAATAGAAATAAATCAGAAATTCTCTTGTTCACTCGATTTTTTGAGAGCCGAAAACTCGTAATGAAATGTCCCGAATGTCTCTTTCCAGCTGCGGCGCGCGAGTACGGGGGCCAGCTGCACTCGAGGCCTCACACTTGCAAAAAAGAGCAAAAGTAATACCGTAGCAGGGAGAGGCAGCTGGACAAAGAACTAAAGGACATTTGCAGAGAAGCTTCCAAAACTTAGCAGACGAGTTTGACCGGAAACTTGAAAGACTCAAAGTCGAATCTCGGTCACTGCGCCAAAAAAGGTCTGCAGGCAAAGGGGAAGATTAGATTTAGATCAAAAGTGTGCGAGTGTCCTTTACCCGAAAATGACCCTCAAAGAATATCTCACTAATTAATGAGAAACGCCGACTTTTCACCTGGAAAAAGTCGAATGAAAAAGTAATTGGAACTGGGAAGACTGACAGAGAAGAGAGCTTGACAGGAACAATTACAGGGCGGTTGTTTACTCGGATGGGTGACTGGTTCATGCTAAGCTACGGTGTCATGTCCCTTTAAAAAAGGAGAAACTGGCGAGGAGAAGACGATGACAAGAGCAGAATAAACAAAGTGGGGGCAGTGGTCATTTAATGTTTTGATTATTCCCTCCGGAAGGTCTTCTCTCGTTCTGAATGTTTATAAGTTAGTGGGGCCAGATGACCCTAAACAATTGTACCTACGGGTCACTATCTTGGAATCAGATGGGAAACTCGAATAAGCAGTGGAAATGAGAAATGGATTGATTCTCTCGAGAAGTGACCTACCAACGGACTGCGATTTAGATGGCAACTTAGATTAAAGACAGCCGACAAGACGAAAAACGGACAAAACATCGGGAAGACGTCCGGGAAGCGAATTAGAGTTGCGATGAGAAGAAGGAAAGGCCGAAGTGTGACGAGGAGCAGCGGAAGTGATAACGAGTGATATGGGAGGTTTTGGAATGGAACTGTTGAAAGAAGCTTCCGCTACAGATGGGGTCTGCCAGAATACAAAAGGGCCTGATAGCATGTATTTTTTGGGGTCAAACTGGCACCTGACTATCAATTATCATAGAGTTTCCTACTGTGACGTAAATTATGTACCGGGTGTGTTATTAGGTCAGCCGGAACCCAGAGAACTCTGTCTGGCGATGAGAATGACCCAGAAGATCGAGAACATGAGTTGTTTGCTTTAAACTATACATTTCGAGAAAAAAAATGGAGGAATTGGTTCTTTTCGGGATGGTTTACATTGGGAAATTCACACGCCGACATTCAAAAACCAAACAATGCATATCACGGCTTTTCAGGCATCCTTCTTTTCACACTTCATTGTCGATTGACCACATTTTCTCTCGTTTTTTGGGAAATTTGAATTTTATGAAAAGGGACCCAAATAATGGGAGAAAAGAGTGGGAAAAGAAGGAAAGGAAAGAGGAAGAAATGATAAAATAATGATGGCATCGACTCGAACGTTGGGCAAATACGGGAATAACGGGCCAGAAACGAAGGGCAGCAGGGCGCGGTCGGCCTTATCGGAAACGCTGATTATGAAGTCATCTGCCCCGGTTTGTCCATTTTGCACTTGCTTTTTCAGGTTGTTATTCGACATTCAAACCTTTTCTTCTCCTCTTATCAGCTCAATTATCAACATCATTTCGTATTTGAAATAGATTAATTTCTGGCGGAAACGGAAGGTGGCGATGTTTGGAAAGAAGGACACCACCCGGAGGAGTCATGGAGACTTGTTGCCGGGGAACAAGGAGTTTCGTACCAACTTTTATGTGAAAGAGATGGAGAATGTGACATGTGTCAGCGGAAAGCGCAAGAGCAACGCTGAGTTTCGAGGACAGTAGTCAGAACTTTCGGAATCGGGTCGATCCACCGAAACAGCAACAATCATAGCCAAAACTAACGCGTTATGGGGGCGAGAACAACACAAAAAGCATGGGGAATGGACGGGGTATTCTCCGCAACGCACCGCGAAACATCCTCCCTTTTTATGCTTTCCACAGCTTGCAGAACTCTCCGCTACCTTTTATCATTCGTTTTTATTGCAGCTTGTGTTCCTTCGATTTGACAACTAACCTCATCGGAATACTGTAGCTGACTGGAGGTGACAACGGGGATGAGGTGGATTGATTCGTGGAATGAAAGGGTCGGAAGGAGCAGGGAACAGAGTCACACATACTAATTAAAAGGCAATTTGTATTGCAAAACGGGAAAGAAATTAGGGATGATAAGTAGATTCTAGTGATAATGATATGCAAACAACAATCAGGAAGAGATACCCCGTTTGCTATTCCAGATTTCAGAGACCCAGCAGAAAATGAAGTGAGAATGAAAGGAGCGTTCCAGCTGAAAGTGCAAACCGTTTCGATCGCGTGTCTCCGATCTCACCCACTAGTTTCTCTAAATCGAATCGAAAAACGATTAAACAAATCAGTACAAAATTCGATATGAATTCGGTCGGATTACTGCCAGATTTCGGTCGGTTGACGGCCAACGGACGTGTCTTTCTGCCATTATTCTCTCTTTTTCGGCCGGCCGAAAAGTAGAAAGAAAGTGGGAAAAGCGGGGAGTGGGATGTCAGGGGCAACCGTATCCAGGGGACCCGTGCCGATGAAAGAAGTCTCGGAAAGGTCTCAAAACACGGGAAAGACGTGATTTCTAGCATGTAACCTAGATAAGAAGGATCGGAAGAAAGCGAATCGGAGTATGTCCATAGTGTGTTGTATCCTCTTTAGATTCTCATCTCTCTGGAAGAAACGGGCCACCGATCCGGCGATATTGTCCGATTCTCGACCGAAATCTCGATCGAATCTCTCTTTGAATACCTGTTCGAAGCGAGATTTTCGCTCGGATTCTTCTGGCAGTGTGCCAGAAAAAATACAGTGAATAATTGGCGGAGGAATGCGGATCGATACGGATCTCGAGGATCAGAGAACTCGTTAAACGATGCAAAATTCAGTGTTGCGAGATGCGATATTTTCAAAGAAACACGAATTTTTCGTAGAGGAATCCGAACAACGTCATCAGTCTGTAATGGGAATAGACATAGTTGTTGAGTTAGTTATTCCTGTTGTTGCAAAATGCTCACTGAACGCCAATAAATCATTCATACTCATGGGATCACAAATTGTTCACGTGACATGTACCAGAACCAGAAAGTAAACACGATTTAGTGATAAGCCAGTGGACTTTCTGATTATTTTCTACACAAGAACAACAAATGTCCAAGCAAAAACCGTCGAAAAGACGGCGTCCAAAATTCAAGTCAAAGCCGAAAAAAGCCCAGAAACCGCCGTCGTCTGCTCGCCGTCACTCGAAAGATCTCGGAGAAGGTACGCTTCAGAAGCCACTCGGCGAGAATCCGTACAGAAGACGTGCGAGAACACACGGAAGGTCACCTGGAACACATGGACGGACAAAAACTAGGAGAAGAAGATCGAGAGGGAGTAGATCGAGAGAGCCGAGGGGAAGTCGGCACAGTCGAACAAAAGGAAGAAGGGGAAGATCGGGTGGACGAACGAGCAGAAGACGTCGGAAGAAGATGCGGAAGCAGAAGAAGAAGCCGAAGGGAGTGACAAAGTACGCGTGGAAGAAGGAGTTGAAGGAGAGGAGGGAGCGGAAGAAGAAGCATTACTCGAGGTATCGGTGGTACTGGGGGATGATATCGCAGGCTGAAGCTGAGGTACGGTTGTGAAATGAAGGGCTGATTGGGGGAAGATGTGTTTCAGACGCATCTGAAGGACATTACAAAACCACAGGACGGAACATTCTTAGTTCGTTCTCAAATGTACCAAAAACTCACCCGGCTTGTCATTACGATTATGACAATTGAAGGCAAAGAAACAAAGGTTTATTCAGGAGTTTGTGAGGTTTAGGTCATTCGACTTTGTTCAGATTCACCATCTGGTTTTGCACACGAGAGGTCCGAACTGGCAACTGGAAAACTGTCCGTCTCGACACAAGACAGTGGTTGAGCTGGTACGGTACTACCGCTATCACCGGATTGGATTGACTGGAATGAGACTGAAACACACGGTTCGACAGCCCGAGTGGATGCTTCGCAGTTATCACATTTTGTTAGTTCATGGATTCTCTAATCGCCACGTATTTTGATTGTTCAGAGCCCCCAGAAAAGCCAAAGTTCTCGGATCAGGAAACTTCAGTCAGGTTATCATCGGAGCGTACTGCAGACGGCTGGTGGCTATAAAGAAGTTGACATCGAGCGGAGACCAACTGATGAAAGACAGGGAAGCGCTGATGAAGGAGGCCTTGTTCATGGTCAAGCTGAACCATCCGTACATCACAAAGGTCGGCTTGAGAATGGATTCATTAAAGGAAACAAAGTATTTCAGTTGATCGGAATATCCGTTGACAAACTGCCGCCGATGCTGCTTCTCGAGTTCATGGCTGATCCGTTGGACAGCCATCTCAAAAAACACGTGAGTAAGGCTCTGTCCCGGGGAACCGGAATGTTTTGTTCCAGGGCAAAGATACGAGACTCGAAGAGAAGATGTTGTACTGCTTGCAACTGGCGAAGGGAATGGCTCACATGGCCAAACTGCAAATTGTCCATCGGGATCTCGCCGCTCGAAACGCTCTGTTCAGCAGATACGGTATCCTGAAAATCTCAGATTTCGGACTGTCCGAGAGAGAACTGGATGTGTGCATGATCAATATGGTTCGCGAGAAGCTTCCTTGTGCATGGATGGCTCCGGAGTCTCTTGCCGACCTCAGCTGCTCCACGTTCAGCGAGAAAACAGATGTGTGGGGATTCGCGGTGACCTGTTTTGAAGTATGACGATCAGTGTCGAACCAGAAAAGATCATATTGTTCAGATTTTTGAAAACGGGAAGAAACCGTTGGAACATGTCCACGAGAAGATGGCCGAGAGACTGGTCAAAGAGGGGAATAAGCTGCACGTTCAGCCCGATAAGATTCCTCGAGAGGTCCTCGACTTCCTGTTCGAGAGGTGCATGAACCGAGATCCGTCGCTCCGTCCGCCGTTCGAAGAGATCCGGGTACGATTCGATTTGTGGATCAAGTTGAAGTACTTCCCTCCGCCGTTAGAGAAGCGGACTGTGTGCAAGATCAAGCACTGCATTCCGTTGACGATGGCCGAGTACGAGATTCTGTTCGTAAACAACTTGGATTGGCTGCCGGAGGTCAGGAGGGGACATCACAAGAAGAAATGGAAAAAGAAGGAGAAGAAGAGATCTGGGAAGAAGAGGAAGCGGCTGGCAAAGATCGCAAAGTTGAAGAAGAAGAACCCACGGAAGGTTCTGAGAAAGTTACGACGACGGCTGCGGATGAGAAGGAAGCGGATGAAGATGAAGAAGAAGTTGAGGATCATGAGACGGCTGCGGACGGAGGAAAAGACTCGCATCAGGGTGGGTGATTAGAGAAACAAGGGTCAGTTCGAATGAGTTGTTTTCAGATGGGCAGAGAGAATGCTGAGGCTTACAAAAAACAACGCTACTATTCGAGACACCGATGTGGGAGGAAAAGAATCCGTCAGAAGTTCCAGAAGCTGGTGACGCTGTACAAGAGACTGATGCATGTAAAGTTCCGGAAACGAGTCCCGAATCGGCCGAATCGGAAGAGGCTCCGACGGACTCGGAGAATCAACAAGAAGTCGAAACATCCAGCATCGAGGAACGGGAAGGCAATCAGAGTGATGAGCAGAAAGATCCGATTGAAGAAGGCAAAGTATCCTAAGCCGAAGTTCCCGAATATCAAGAAGTTCGCGAAGAGACCGTTGAGAGTGAAGAAGCCGAAGAAAGCGAAAAAGACAAAGATGGATCCGAGGTTCAAGAGAATTCAGCGATTGAAGAGAATCAGGGATCGGAAGGTGAGAAGGATGCTGGCTGTGAAGACGGCGATGCTGAATGTCAAGCAGAAGAAACATACTCCAAAGGCAAAGTTGTCGGTGGATCCGAAGGCCGTCAGGAAGAAGAAGTGGCTGAAGAAAAAGAGACAGAAGAAGTGGAAGAAGTTGATGATGAAGAAGAAAAGAAGAAAGAAGAAGAAGAAGTTGAAGAGGAGGAAGAGGAAGAAGAGAAAGAGAAGAAGGAAGAGGAAAAGGGTCAAGAAGCATAAGAGGAGAAGGCACAGGAGGAGGAACAGGAGAAGACACAGAAAGTGGAGAAGGGTCCGAAGAAGGAGAAAGAAGAGACAACGGATCAGGGAAAAGCATCAGAGGAAATGTATTCGGGCTCTGACGATTGCTCAGAGGGAACGGTGGCTGGATCTGAGCAAGAGAAGACGAGAACGGATGCGCATGATGCACAGACGGAAGAGACGGACGAAGATCGCAAGGATTCTGAAGCGGTGGAGACTGATGCGCAGAATCATGTGGAAGAAGAGGTTGAGACAGATGACGAGACGGAAGAATCGGTTGGCTGAACGGTTGAAGAAGAGGAGGGAGCGAAGGAAGAGGAAGAAGCTTCGGAAGATCAAGAAGCTGGAACGGAAGAAGCGGATGCTTCAGAAGAAGTTGGCCAGGAAGAAGAAGAAAAGAGATAAGAAGATGAAGAGGAAGAAGAAGAAGGAGAAGAGGGAACGGAAGGAGAAGGAGAAGAATAAGAAGGACAAGTCTAGGACGACGACACCGGGACCCAAGACACTGGCACGGAGAGCTGCTCGGAAAAAACGGAAGGAGGAACGGAAAAAGAGAAAGGAGGAGCACAAGAAGCGTAAGTTGGAGAAACATGCGAACAGACAGGAGAAGAAAGCTGCAAAGAAGGAGAAAATGACAGCAAGAAGACACACGTCGACGGTGACGAGGACCAGGAAAAGGACCAAGCACTAATGAACTCGTTCCATATGAAATTTCTGAATAAATGGGCTTCCCTGGTGATCTGAATTTGTCTTTTTTATGTTCAGGTTACTGTAGTTACATGTTGCAACGCGATCGGAGCCTTCCGAGAAGACGTTTTGTTGTCCACTTTGTCTCGTTGTCTCGGCTCTCTTCGTCCCACGTGATACTTCGTCGGTCTGGTGACCACTAGCATCCCTTCTGCTTCTCTCGTTCACTCTGCTTTCCACGCAAAAAGCCGTGGTCCGTTCTCTTCGTTTCTCTCCGTCTCCTATTTATTTTCTGTTCCCCATCTTCTCCCAAATGAATTTCATGTGGCCAACGAACGTCGATGTTCGCAAAAAGAATCTGTTTGCTTTTCCAAAAAAAAAGAGGGATATTGTTTACATTTTGAATGAGAAAAAAAACGAGAAAAAAGTACTTTATAGCAGCAATTTTCGTGCGGGTCTCACAGCTCACCGAGCCATTAATCGGCTCAGCTCAAATTACTGAAAAACTCGCGGCAGCAAAACACTTTTTCGTCGTCTTACTCGCCGAGGATCCAACTTGTGACCGTTGTCACCTGACATCTGCTGGACCGAACATTTTATGAGTTTGTTGTCTTTCGAAATGCATTTTTCTCCTCCTTCCTCCCAGAATTCTCATAAGATATCGTGGTTCACCACAAACATTTCGTTCTTTGCTTCATAACCTCAGACGCAGACATCGAAAGAAACCCGAATTCTTAAGAATATTATTGTTTTCGTTGCTTCTTTTCATGACGAATTCCTCGTCTAAAACCAAGTTTCGGCTGTAATTCTCCGGGGTTTTTCAACGTTTTTCCGTCCGAAATCTGGTTTCGTTATATCCGTTTGCAGATTTGTTTTATGAAATTCTCTAAAATACACGAAAACACAGAGAATTTCCTTGACGCCTTCTTAGATTTCTGCAGAAGATTTGACACGATATCTGAGCGGGGATTGTTTGTGTTTTCGGTTTTCTCCTTTCCCATTCCTCATTCCCCTTGCCTCTACGGTAGCTTCGAGACTGAATTCTGAAGTTGTGTAAGATCCGATCGTCTATTTCGGTCGGTCAAGTCAACAATAACTGGTAGAAAGTCACCAGAAATAACCACACGTTCACCCGACCGCATCGCGATCAGAATCAATCACCGAAAGTGTCACTTTCCGATCTGACTGATCCATTTCCCTGTCGACAGGCCTTCAATCATATGTTGCCAGTCTCTAAAACAAACTCATAAAAACTATGAAAACGTGAAAGTGTCGACGCCAGATGATAGCTGATAACTCCTGCCCGTGCACTCTCCGTTGCTACCTGATAGTCCTTCTCTGGGTCTCTCGCTCTCACACACTCTCTCTGCCGCCCTCCCGTCCATATGTAAGCATGGTTATCAGATAGTTATCAGTCGAGAGAACGAAAGATAAATATCAAAAATGCAGCTCACGCGAGCACGCAAAAGCCGATTAACTGCGACGAGCGAGAACTTGGAGAAGGCTTTCCTTCGCAGCTTTTTATCAGTTATCAGTGGCGGACATCAATAGAATCATTTGTTTCAGCGATCTTTTGGTCTGATTTTTGAGAAGTCAAAATGGAAAACAGTTACGCAGAAATTGTCATCTCTTCTGATGAATAATTTGTGATTCTGTATGATCACGTCTCCTGGATTTTCAATAGCTAATCTATGTTATCGTCTCGAAAAACATATTCTGAATAACTTTGTTATTTTCTATTCACAAAATCTCCATTCAATCGAATGAAAATCAAGGAACACGAGAAGATAAATCGTGTTTTCGTCTGCCAAAGTTCGTTCCTTCTGACCTAAACACATGACGAATGCTTTCGAAATCCTTTCGTAACCACTCTTTCCCCCGCCGGTCTGGTGCCAGTTTCGAATCGTAATCTTTTATGTACATTTTTATGATTGCCTCTCCACCCTTGCTCCTGATAGCGCCCGACGCACAATCACTTACACTTTTTCCTGCTTTATCGCACTGCTTTTGCAACCAACGAAAGAGAAAAAGAGAGTTTTTTGTCTGCAGGAAGGATGCCGACGGACACAAACGGTGTCCACTTCTTCACACCCGCAGCGGATCACGACGAAGAGGAAACAGCAGCCACTTCGCCCGGATCAGAGGTACGGTTTGCATGTTTCTCCCCATGATGACTCTGTTTTCAGTCTGCCCGTGCTCACGCTCTCGACAGTATCCGCGACTATGGCATGAGTAAGTATCTCTTTCCGCGTGACCCTGCCCTCCTTGAACCAACGTCACCTGAAACGTAGCAAACTGGGGAAAAGAAAAAAGAAGGGGTTATTTGAGTGTCCCAAACTGATAAGTGAGCGCTGTGAAGTTATGGGCTCGAAATACTCCACTCTCAAGAAGGTACTCTTTCCGATTTCTTTGTGTTGAGTGACTGTTTCAGCGAGAGAATGCTTCCGAGAAGAAACCGGTTAAAAATCCGAATGTTGTCACTCAACAGCCTCTGAAAGTGACTGAAACGGTGAGATCTCGAAGGATCCGAGTATCATCAACCGGTTCTCGTTTCAGACTAAAACCCATTCTAACGAGAACAGTTCTCCAGTTTTTAATGTGAATCTCGCGAAAATCCGTTCTACAGACACGATCGTAGGCCCGAATAAGGCTATGAAAGCGAGATCTTTCAATATGACTGAAGTCGATTTCTCGATCGCTGGAATTTCGAGCACTTTCGCTCCAGTTCCATACATCAACAATGAGTCTAGCAACTCGAATAATCTGTGAGAAACTTTAAAATTCTAGTCAAATGTTCATTTTCTCGTCTAGGAATCCGGAAAAGAAGGAATCAACAGAAGTGGCAATAGAGAAGCCAGATTCCCCTAGTCCAAAGAGAAAAGTGAAGAAAGTAAAGTCTCCGGAAGATTCTGAGCCTCCGAAGGGGTATTTTGAGGCAAAACAGAAGTGAGAAAATGGGAGAAAAGAGGAGAGAGAATGACAGTTTGTAGGGAGAAGAATGAGAGAAGACGGTCTACGAGCAAGAGTCCGCCGAAGGGATCGGTCGGGAGTAAGGAGAAAGATTCGAAAAAGAGTGAGGGTTTTGAGAACTTGAAATTTGGGGGAAAACGCTGTGATAAGACCCGGAAACCGTATGTGGTCGTTCAGATACCTTGCCTACAGATGTGACTGACGCCAAGATTGGTGAGAAGTTCGTTGTGATGGTTCCGTGTTGTCTCCTATTAGTGATCTATTTCTCCAGTTCCTCAAATTCTTCTTTCAGAAACCGTTGACAGTGAACTCTTCGATTCGGGACCATTCAAGAAGAACTATGCTGTAAGAGTTGCTCCCGTTAGCCATTCTAACTCAATTCTCTTCCAGATGGGACACGCCGATCACTCGACAGCTTCTCCGTTCGAAATCTCGACGACTCCGATCGAAGTGAACGAATCACGTGCTCACAAGACCATCGAGATCAGCAACCGGTTAGTCCATCCTATCTGCCCGCTAGGTATATTTCCTTCACTGGGAACTTCCATTTTAGCGAAAAGGGGTCGAAGACGAGACGATGGTCTTGCTTGTGAGTTTATCAACTCGTCGTAAATTCGTTTTGGAGACACATGAATATAGTTATCTCATATCACTTCCCTTATCAATAATTTCCAATTCAATAACTCTCTTCCAAATTCCGAACCCCCTTCTTTAACTGCTCTAACCCTCTGGTCCTTGTGTCCTGTTGTCCCTGTGCATGTTTTTGTGTTTGTGTCTTTTCAGTGAAAAATCGGCAACTTCTCTCAGCGGAAAATGTTCATCGGCAAAAGTGGAACCGGAGAAGAAGCCGACGACGATTCCGGAAGCTTCGAAGAACCGTCGGGCCACCGTGGCAGACGTGGACATGGGTCTCGCAAAGAACGGATCGACGTCCGTCGTCGGCAACGACTTCTGGTCGCCTCAAAACTCGGAAAAGGAAGGACCGAAGCGAATGGAAAAAAGGTCGAGACATCTTTGTTTGCTGGTCCCTGCCGCTTAACACCTTCTGATCTGCCACGTGCTTGAATTCTCGCTTCAACACACTAGATTTGAAGCCGTTTCTGATTCTAACGCTTAGCGATACGACCACAATTCTCCGCCGATTTTTTGTATGCCGGAACGGATTAGCACAAGACACAAGAGTTCTCATTCTTCCTGGCCCACGTCTTCTTCTCTTCCATTCTTCTTTTTCCATTTCCCATCGAGCCGGAAATTGAGAATCTTCTGCAAGAAAAGCTAATGTGAAAATGAGAAAAAGGCAGGATTGGAAGGTTTTATGAGAGAGCTCCTTCCTTTGATTCTGGCGGGAATGCGCATAAGGATTTCGAAATGTCTTCTTCTTTTCGTTTCATTTTCTGATTTGAAGACTTGCAAATCTGATCAAAGTCCACCGCGTCTTCAATTTTCTGCGACTTTGATCCGACCGGAAATGCGTTTATCACTGCTCCAAATCACTCATCCGTAGGTGTCGGATATTCATTCCACACGTTCTTCGTGTTTCAATGAATCCCAGAGACATGGGAGGATCTCTCCCTGAAAGGCTCGCTTTGTTTTTGTTTTCTCATGAATCCCTGCAAATCTTTCTCTCCATTTTCTTTCTTTTGGCTTCTGAATTCTCACAAAAACCGGTACATTGGAACTGAAATGCAAAGAAATTAGTCAAAAGCTCCTTGACACGACGAGTCGGTGAATGGCTTCCTCATCCCCCCTATCTTCCATGTTATCCGTATCAGATTATCCTCTTCTTAGGCACATTCAAGGATTCGTTTGCGTGTGATATCTCTAGTTTTCTGCATAACAACCATGTTTCTGATGGGATCCAGAATTTTGACTCATAACTGACAAAGTAACATCGCAACCAACTGACTCTATCCGTTCTTCCGTTCGCTTCCCCCGCTGTTTCCATTGCCACTTTTGAGACCAAAACTGCTCTTCAAACATGGCTCTCGACATTGATTTGCATGTTTTGTGGGCCAAAATGCAGTAAGTTTTGCATGGTTGGAATGCCCTTGTGATTCGTGTGTACTGCATGCATCCTTCTGACAGTTGTCTCTTCTCCTCTCTATCTTTCAGTGATTCGGAATGTTATCGAGCTCCAGGAGCCTAGGATTATGATTTACAGATTTTTGATTGTCCAGATTCTTTCACTCATAACCTTTCCTAACGTTTCAGAGCTCGTCTCGAATCCCAAAACGAGGGATGTCTGTCGCCGTCGTCGCTGAAGTCGGTTCTCGACGAAATTCAGTCGGAGCCGAGATGCAAGTCGCCACAACAGATCGACCTGCACACTTTCAGGTCGGTTGTCACTCTCACTATTTCCGTTAATCTGACTGTTTCAGAGATGCCGTCGACGTGAACTACCAGAGAATGGCCATCACTGGAGAGGAGCTGAGCGGAGTGCCTCTGGAGGATCTGAAGACTGCCTCAGGACACTTGATCGAGGCTCTGCAGCTGCGTTCCAAGTACATGGAACGCATCGGAAACCAGTTCCCCTCGACGACCCGCAACTTCCTCACCGGACACTACCCGACCAACCTGCCGAAGCACCGTGTCAAGAACACCGAGACTAGTGAGTTTCTTCTTCTTTTCTCTCTGATCCTCTCGAGCAAATCAGCTATTCCAATCCATTTTCAGTTAGACAATTATGTAAGTTTTGGTACCAAAAACTTGAAAAATGTGGAGGGTATGATCACAGTTTGGTGGAAATAGACAGCACACACACTCACTCTTTCGTACCGTGATCCCGGGAACACTCTTTCCTGTTCCCGGGATCCCTTGCACCTGATAAGTTGAGGTTGAGGTTGAGACACGTAGCCGTCAGTCGATAGAACTTCTACCGTACTCCCACTCTTTTTCTATCTCTTTCCCCCGTTTCTCGATTCAAACGTTGATTCCTAGACGTCGTCGTGATTCTTTTAGCCAAAATCCTGTTCCATCCGCCCAGCGTGCCGGACCTGGAGGGTAAGACTTTGCGAGTGATTCTCCGATTCCTCTGACACGTAATCTCAATGTTTCTGCCGACCAACTCTGCCTAACAGTGACTCTAAACTAGATCAGAACACTTCAAATCAACAAACAAACAACCTACCGTAATCCGACAGTAATCAAAAGTTTGAACTCGTTTCGTTGTGTCATTACCGTCTACTAATAGTTTTTCTCTCTGTCGCTCACATGCTCCAGTGCATCGTGTCCCCCAAGTTCTTCCCGTCTCGTGTTTGATTTGCCTCGTCCGTTTCGTACTCTTTCGACTTCTACTTCTCCCGAATTACTGATCTCTTTGAGTGATCTTGTTCGGATTTCCTCACAACCATCTCATCCGTTCCGCACCTCACCTCCTTCTTTTTCCAGCTGTCCAGACGTCGTTCAACCCACCAGATCCGCCAAAGGATCACTGGGGAAAGAACGACCCGCTGCCGAAGTACGATGTGGTCTATCAGCTGAAGAGAAACCGCGGAGTCGTGAGTATTTATCTGGAATTCACAGTCATATGTTCACCGATTCAGACCGAGCTTTACCTTCCGGATGGAACTCTCGATGAGCAGTTCAAGAGCATCTACGTGACCAAGGAGGAGTTCCTGAACGACACCGAGAAGCTGACAGCTATGATCGTCGACGGACCACTGTGAGTTTAGTCCCTGTAGTTCCGAAAGAATTCCTGTCTTTTTACAGCAAGTCGTTCTGCTTCCGTCGTCTGTCGTACCTCGAGAACAAGTTCCAACTGCACGTCCTGCTCAATGAGCTCCGTGAGCTGCACGAGCAGAAAGGCGTCTCTCACCGTGACTTCTACAACATTCGCAAAGTCGACACTCACATCCACGCCGCCTCTTCAATGAATCAGAAGCACTTGCTCCGCTTCATCAAGAAGAAGATCAAGACCGAAGCGGACGCAGTTGTCCTCGAGAAAGACGGAGTCAAGGTGACCATGAAGGAGGTGTTCAAGAAGATGGGAATCGACGCTTATGATCTTTCGGTCGACATGCTCGACGTGCACGCCGATCGCAACACCTTCCACCGTTTCGACAAGTTCAACACCAAGTACAACCCGGTCGGAGAGTCGACTCTTCGCGAGATCTTCATCAAGACTGACAACTACGTCGGCGGAAAGTACTTTGCCGATATCCTGAAGGAAGTGCTGTCCGATCTGGAAGACAGCAAGTATCAGCACTCGGAACCACGTCTCTCGATCTACGGAAGGAGCAAGAGCGAATGGGACAACCTGGCCAAGTGGGCCCTTACCCACGACGTCTGGAGTCCAAACGCCAGATGGCTTATTCAAATTCCCCGACTTTAGTGAGTTCCTGCTGCGGATCCTTCGAATAACTCATTCTTTCTCTTTCAGTGACGTGTACCGTGCGAAGAACATGGTCAAGAACTTCGACGACATGCTCGACAACCTGTTCACTCCACTCTTCGAAGTCACCAACGATCCGTCGTCCCATCCGGAACTTCATCTGTTCTTGAAGCAAGTCTCTGGAATCGACTCGGTCGACGACGAGAGCAAGCACGAGTTTGTCCACGTAAGTCCTTTTATCAATCCACCCATATCATCTCTAAATCCTTCCAGTTCGATCGTTCCACTCCGTGCCCACCGGAATACACTGACCTGGAGAACCCGCCGTACAACTACTACCTCTTCTACATGTACGCCAACATCTGCGCCCTGAACGCCTTCCGTCGTGCCCGTGGTCTTAACACCTTCGCCCTTCGACCACATTGCGGAGAAGCCGGTCATGTGTCTCACCTTCTCACCGGATACCTCACCAGCGAGAGCATTGCTCACGGAATCCTGCTCCGCAAAGTGCCAGTGCTCCAGTACCTCTTCTACCTCACTCAGATGGGAATCGCCATGTCGCCTCTGTCGAACAACTCGCTCTTCATCAGTTATCAGCGCAACCCGCTCCCCGAATATCTGCAGAAGGTACCGTGAGATTTTTATATTTATTCTTCAAAAAACGAGCTTATTACAGGGTCTGAACGTGTCTCTGTCGACTGACGACCCACTGCAGTTCCACTACACCAAGGAAGCTCTGATGGAAGAGTACTCGATCGCTGCTCAAGTCTGGAAGCTCAGTTCCTGCGACATGTGCGAGCTGGCCAGAAACAGTGTCATCCAGAGTGGATTCGAGGACAAGGTAGCCATAAAGCCAGCTAATATTCTTCTGACACTGTTGCTTCCAGGTAAAAATCCACTGGCTTGGTCCCAATTACAAGGAGGAAGGTGTGCTCGGAAACGACATCCACCGCACCAACGTGCCAGACATTCGCGTCAGTTTCCGCCACGAAGCCCTCGTCGACGAGCTCTACAACCTGTTCCGCGTGCAACACACCCTGCACCAGTGAACTCATAAATCCTAACCCCGTTTTACGACTTTCTCGCCCGCTTCGTTTCACATTTTCATCCACATTTTCTTCTTTTATTGCACGTTCCTCCACCGTTTCGTTCCTGTCGTATAGCATTTTTAAATGTCTAACCCTTTTTGACTCGGTGAAATAAATTCGTTCGGTACTCCTGAATCCGCAGAGAAGAGAGACGACGGGCGCAGAGAGTGATAAAGGGGTGGAGGAAGCATAGAATGTTCGAGATCAGCCACGCCCCAGAAACCCTGCCGCAGGGCGCGGCAAGCTTGAAAAAGTGAGGCCGTCTGCGTCTCCAGTCGGCTTCGCATTTTGCAACAGGTTTTTCCGGTTCTCCGCAGCCAATCGTCCAGTTTTTTGGGCCTTCGCGTCCTGATTTTTAAAAGAAAACCTGTTCAAAGACTTTGACATTTCCGTTCTTATCAATAATTTCACTATCTTCAGCCAAACATGCGTAAGTTCACCTTGGGCGAAGAGGCGCACATCTGGAGTTTTCTGGCGGTGAATCCGGATCGTCTGAGCATGAACCGAATGCTCGAGAAGTACCGGTTGGAGGGACACACTGACAGATCCCAGAGCAGCCTCAACAACCGGTATGTCAATTGGGTGGGATTATATTTTCTGAAACGTTATTTTTTTCAGGTTCACCAAGTACTTGGTTCACAGCCTTCACTCCGCCGAAATCGATATGCGCACTAAGGCACAGATCTACATGCTCTACAGACTTCGCCCAACTCCGGAATATCTCGTTGCGTGAGTTTCAACTTGGAATCTTGCGAATAGTAATTCTTACTTTGCAGGATGAGAGAGGAGGTTGGCGCTGCGGTCGACGAGCACGGATACGTCGTGCATTTCGATGGAATGGAGGAGGATGAGAACGGGGATGAATCTGGTGGAGAAGAAGCCAGTGGGGATGAGGCCAACGGCTATGGATCCATCGCGGAGGAGTCCGAAGGAGAGCCGCCAATGAATGGATCGAATCTCGAGGAAGTCGTCGCTAGTGGAGACGAAGAGGAAGTCGAGCAAGACTCTTCCAGTACTTTGGTCGTTAACAACAAGAGACAGGCATCTCCACTGCCAGTCCGCAACGCCAAGCACTTCAAGACTGGCGAGTCTTCTTCCAACCATGTTGACGAGCAGGAGATGCCAGAGGATGAAGACCACCAGAACGGTGCTCTGTTCCAGCAGCAGCCACTGGACTTCTTGCAATGCGAATCGCTCCAGCCACTCATGGACGCCGTTAAGGAGAGTGTCAAGGAAGTGTTCGCCGCCGAGGCCAAGGAGATGGTGGCTCTCGCCCTTGACGAGCAGAAGAAGCGCATCGAGGCGGAGAAGAAGAGCACAGCCGAGAACGAGAAGGTCAGCATGAAGACCTACCTCAGCCAGATCAAGAGTCTGATCGTCACCATGGACTCTCCATCGCTCGACGACATCAAGCAGCGCATCAACAATGCCATCGCTTCTCTCGACGAGACCGACGAGGTATGGAAAAAGTATTTAAGAAAACTTTAATAAAATCGTTGAATTGCAGCTGATTCCGATCGACTCTGTCCGGTCCGTCCTCGACGTCGCTCTCAAAATGTTCGGACACTAGTCCGTCTCTGCCTCACTGTCGCATCTCAGTCTCTAATTTCGAAACTCTTTTCATTTGTTTTAATGTCTCTTGATTCTGTGTTGGTTATTCATCATTATCATGAATGAATTATGTTGTCCGACAGGAATCAACCCGTAGTTATCGAAACAGTGAGTTCATTAAATAGGGAGAAGTAATTGCAAAACAAAATGTACAAATGGTTTCCTGAGACTTTCCAAATTTGGCAAAAACAGTTGAGACCCCGAAGTAGGTCATCCGATACCGATGCCCCATCCGTGCGAGATTCCGATTCCACCGATGGGAGTGGAGATACCGAGACCACTGCCGGCGCCAATGTTCAGAATGTTGCCTAGAAGTCCTCCACCGCCGTAACCTACAGAATCACAAGTGTCCTGCTTCAGTTCCCAACACACTCACCATATCCTCCTCCATATCCTCCTCCGTACCCTCCGTATCCTCCATAACCTCCGTACGACGGGTAGTAAGAGTACCTCGGGTACCCCCCGTATCCGTACCCTCCGTATCGTCCGTATCTTCCATAACGAGGGGCTTCATGATAGTGATAGTGATACTCCATATCACTGTCTCTGTCCCTATCGCTGTCCGCTTCTTGATGGAATCGTTCGTTCAACCTGTCAATCATTCGCCATTTCTCATCTCACTGGGTCAACCTACATGGCCGCCTTCCTTCTCAGCCACTGACGTCTTCTTTTTCTCCACAGATAGTACTCGATGTCTTTCTCGTCGATTTCATCATCAACCCAATCGGCTCGACGACTCGCCTGAAAGCTCTGCGTCTCCACTTCGCCCGTCTGCTTTCCCAGTTCTTCTCGGTAATCTCGGAGAGTGTATTCGCGCGTACAGGACGGCAAATCAGGACGTTCACGACAGATGTCATCTGAAACACGGGAATGTATCTGCTGAAACATGAACTAGCTGAAAAGCTCAATTGCAAGTGTGCTCTGCTGAGAACAAACCGAAATAGGTTGATGACTCACTGTGAAACGCTCTTCGCATCCGGAAATCAGTCATTTCCGAGGCATGGGTGGTTCCACAAAATTGATAAAACAGAAGTAACGGAACTATCAATATCACCATTTTGTGATCTGAAATGTTGAAAACTAAACACCTTTTGAAGTTGAAAAATGATCATCACCACCAGAAAAACGACACAAAAACAGGATTGGACAACTGAAAAAACAAGAGGTGTCCGGTAGAAACTAGAGAAAAACAAAGAGAAACAATGTTTCCCGAAGATTTTGGACACAAAAAGAAGGAAATCAGCAGGAGGGTTTGAAGTAATCAAGAGTGTGTTGCGGTCAACTGACCGGTTTGACGAATTTGAAACCGACGTCCTTGAACTGATGATAGAGGAATGGGAAGGACTGAAATGGGGTTCCTAGTGTATTGGGCATTTCTCACGTCATTTTGACACTTCTGAAGGTCTAGCAGTGCAGAAGACTGTACGTCGGAGTAAATTCGAGTAGCTGAGGAGCTGAATCGTTGAAATTTTGATTAGAGACGGTTGTGTTTTATAAAATTTATTGGAAAAGACAACAATATACAATACAACAAATACAGAAGGGAAGTTTACAAAGAAAGTTGGTTGAACGATGTGACGAGGTTGTCGACGGCGGTGCATTTGGGGACTGGCTTCGATCTCTTGGTGATCTTGAACTTAGAGTAATCCACTTTGACGGTCTTCTTTTCTGAATCAGAAGACTTCTGGAACGCCGATGCGAAGAGGGAGTTTGTGGCGGCGGTTGACATTCCGTTCTCCTCGGTTTTCTTCTGGTGCACGACGTCTTCGGAGAACTCGATAGCAGCTGGAGTGGCGTACTGTTCCTCGGCTTTTGGTGCTCTGAACTTGCGGAAGGACGGCTTCAGGATGATGCGGCCGGGGACGACGGAGGAGATATGAAGGACGGACGACATCTTCGGAGGAGCGTTGGGAAGCGACCGACTGCTAGCTGTCTATGAGGATAGACTGAATGAGCACAGGACTATCTGACTACGTGGATATATTGACGTGGTGATGCGCGTACTATTGACTACCGCCCCTTTCGATCACCACGTCCTGTTGGGAGCAGGTGGCCCTGGGAGCTTACAACCAGATGAGAAGACAAAGGATGAGAAAACAGGAGAATATTCGAGAAACCAAAACGTTTCCATGTGGACTATTGAATCATTCATGAATGTTTCGTTTCTGGACCGGAAGGGTTGCTCGTGGTCACTCCTTCGTACCAATACATTCAGAATGCCTCTCCCCTTCACTGTTATCTCAACAACTTCACAGGATGAAGACACTTTTGACGAGGAGAACTCGGATGGAGAAGTTGAAGTGTTCGATGTCAATTGGATATCTGCAAAGTTGTCATTTTATCAGATATCAGTTCCTCTCGAAGTTTGATTTCAGGAATCACTCGTTTCCACAGTCAATGGTCCTGGAACTAGACGAGGAATCTTTGGTTAGCAGTGTAAAACTGACGGTTCACAAGAACTTTCCACGTTTGTAAATAGAAGAAACTGTGTCACAATCAACTCTTTTTCCAGCATCCTCACTTACCGTATCACTCGGAATTCCTTCTAATCACTTTCGAAATTCTCGAGGGAAATCCTACAATGCAGACTATTCGGTTCGTCAGGAACTGTCGTTTCGAGATGATTTCCACGTGGAATACGGACAGAAACATCCAAAAGCCACTGTGTTTCTGAACTCTCCAGCAAAGTTCATAAGGTTAGCAAGATCCTATTCCTGTGTTTTCCCTTCGAGACCCAATAGTTCGTCTTGCCCCATATCCGACTCCCATAACCCGTTCTTCTCTATACGAAAAGCTCTTTTCCCAAGTTTTGAGAAGCAGATAATGGGCATAAACCATAAAACGCTCATCACAAGTATCCCCAAATCGTCAATTCCAAAGCAAATAAAAGGTTGTGCTGGTCGTTTTCGTTTGAAACGGCTGTTGGCACCCAATGTCCGACCCCGTCTCTTTTCTTTGTTTACTCGTGTCTTGCTCGTAGTTTTTTTTTGCTTTTTGTTCTGTTTCTCTCTCCATTTTCAAGGATATTTCGAGAGGTAGAGGATACCGAAAAGTAACGAAAGTGTGCCAAACCGTAGGCTCGCGGGACAGGAGTTTGTAGCCGAGACTATGTGGAAAAGAGGCGGGAATGATGACTTTTCCAGATTCGAGTCAGAAGAAAGTGCCAGAAGGCTCGGGAGACTGCTCGAACTCTCGCTCTGATCTCTGCAATACTTCTTCTTCTCCTTATTTTCCAATTTCCAGACGTACCAATTATTCGCTCGTCAATCTCCTCTCAATCTTTTCGCAGTCATAACAACCCGAATTCCCTTTTGTTTTTCTCATTCCGTATCTCTTTTTCTCTTTATTATTCAGTTATTTACTCATTATTCAGATGTTCACATATTCATTTCCGAGATCTTTTTTCTCGGAAAAGGTGAGAGAAATGACCAGAAATTAGGAAAAGATAGATAGATTTCAGCCACTTGAAGTTAGCCGAAAGTGGCTGAAATCAGAATAACACACCACAATGTTCGGCACAATTCTCTTACTTTCTGGCTTGTGTCATGTGCTCGTAGATTGTAGTTTTGATTAGATAACCCTAATCGAGCACTAATAGACAATTGACATTCATCCGTCCAGAAACATCCCCTATTTCATATGATTTCACTGTCGAAAAGAGCTCGCATTTCACCTCGTTTCATCGCATTTCCTCCCAATTTCCTGTGAATTTCAATTTGGTGCACATTTCCGCTCTCTCGATTATTCCATTTTTTTTCTCTTGGTTTTTGACTTTGGATACATTCCACTAGATTGCTTTCGAGGTTCTGTTGCTCGCGGAGGAACAATAAGCAAGAGCTTGCTGTGTTTTGGCGGGAACCTTGCCAAAAAACCCATAATCTGAAACTTGCTGTGCAGATATGGTTTAATTATCAGTGTAGCGCGTTTGCTGCTTTTGAAATCTCATTATACTTCGATAAACCTCTCAACGTCCCATGGTTTCCACTTGTTTTTGTATTCCAGAATCTCCGTGCACGGATTCGTCGATTCTGACGCGAACCACCACCATCAAGTGTCAATTCTGTCCGTTGTTGTCAGTGGAGCAGGTTCGTTCTCTTTCCATATTCCCTGTTCCCCCAGCCAAATCCTAATTCGAAATTGGTAAAATTTTACTTGAGCCCCCCACCCCCTTCTGTCCCCCCACCAACTACTT